>JAOWCC010000195.1:0-467111 GCA_030867875.1 Actinernus sp. WN-2022 | reverse complement strand
GTCACATGCATGGGTCTTGATACCCGTTGAAACCCTTATTGGAAGCTTCTTCAGGTAGTTGCATCTTGACATCCAATGAAACACCAGTTCCAAATGCACTAGTGTTTGATGCAATTTCCAACCCTAGGATTAAATATTTCTTAAACATCATATTCGTAAATCACTAACTACATGTACTTATATACTGATAAACTACAACTTGGAAGTAAAGAATAACATAAAAAGAAAAAGTGTCTCTACTGGAGTTCGAACCCAACCCATCCGACGGCCACTTGTACTATGGTAAACAATACATTCTAATGACGTTTGAAAAGAAGCGTATATACATTTTCGGTTTAGCCATTCGCATGAGAAGTAATTTCAAACACTCTTTGTTCGTGTTTCATCAGGGGATCCAAATATTGAGAAAACAATAAAACCATCGAGGCTACGCATGTGTTTGAAATATTACTTCTCAGACACTTGCCCAACAATACTCTTAATTACAAACAATAGAAGCAATGCTTACATAAAATATACATGCATTCAATAATTAATGAGTAGTAGAATACGTTTAATATACTCGTCACACAACCCCCGTCGAACCGGTGACGAGTATATGATACATTATTTCAACTCAGAGGGGCAGATGTTAATACGAAGTACAGACTGATTTTTTCCCTCACCGCATTTTGGCAACACTCCAGTCCATGAAAGGCCGACGCATCTTCGAGTTCGCGATCCTACCAGAAAATATCCAGGGAGACACGTGAAGCTGCACGACTGTACAGAGCACAATGCGTTTCCATTCCTAATAACTTGTTGTGAGCAACCAGACACTACAAAATAGATCAACTTATCAGTCTACTAAAATAAGAACTATTGTTATGGGCACTTCATACCTAAATACATTCTCAAGGGAACAGAGTGGTTCTTGTCCAGTTCGTAGGAGGTTTTTAAAAGGTTTTTCAACCGGCGGGTGTAAAGTACAGATCACAGGTCAGGTTGTTAATTCTAAGATAAATCCTAACCCTAGCCACAAACCTAACCCTAACCATCGGACGAGTTCACAGGTAAACGATGGGTTCTCACTCACCTAGAGCTAGGGTTCCCAGGTAAACAAGAAGTGACCTGACCTGTACTTTACACCCGCCGGGGTTTTTCAATGCTTTCTAGACTTCAAATCTGGATATTTCACGAAAACTACATAGGTAATGCGTACTATTAAAAAAGAACGACTCCTTCATTTTTAACTCGTGGATATGCAAAGCATAAGGAAAGAGTTTTTGAAATGGGAGTTTTGTCAATCGTTAGGTGGATCTGTAATGTGTTTATCGCTGCCAATCAGCACAAGCCGATGGCAATCGATATATGAACAAGATCTGGTCGTTGTCCCATAACTTGTTAGCAATCAGGAGCCCATAGCAATCGATATTCGAACGGGCTCTGTTCGGTTCCCAGAAATGATCATCCGATTGCAACCGTGTCATGCAAATCAAGATCCTAACGTGTGCCTGAATTCACATACGAAACATCTTGGTCGATAAAATGATTTTTTTTGTTGGGCATTCGTAATTAGCAGCTCGTGCTCTTCCCTAAGGACTTGAAATAGGCCTTGATATAATACTTCGTTAACGAATGAATGAGCATACATATTGTCTGCTTCAATCATTTTCTTTAAACAAATATTGTGAAATCAGAGTTATTTCCTATTTTTAGGTTTATTTCTGTTTAATCAATGAGATATCAAGCTTCAACAATAGAAAAATTAACACCTTTGTGCATTCCTAGCGGTTGAGTGCTCATGTTCTTACGCGAACTATTACTTAACATTAATATGCAATGTTTCCACGCCAATAAAGTTGACACAGCTGGTCGGCGTCCTCCTAACACGCATTGTTTGATGTGTATGTAGAATATACAACATATATAGTTTCTCTGCGGCGGATCGCAGCGATAGAGCATAGAAGAACTGCTTTATCTTTAAATGTTATGCAATCTCAATCGTCTGTTTCCTCTTCGCCACAGTAGAATTATACCCACCACGCCTAAAATCCATTCTTCTGTGCAAATCTTTGGAATTCAGACTATTTCTAATAATTGGAGTGGAATTTGAATTCCAAGGGGAGAGCGGGGCTGAAATTGTCCCGGGACAGGTGTTACATTTGTATTTAAAGCCCCACAGGAGCCAATTCAATAACAAATTTTCACGTCTATTTGATATGTCCGGCCAATGTTTCTGCATCTCAAAACAATAACCAGACTTGCACAGTACACGTGGATACGTTTTATTGAATTGGCCCCAGGCCGTTCTTCCATTCCCTCGGTAATAATAGTATTACAAAGTGATATTTCGGGAAATTAGTGATTAAGTTTCTCCTCCAGCATGGGGAGGATTTGTAAAAGCGCCACCGCCTGCAGCGTCGAGACTTCCACAAAACCTCCCAAGGCTCTCGGGGAAATTTAATGACTAATTTTCCTCGTCGTTCATGCTATTACTGATAACAGGCATTTGCATCAACTGGTCACATGACCTTGTCAATCAAAAATAGTTGCGCTAGCACAGAATGGTGCCAGAAATGGAAAAAGCGTGCCAAAATTAGCAAGTGGTGCAAGTTTCATATTAATCTCTCTAAATTGGAGCAATTTTTTTTTAAATCTAAATTGTTCTTCCGAAGAGTGCCAAGTTTCGCGGCAGATGTGAATGATAACAAGTTCCTTCCTTACGACTAGTGCCTGTAATTTTCCGGCTGTGAATAATTCATTCAACTTGAAATTCGTCAACAAAACAGATCAGATTGAGATCGAACAAAGCCGAACAATTCACTCTTTTCATCTGGTGGCCATCTTGGATTCAAAGCGAGGCAATCCTTTGTTTTTGCCAGGTTAGCCTCGCAGTGAGCGATAGTCAAAACAAGGCTAACCTGGCAAAAACAAAGGATTGCCTCGCTTTGGCCGCCAAGTGAAATGAGTGAATTTACAGTCACTAGAACTAAGGCCTTGTTTCAATGGTAAATGATCTGTTTCAGATTCAGGTTTTACTTCAACACCCAAAACCTTGCCGAAATTCCAGGGAGTACGTTTTATCCAAACACCCCTGGAACAGAAAATAAAATCCGTGGCGGTGGTGGTGGTGGATATTTAGAGAACTTAAGCACCAGACGTTGGTGAGTCACGGACGGTAACCTACCTCGACTTCCATTGGCATTGGAAGGCTATGTTTTCATTCATAACCTATAGCTGGGGCCAAAGGTCTTGAAACACTTTGCTTCCATAGCGCCCCCATTCCCCCTGTTACAAGTGCGTAATGACCACCTCTCGCTTGCAACTTTTGTCCCTTTTTTATTGGCTAGCTGTAGGTTCAGTTAGTCTAAAGTAGGTTTCTTTACTAGAGAAATAATTTTACAACTCAGTGGTATATTGTTACTACACAATAACCTTGTTAAAACTTGCCTGAACCCTAGATGCAAACTGCTTCCCCTAAGTTACTGCGCACTACTTTCTCCCCTCCCCCTCACTATTATACTCATTAACAATAGCCCCTGAGTGGCCTTAACTCGAACCACCTAGGAATAGGTAGTGTAGTTCACGGAATTCTAGCATATTTTTGTGTCATACATGGTTTGTGCTGGGAAAGCCGGATAATAGGCCTAGTCAGCTTGCCTGTTTGTTGCCCCAGTTCAGACCACGTGATAATTCTCCACAGGATTCAGTGCTTTGTTTTCCAGTTATAGAAATTGGTACATTTCCTCATGGGATACAGAAAAACGAAAACGCACTACTCAAAGTTAAAGTCACGTCGTCTGAAACGGAACAACAAACAGGCAAGCTGACTAGGTCTATTTATTCACTACTGATGCTCGTGATCATTTATATATAATGGATGGACCTTTTGCAGGAATGCAATCACATAGTTGTACTAGATGGCAAACACATCTTAATTCATATATTTAAAGGCACTTGTACGAGATCGGTACTGTTATTAGGAAAACCTGTTTGTAAATGCTATTTTCCACCTCCAACCGATTGCCAATATTTCTAAAACAGCGTTTTTAAAGATAGCTTGCCATCCAGCATTCATGGCAACGTCTTTCCCATGGAGATCACAAGCTCAATTGATTTGTTAACAAAGTATTAAACCAGCACATGACTGTTTCCTGCAAAAGGCCTATTACAACTGCTCCCAGTAGTTATAATAAATCAACTTCACATAGCACTGTCTGAACTTAACTTACAATATTGAGGGTTTTTCTGTATATTAGAAAGCGTAGCAGTAACTAAATCGAGTTTTGATACTAGTTCAGAATGTGTGCTTGATATGCTTGGTTGGGAGAAGCTATCTCTAAAAAGAACTAAACAAAAGGCTATTACTATGTATAAGGCCCTTCATGATCTAACCCCAGGTTATCTCCATGAAATGTTTATCCCACATAAGACTAACTACCAATTACGGGACTCCGAAAATAAGCTATCTCTTCCAAAACCACGCACCAACTACATGAAACGTTCCTTCAGCTATAGTGGTGCAATCGTTTGGAACAATCTGCCATCTAATCTACGCATGGCTAACTCGCTTTCTACCTTTAAAAAAGGCATAGGAAAGCATTTTACCAAATCTGACTCCCACACGGCAAATATGTAAAACAGTTTTTATTACAGTTATAGTGTTGTAAATACTATTTATCTTAAATTTGTAACGACTGATATTTTTACCGTGTGTATAAGTATATGTATGTATGTATTTAAGCAATTCTTTTAAGCAGGGTTTACCAACCCATACTTTTCAACATTTTTAGAAATCAATGCTTTTCAGTAGGATTCATGGACTGATATTATTTCTAATTTCACTGTCCAAGCACATTTGCTATTATATTGTAGCAAACATCTAACAGGTAACTTTTCCTATAGCTAATAGCTATATCCAAAAAACTACAAAACAGAGCAGCCCGCATACTAACTTGTCTACCATTTCATACCCATATTGACGAGCTAACCTATAGGGTGGAACACACTAGGATCTCAAAGGGCCATTCAAAAAGCAGTCATGGTCTATAAAGCACTGTATGGCCTTGCACCCGAGTATCTGACTAAAATGTTTGAAAGAAGAACCGAAGCTGTCCAATATAATCACAGAGGCTCGTCGACTAAAATCTCCTTTCCTCGTCCGCGCAAAACTTTGGTAAATAATGCTTTCGTTTTCACGGGGCAAAGATATGGAATGCACTGCTCCGATAAAATAAGTATTTTTAAGAAAATATTATCTATATTGTAACTTAACTTCCTTATTTTTAACTAGCATACATGTACTTCAACACACGATATTCATGTAAAACAGTAGGCATATTTTGCTTTTTTTTACAATTTCTGTATATTGTAATTGTTTTATGCTATTACTAATGTTTACTCGTGTATAAATAAAGTGTATGTCTGTATGTATCCCTTGTAAATATTTAGAGATGTGTCGTTCTAAATGTGAAAAAGTCATCTATCTAGATCTGCATGCAGTTTTATTTTCGAGTAGAGTGGTGACTTTTCAAGCATTGTGTTCATTTTCTACATCTTGAATGACGCTGGGATTACTGGGATGCCGACGTTGGCCTAGAAAAACTGGAATCGAGCCATTTACTGCTATATTTGAAAAATATTTTAACAGAAACGAATATTAAATAACAATAATGCAATCTGGTAAGTTGTGTGTGTATTTTACTTACAATGTCGGTTCAAATATTAGTTTACCATATGCGTAGGAGCGCCAGCTAATCCCTAATATTTTCGTAAAATGTGAGAAATTTCCATCTAAAGTCCTAGAAAAACTCAACATCTCGCCATTTTCATCGAAGAAACCTTTGGTTTCAGCAAAATTTCGCTCGCATTTTCGTCACTGACACTGTACTCGTGTGGTGTTCGTCGTGTCGAATGATAAATCTCTCGGTAAAAAATGTCCTTCGGCTACGACAAGGGGGCTAGTTGAAATATCCTGAGCCTGTTGGAAGGGTTTCCCACGAATGAAGTTAAATAAAACAAATATCTGAGATGGGACTCCAAATATGAGAGAAATTTCCACCGCGATGGACTCTCTCTCTGGTCTCCGCCATCTTGTTTTTACTGTATTAACCCTTTCACTCCCGGACGTGTTTGGGTTCAATTGGTGAAATGCAGAGTGCTAACTCAACCCTCCCCCCTCAGTTCTAGTTTGGCTAGCCCGGGCTCGTTAAATACTGCCGACGTTTTAAACCAAGGACTCAAACTTTCACCACGACGCCATTTGGCAGAATTCTACGGACTCGGCGGCGGTGAGTACGGTTTCTTCTGTAGGTTTTCCGATGAAATGTTCTCTAATTTTGGACAAATAAGCCACTGTAAGAGAGCTAGAAGACATCATTAAGTCTGAGGACAGCTGAAAAGTACTTGGCTTGCTTTTAGTAGGCTTTGTGAGGGGTTTCACGGGGTTTTTCTGTTGTGTTTCTGCTTTGAGACACATAAAATAATTATTCACTGAAATCCTTGAAATCCTGCAGTTGGTTGTCTTTTCCCCCTGCTCAACCTATTAGGATGTGTTTTTGTCACTTTAAAGCAACGGCTTGAGTCCAAATCACCGCTCTTGCTTGTAGGGGTAAAAGACTTATTAAAAAAACCTACAGGAGTCCCAGAGGGGGGTCCCCTTGTGAATGTTTTGTTGATTACCCAGCATGCAATTTGAGGTGGGAGCAGGAAAATGTGGTCGAGTGAAATGCAGTGTAAACATTGGCGTGGTTCACAGTCGCTTGGTGCGTTTTGTGTAAACAAACCTGCTGGTTGAAAAAATTAAACAAGGTACTGTAACGACCGAGTGGTTATTTTGTGTTTGCTTTTGAATGGAAGGTTTTTTTGAGCCGATTTTCAGCTATTCAAAATTCGCGAAAATCGAAGAAACCAACAACGATCTCCAAAACAAATGCATTTTTCTCCAAAGTGGTTGAGTCAAGCGATCCCTGTTATAGCTCTGACTTTGAAGTTATCCATCCCTTGAAACAATATCGCAACATCGTATTTCCACACATCTAGGTTTCACGCAATAATTTTCTCCAGGTACATGCTTCATGTTGGCCGGTTACGGGCGGTTCAGGAGCGAAAGGGTTAAGTTATGTAAATAAACTAAATAACCGCACTGTCCCGAGCAATATCGAATCTGATTGGTTGACCCTATCACGTTGTGAGCCAACTCGTAACACCAAAAATAAAAATAAATAAACTTGCGATTTCTGATTCGTGCCGCCCAAAGGCCTGGCCCGAGAAATTATTCATTAATCCACATCCTTATCAGACCGGCCCCATAACCGCATGCTGTATAATACTACATTTGAAATTCGACAAATTTAGCATTAAGTAATGATTCGCCTAAGAACGATAGCATTGAACACAATATAAAAAGGTATTAATTTTCTATTGTTCTTTCTCGTAATTTCATTGGCTGATACTCAATAGAAAACCATCGAAGTAATATATTTCATCACCTAACTTTCGAAGTTGTGTTTTAGTTTTGATCAAAGTAACCATGGTTTGATTTCAAAGAAAATCGTCCGTAAGAAAAGTTCGCAAATAAATGTTTAAAATATCTTTTGTTTCCCCCTTTCTCATTGGCTGGATGATGTTTTCTTTAAGATTTCACGGTGAAAATGGCCAACAGCATACATTCTACTTTATTTAATGTTCCGCTTATAACTTTGGCTGTGGACATCTCAGACAGCACTTAAGGCATATTACAGCAACATCGGACGTGAGGATATGCTCAATGGCGCAGTTTATTGTCTTTTGCTATCTTCCTAGACGAAACATTACTTAATACATTGTACCTTTAGAAAGAGACGCATTCATTCCTACGAAGCAATTTCGTTCTCTTATGTTTTAATATAACGACGGAAGAAAGTAACTTGGCCGCGTACTTAAACTAAAATGCTAAAATCTTATTTTTTTCAAGACAAGTTTGAGCACCACAAAAGAGTATTTTACGATCTATAGAATTTTTTTTTTTTAATCCTTCTTTATGTTTTTAATTTTATTCATTTTTCTCCATAATAATACTCAGTTCGACGCGTATTATAAATGTTATAATCATTATGTGTACGTACCTGCTTCTGTCCCATACTTCCAAAGATATGAAGAATACAGTAGAAGAACAAAAGCCACGTACATGGCTAAACTCGATATTTCTCGAGAACCACGTAGGTAGTTCTAGTTTCACATCTTACACGTACCCAGCTTTCCTGAAACCAATCTCTAGACTACAGAAGAAAGTCATAAGGATAATAACGTTTTCTGACCGCCGATCTCATAATGAGCCTATATTTAAGTTTCGCATGCGGAGAGAATTTAATTAAATTTACCATTATAATTACACTCATACATTCAAATTTGTATTCCCTTAGAGAAATAACTTACTACCAGCACACGTTTTTGACTGACATAATATTCGCCATTGTTATATTTATCATGACTAACCAATTCCGACTTACTTTTCTCTTCATTTTTACATATATTGCACTGTCCTGATTGTTAATAACTAATTCTTTATTAAGTATTTTTAGACTATGTTATTGTAAATACAGGGTCTTCTTCAGGGTCTTCTTCAGGGTCTTCAATCTTCTATATTAGTTTTTACTATTATGATACCCCGCACTCATCTTTCACTATTTTAATAAACGTTAAAACGTTTTGTTTTAGATTGTATTTATGTATGCCTCAAAGAACATCCGTTAATTGTCACATATATATTTCTTGTCATTCATACCTAGTATAATTCGACGAGTATATATAAAATCAAAACTTCAAACTTAGGTTATTCAAAATAGAAAAGAAACGACTCCTTTCTTTTTTTATTCGGTTTGCAGAAATTGTACTTTAAGAAACCTGTTCACTGATATCGATTTAAGCTATATCAATTGAACCTTTGATTTTGCATTCAGTAAGAATAATTTACTGCATTCAAGGCGAGAACTGCTGTGTTTTGGAACCTCTTGCTTTTTGGAAGATTAATTAGCTCTTGTGCTGGTTATTACATGTCGCATTTTTCTGTCGCGGAAAAATAAAATACTTTAAGATCAGGAAGAAAAGAACTGAATGAGTGGCCGCCTAGTAAACTGTTTAGCTTATTGTTTAGTTTATTTTATATTTTTCTTGGGAGACAAATTTCAGCACTAAAAATAGTCATTTAGATAAAATTCCATATGTCTATATCATTGATGACATTATAGAATACACAGAGTTTTAAAATACCTGGCCTTCTTGTGACAATTGACTTTGAATTTTTAATTGGCTCTTTAAAACGATTTAATTTTGGAGATTCCTTCATTAAATTGATTAGAACAATTTATACCAAAATATCAAGCTCAGTTCTAAATAATGGCTATGCAACAAATTATTTTGAGGTTACCGTGTGAGAGATCCTTTATCTGCTTACCTGTTTACTATCGCTTTGGAGACACTGGCGATTTATATTCGGGAAAACAACAAAATTTAAAGGAATTGAGTTAGGCCATCTCACTGTCTTTATAAAAGACAAAGCTTCTTATGATGTCTTACTGAGCTTGCTTAATAGATTTGAACAATCCTCCGGCTTGAAAGTGAATCAAACTAAAACGGAAGCTATGTGGTTAGGAAGTTCAGAAGTAAGAAGCCAAATAAAAGAAAATATATATTGAAAATGTTGACGAGCCTATTAAAATTCTTGGCATTTATTTCACAAATGACGAACGCAAACGTAACGAACTTAATTTTGATTTGTTTCTCAGATCTCTTAAAAAGAAGTTAAATATCTGGAAGTGGAGAAATATTTCATTGTTTGGACGCATTCAAATCATAAAGTCTTTTGCAATCCTTAAATTTTTATATCGTGTTTCCTTGATTAAGACGTCTAAGGAAATTATTAGTAATGTAAATAAAATCCTTTATGACTTTGTTTGGAATGGGAAAAAAGATCAAATTAAACGACTGACACTTATAAACGATTTTAAGGTTGGCGGATTAAGAATGCCGCATTTGGAATCAATGATTAAATTTCAAAGAATAATATGTTTATTAAGATATATGAATGGGCAAGGGTTTATCTGGAAATCCATTCTTTCCCAATATTTGGATGATGTAGGTGGTGTTTTTCTTCTCAAGTGTAATTTTGATGTAAGTAGTTTACCTTCAGACCTCCCTTCATTCCATCGCGAGTCGTTGTCGGCTTGGACCGCTCTTTTTTCAAAACACTCCGATTCTCTCGAAGATATTTCTAATGAATTTCTTTGGAACAGCATTCATATTTGTTTGGATAGCAAGTCTGTTTATGATAATTATCTTGTAAGGAGAGGGTATGTAAGAGTTTCTGACATAATTAACGCTAGCGGCTCCTTGTGTACTTTTGCATATCTTAAAGAGAGAGACAATAAGCTCACTTGGACAGACTATTTTAAGCTAATGGATATTTTTGATGCATTACCACCCCACTGGAGAAAATTCCTCAAATCGAATACTGTAAATAGCACTTCATTTCCCACTCAGAGTACCGATGAATTTCAATTAATGTTGAAAAGCCTAAAGCAAATGTTAAGAAGATTCCAAACCACAAACTTCATTAGCAAAGTTCTCTCTTCAATATCCTCAACAAGTTTTCAACTGGGAATCCATCTTTAGCCTTCCCTTTAAGATTACAACCAATACTAAACTAAGAGAATTTCAATACAAATTGCTTAATAGAATTCTTTATACAAATAATGTATGCTTTTCAGGTTGAAGATTGTTGATTCATGCTTATGCACCTTTTGTGATAATGAAAATGAAACATTAGAACATATTTTCGTTAGTTGTGAATGGACAAATAACTTTTGGGGTGATATATTCGCTTGGTTGAAGACTATTGATATTGAAATCGCAATCGCATTAATAATTCATGAGCTTTTTAGTCAATCAGAGGGCTGCATTTGGTCACATGCATGAATCTGGAAACCCAATGAAACACTAGATGAATATCACTAGTGATTTGGATATCCAAATCGCTAGTGATGTTCATCTGTGTTCTCATTGGGTATCATTCATGCATGTGTTGGACCTACATGTAATTAAGCTACAAGGATTACAGCATAAGTATGACTTTACATGGATAAGAGGGAGAAGACGGAAATAAGAAGGAGAAGACGGAAATAAAAATCGGTGTCCAGAGTGCGACTCGAACCAGTCCATTGCCCATTACGCTATCAGGCCGTTTGTTGAAATGACCGTGACAAAATAACAATCACAACCCTTGTAGTCTATAATTGCATGCAATAGAATTCCAGGCAAACAACACTTTCTAATGATTTATGAATGCAGGTATTGTTTTCGATTGAGAAGTCATATAAAAAACTCAAGCTTCGTGTTTCACCAGGGAATCCAAACACCTCGAAAGAATAAAAGCACTCGGCCGAAGCGGCCGGTGTTTGGATACCCTGGTAAAACACTAGCTCTCGTTTATTATTATTACGTAAATGTTTTTTCTGCATCAGATATCATTTTTGGTATTTGGGAAAAACGATCAGATTATATAACGTTGAATTTCCTAATTCTCTCTGCAAAGCAGGTCATTTATAAATGTAGATCTATCAAAGTCAAACCAAGTTTAACGATTCTAAGAGTGAGGCTGGAATACCTACAAAATATCGAATTTTGTATCGCAAAAAGAAATAACAAGCTGATCGAGCATTATGAAAAATGGGAAAAAATATTACAAAATTCTTGTTGCTAGTGCGAAAAGGAGTACTGCAGTAGAAATGATTTTTAATTCTTTTGTTTTTTTGTAATTTTTGTGTGCATATGTTAATAAACTTCTTGTATAGTGGAATTGTAAGATATTGTATCAATTGTAATTTAGTAATTGTAAATGTAGGAAATCAAATATGCCTGTATTTTTGCAAATATGACTTCAACGACGTTTTCTACATAACTAGAAAATAACCCGTCCCGTCGTGCCAAAATTCAATAAACACAGTACAGTTCTCGTGCATTGAAAAGCACATGGTAAACTTAAATGAACTCCACCCTTAAATCGGCACTGTTTGCTGAATTGATTAAAGACTCTACGTCGACCGGCATCCATTGCGGGCGTTTGTTTTTGTTTTGATACAAGTATTTGACCTGGCGTTCCTCGCTAGCCTTCGTGACGGCCATCTTGACCTCTCATGCAAGACATCTGAAGAAGACGAATTGCAGAGGTTTAATGTTTATGGTAAGTTAAGTTTCTATGAAACGCCAACAAGTCAATACGGTCGGTATTTATCTGTTTCTCTTTCCATTCAATTTTACTGAAGGTTGCCGGCGAAGCCGAAGTTCTACACGAAGACAGAGCCAATACGGCGATAGGACTATTTTGCAATTCAACTTGTATTATTTCTATAAAAAAAAAAAAACGGAAAGATGGCCAAACACGTGGCTACCCTTGTAGAACGGCTGACTTAGAATGTATGGAGAATCGGTATAAATGTGGTACATCAAGAAAGCCATGTGCAACTGAAGGTATGAACAGCTGAAAAGAAAGTCAAAAGTTTGTGCAATCAACAAAACACCTGACTAAATCTTTTTATCACAGCCAAGCTAAGGACACAAATTAAAAGGTGTAAAACATGTTTCTGTATCACGAACATTATTTCAGAATCTAGAAACAGTTCTTCAAGGAAGTGCGCGTTATATAAGTGTACCAGGCTGTTCGCTAGTGGGAGAACACCAAACAGGAAATAGCTAGTGGTATTAAAGTACACGATTTATATTTTTCAGAACGATTTTAGTATAATCTACAGTGTCACTAAACTCTACATTTCTTTTTATAAAGATTTCGTAAACGAGTTAACACAACAACAGAGTTGAAATTCTTGTAAAACTCCAGGGGGAGGGGGGTACTCCCTTATATGGCCTACATGGGGACGTGCGCTGGACAAGGTACGGTTTTTGGCCTCTCTGTCCTGAACAGGGTATATAATTTCATGCAAATCTGTCCTAAACAGGGACTGAACCTGTCCTAAACAGGGTATTGATTGCACGATTATCCTCGTCTCACCGGTCTTTAACAGGTCATCAGTCAACAGAGACTCCACAAGATCATTGTCACCCAATCATTACAATTGCCAATAAAACACAATTGTGTAAAACAAGAGTCTGTATTTTGTCATTTGTCCTAAACAGGGTCCTAAACTAGAGGGTGTTGTCCTACACAGGGTAGGTATTTAAGAGTTTTTCTGTCCTAAACAGGGTCAGGGTTTCAAACCTATACCCAAACATGGGTCCGGTACCCCCAGGGTGAAACTGTTGAACAATGGCCGCAGGAGCTTAGATTTTGCAATCTTGATGACGAGTCGCGAATCCAGGGCCAGAACCCAGAAATCCAGGAACGTTGTGCCTTGCTGGTGTATCTGCAACAACTGTGTCCCGATGCCAACTCCTGAGAATGGACGAAACCTATGTCTAGACAGACGTGTTCTCGAAATTTCCATTCGCTGTAGGTGTGACATTAGGGTGGATCCTCTAGACATTTCAATGGCCGGCTACCGCAAGACAGCTTACAGACAGTATATTTTGTGGGAGCATGGCTATTTGGGGAAAGGAAACAGGAATTATTCCTTCTTGTGCCGTAAAGAAGATGCGTCAACAGTATCCCTCCCCAGACAATGTCTACATAGACTTCAGATGAGTAGAAAAGCCCCTCCCCCCCCCCCCGTCCCATATAAAAGTGACAGGTTGCTTGTCGAAAAATTCCGAAGGAACCCTTAAAAGGTACTAAAATCTTGTTTTCTGGGCGTGGCCGAAATTAATTTTTACCCCAAAGAGGTAGCAATACTAGCTATTTTAATATCTTACTTGGTTTACTGTGACTACCCTAAGGTACTGTTAGCATTTCAAATTAAACACCCAGAGGTACCAAAATATGCATTTTTACCCCATAAGGCAAGACGAGCATCCCCATCAGCGACATATAGGGTGTCTCCCCCCCCCCCCCCCCCGAGAAAAGTGTTTGCAAAGCACAGCTGAGTTCACACAAACTATTAACAGGGATGGATTATTAAAGTGAGGTGGGACCCATTGAATGCCCTTGTTTGTTGGAATGTCTAATATCTATATCTTCTGAATACTTGAACTTTTTTTTTGGGGGGGGGGGGGGGGAATTAGTGCACAAATCGTTTTTCAAAGCTAATTTATCTTCAGAATATTTTTTAAACAAGTTTGCTTGCATGAATAGATCGTTTTCACGTGACGTCACCGGATGTTGTCGGCGCCATTTTGGTGTACCTCGGAGTGCATAATTGCGTGACATTCGCGTGTAAGTAGAATGTAAATCGAAAGCATAACTACAATTCTGGTCTTTAAAATCGCTTAAAATAGCTAAAAATGGCTAGTTGCGAAGACACGGTAGCAATATCGATGTCTGAATATGTCAAAAATTTGGAGGCATCTGTGAGAAAGCGCTATTTGGATAAGATATCCGCAATAGGAATCGACCCGATGCTTATTGACGGGAAGCGATTTGAGCCCGATTGCCTTCCTCCAGTTCAGTCCACAGACCTTCTTTGTTATTTGGTTCTGGAAACCAGCTACTATACTAGCAAGCAGTTCAGGAATTTCAGAAGTATGGAGGCCTACAATCAGATGGTTTCAGGTTGGATTGAAAGCGTGCAAGGGCATATTATTGCAGACAAGTTTGTTGTCCTTGCGAAGGTGCGACATTCGCAGCGCATGAACGAAAAGCTTATCCCCATCTGGATAATAACAGAGAAAGAAGGGCCGATTACTTCTGCTCATTGCCTAGGATGCAAGGCAGGTTTGGCGGAATCATGCTCCCACATAGCATGCATTCTGTTCTACTTAGAATGGTGGAATAAAGTTAACGGAGAACTGGCGTGCACACAGATGAAATGTTCGTGGATTCAGCCCCCATCATTTGTAAACAACATTGAGTACTCCAGGATCAGTGACATTAACTTCAAGTCGGCTAGGAAAATGAAGGAGGAATTAGACAGAAGCATAGATAATTTACCCGATGTGTTTGGCGATGAACAGTTAAATCTTCAGGAGCAATCAAAAGAAGAAATCCCAGCCCCCACGAAAGATGAAATGGCAGCTTTCTACAAAGAACTAAGTGACACGGGAACTAAGCCAGTCCATTTTGAGTTTAATCCCACCCTATGCTGAGGCGTATGTCTTACCAAGCC
Source organism: Actinernus sp. WN-2022 (assembly GCA_030867875.1). Lineage (NCBI taxonomy): Eukaryota > Metazoa > Cnidaria > Anthozoa > Actiniaria > Actinernidae > Actinernus > Actinernus sp. WN-2022. Next base: position 451,941 of record JAOWCC010000195.1, on the reverse strand, counting down.
GCGATATATCCACTGTAATGGATTTATATCAAACCAGATATCTTGATTTATCCTATCCGGATTTGATTAACTTATGTAAGAAAACAAGCATTGAAATATCTAGTGAAGAAATCGCCCAGGTTGAGAGATTCCGTTACTCAAGCAAACGGGAACACTTTTTTTAAACATAGGGCTGGAAGAATCGGGGCATCCCAGAGTAAGGCTGCCAGTCACTCAGACCCCTCCCTTCCATCGCAGTCATTGTTCCAGAATATAAGCTACCCAGAACTAAATAAATTCACAAATAAAGCAGTTGAACATGGTTGCAAGCACGAGGGCATTGCTATTAAGGAATATGAAATGGAAATGAAAGAGAGCCACACGAATTTTAAACTAGAAAGGTGTGGACTTATTCTAAATGAAGAGTATCCATGGATACATGCTACACCAGATTTTCTTTGTTCCTCTGACTGGTGTGGAGAAGGTTGCGGCGAAGTTAAGTGCTCCCTTTGTCTAGAGAACAGTGATTTTGAGGCCTATACTAAACATAAATCTTCCTGTCTGAGAAAAGATAGTTCTGATAACTACATCCTTCCAAAAGATCACCAGTACTACTACCAAGTTCAGCAGCAACTTTTGACCACCAAATGTATTTTTGTTGGGCATTCGTAATTAGCACCTAGTGTTCTTCCCTAAGGACTTGGAGTTGTTATTTAAGATGATATTTGCATATATCTTTCACTTGACGCCAGCCAGTTTACACGGTCGGTTTAATCCGAGCCAATATTCTTGAGCCAAATGGGAGAAGCTGTTACTCGGTCCGATTTAGCGGAGTTTCGCACATTTGTTCTAGAACAACTCGCTCTTCATAAATCCACGTTATCGGACCAGTTTCATCAGGCCCAGAATACAGCTACTACCGCCCTTTCAGTCTCCCGACAGGTTAAAGAGGACAGCGAGTTGTCGTTCAACTACCCAGGCAACGCAAAAAACTTCAAGTTCAACCGCCAACTACACGAGAAATTGTCTAAGACTCAAGACATTTTAAGCCGTGAAGATTCTGAAAGTGAACCGGTGAAGTTACTCGGAGAGGTTCTAAGTTCCATCGAAGAAAGAAATAGAAAAATTCGTATTGCCGATTCGTCAGAGGCAGGTTGGTTAACGGTCAAGCATTACGAATCCAACGCTGTTGCTTTAAACGAAGAAGACGACAAGAAGATACGTAGTGCTGAGAGGGAAGCCTTACGCGAGCAAACTCGCTCAAGGACCAAGTGTAATAATGCTGAAAAAGCTAGAGAAAGAAGTCGACAATCTTCTCCATACAGTGTCAACAGACCCTGGTCACGTGGCCCACAAGGGCAATGGCAGACCCAGAACCAGCGTTCTTCTAGCCTCACAATGTATCACCCACGAGGCCAGCAGTTCCAAGAATCTAGGGGCTCCTGCAGATATTGTGGTTCCTTTGCACATTGGTGGCGTGATTGCCCAGTCAGGCTTGCTAAAACCTCTCCCATTGGAAGCCAGTACAGCTCCGCTCCCCCATTCCGTCCAAATCGTTTCTAAGGATTCATTTTGGGGGCCACTCAAGGCTGACGCATCTGACGTTCTTGGAGGCCATAGGATGTTTCTCCCCGAAACCTGTAACAGGGATCAGTTTCCAGTTCCAGGACGATCCACCATCGAACATGAATTCAACGAACTCCTAGCGCAAGATAAGTACATTATCGATTCCTCTTTCGAACAGTTCTTGAAATGTAATTTACATGAGTACCAGCAAGGGATAGCTCCACTTATACTTAAATATCGTCTCAAAACTCATATTAAGTTTTGGGTTAATATAGGAACACCTGCCTGGATTTTAGATGTCATTTCGAATGGTTATAAGATTCCTTTTATTTCTTTGCCACCTAGTGCGACATTTAAGAACAACGCATCAGCGTTGTCATGCACTGATTTTGTTAACAAGGCTATTTATGACTTACTCAGGGTAGGCTCTGTTGTTGAAGTTTTTTCGTCACCTAGGGTGGTTAATCCTCTTTCTGTGTCCACTAATTCTGAGGGCAAACGTAGGCTCATACTTGATCTCAGACACGTTAACCAGCATATTTATAAACTTAAATTTAAGATGGAAGATTCTAAACTGTTTCTTCAGTACCTCCATTTATCAGGATACATGTTTAAGTTTGACATGAAATCAGGCTACCATCACATTGATATTTGTGACGCTAACCAGTGCTACTTGGGTTTTCAGTGGCCGCTATTTAATTCGAACATACCCAGGTTTTTTCAGTTTACCGTTCTACCATTTGGCCTGTCCTCGGCACCTTATCTCTTTACGAAAGTTTTTCGTCCTCTAGTTCGGCATTGGCGAGCACAAGGTTAAATTCCTTTGGTTTTATATCTGGACGACGGTGCGGCATGCCTTCCGAGTCGTACACAGGCTGAGAGTATGTCTCGTCTTATTAGTACGGGTCTTCATAATGCTGGAATCGTAGTCAATGAAGAAAAATCTATCTGGTGTCCTACACAAGAGATGGAATGGCTTGGTTTTTTCTGGCATTTACGTAATGGTTTTGTTTCTATTCCTGAACGGAGAATTAAGAAGCTTGTTAGTTCTCTCATAGAGCTTAAGCATAAAATTCCTATAGTCTCTCCTCGGTTCGTTGCCTCAGTCGTGGGTAAAATCATCTCCCTTTCACTCGTAGTTGGTAACGTCGCCCTTTTAATGTCTAAATTCTTACAGTCTTTTGTACAGTTTCATGATAATTGGGATATTCCACTAGACATGAGTGCGTATCAGTTTTTTCCGCAGTGCCTTCAGGAAATTCAATTTTGGATTCATAATTGCGTTAAGCTCAACGGTAGAGCTCTCGTTGAGTATTCGCCTCCGATTGTGTTGGTTTATTCGGATGCTAGTGGTTACGCCTGCGGTGGCTATGCTCTATATCTGGATAGGGATGAATTCGAGTTATTCTATAAAGCATTCTCTTCTACCCAGATAACTTCTGATAGTAACGCTAGGGAGCTCCTTGCTATCCTTTATAGTTTGAAGTCGTTCAAGATGTCTTTGCGTAATAAGGCAGTTAAGATTTTCACTGACAATATGAACGCAGCGTCTATTTCGGTTAGAGGTAGCAATTCACTCAGACTCCATGCCCTTGCGGTGGATATATACACATTCTGTGTTTTTCACAATACTTCGCTGGAGGTACAATGGATTCCTAGGTCCCTTAATGAATTTGCAGATTATATGAGTCGCGTTGTTGATTACGATGATTGGTCCGTGTCTCTGCAATTTTTTCAGCATATCTGCCATCTTCACGGTTTTTTCGATGTTGATCGTTTTGCTTCTTCGAGTTCAGCTAAGTGCGTCCGGTTTTTCTCCAAGTTCTGGAGCCCGGGGTGCGAAGGAGTTGATGCTTTTAGTGCTAATTGGCGAGGTGTTAACAATTGGTTAGTTCCACCTATTTATCTGGTCATCCGCACCATCTTACACCTTGAGTTTTCTCATGCTTCGGGGACACTGGTGATTCCCAAATGGCAATCGGCTAGTTTTTGGCCTTTCCTTTTCCCTTCTGGTGTGCCTAGGTCTTCAGTTTCACACATTGTCGAGTTTTCTGACCCTCGAGGTATTTTTGATTCGTCGCATCTCAGTTTTCCTACCATTTTCACCGCATGCAATTTTCATTCAGCTGTACTAGTTGTCCGTTTAGATGCTTCCTAAAAAATTTTTTTTTTGTTATTGCTCAGTTTACTACCGCTTTATAGCGGTTTTGTCATTAATAGTGCATATAGGAATGCACAACGCTCTATAGCGTAAGATTGTGACTACATCGCGATTGTACGGTCACACCGCTTTATAGCGGAATATTGTGGTTATTTGTGCATTTACTGTTCGTATGTACTGCACACCGCTTTATAGCGGAGATGTTCGTTATACATAGGTTGTGAGAGATATTATATAATGCATAGTTTGCTTCATTTAGTAGTGGTCTTTGCCAGATTATGTGGTATTGGAGGCTTTCTTAGTTATAATCACGGCCTATGCCTGCTTTTTTATGATTTATCTTATAATAGCTATATGCTGCTTTATTGTTATAATGTCTTCGTCGTGATTATGTATCTCACACCGGATTATGTTTTTTCATATTCTTTAGTTTTAATTATTGTTAGAAATTATTCGCAATAATAAAATTGTATTCATGTACTTACGTACTTATATTGTATTTATGTCTTATATACATTTGGAATGTTGTTTTTATTTGGCATAGCAGTGATTCCATTTCCAACCCTTATTCCCTACTATCTCTATTACAAGTTCTAGGTCACAAGGCCTTTTCACACTTCGCCATCCAGCCTTGCAGTCGCTTGCCCGTCAGGTTCCAAGCTTCCTCAGCCAGAGTAGGGCTCCCAACACCATGAAGTCGTACGGCGGTTACTTTAAGAGATGGAAGTCCTGGGCGGAAATTTTCCCTGAAGTCATTTATTTTCCTGCTGAAGACATTCACGTTGCCCTGTATTTAATGTCTTTAGTTCAAGTGGGTCACACATTTTCTACGATTCAGTTGGTATTTTATAGCATTAATTTTTTCCACCATGCCTGTGGTGTAGCTCAGAGAGGTAATACTAGCAAAACTGAAGGCCATTGGTGTTGATACTAGCAGTATTGGTTTACATTCCTTTAGGATAGGTGGCGCTTCCGCAGCCTCGAACAATGGTGTTCCTGAACATATTATTAAAAAACACGGCAGATAGAAGTCCGATAGTGCCAAAGAACTGTATTGCCGTGAAGACCTTAAACAACAGTTGCTCGCGACTGCTAACTTAGCCATTTAATTCTGCACTGACTACAATATTTATATTCCTATTACCATTCCCACCGCGAGCTTTGTAATCTTGACATAACTGGTCGGCATCCTCCTAACACGCCTTGCTTGATGTGTATGTAGAATATACAACATAAATATTTTCTATGCGGCGGAGCGCAGTGACAGAGCATAGAAATGTATTTTTGTTGGGCATTCGTAATTAGCACCTAGTGTTCTTCCCTAAGGACTTGGAGTTGTTATTTAAGATGATATTTGCATATATCTTTCACTTGACGCCAGCCAGTTTACACGGTCGGTTATCCGAGCCAAAATTTATAGACACTATGTAATCCCGGCTTTATACAGCGGTTGTTTATGTAAGTAAGTTTTTTGATGACCCTTAACCTCCAGGGGTCTTGGCGAATTCGCATAGGGTTGGAGTATACGTTTCCAGAATAGTTTTTTCCTCAAAGTGAGGTTTTAACCTGGTTTTTCGTATCCGGCGATTCGTCATTAGTTTAACATTAATATGTAATGTTTATACGGCAATAAACTTGACATAACTGGTCGGCATCCTCCTAACACGCCTTGCTTGATGTGTATGTAGAATATACAACATAAATATTTTCTATGCGGCGGAGCGCAGTGACAGAGCATAGAAGCGGCTTTACTGTGACTTTGTTGTTTGTGCAGTTGACAGCAACAAGAAAGCAGAAGTAGTACAACTACGAATTTTGCCAGACCCACAGCACTGGGAGACTGTCCTTCCTAAACTTGTAAGGTTCTGGAGAATTGGTGTTCTGCCAGAGGTCTTGGGCAGGTGGTATACCAGGAAACACAAAATCAATGAAGCTGCACAATCCCTAAGCACTGGCATTTGCTACTGCAGGGGTTTTGATAATGACAACACTGTCAAATGTAGCAACCCAAAGTGTCCTTTTTTTTCATTTAGACTGCCTTGAAGTTGAGAGCATAACTAAGACATGGTACTGCCCACACTGCAGGTCTTTACCAGAATTCAGACGGTCAACCAAGTCCAATAAGCATGTTGCACCAACTGAAGCTTTAAAGTTGAGCTCTATTTGTGTTTGTAAAGTAAAACCGTCTGATAAAGAACGACTACTTGAATGCCACAGTGTGGATTGCAAAAATGGAATATTTTTTTCATTTGGCTTGTATTGGATTTAAGCGTATGCCAAACAATTCCAAAGCTTGGATATGTTCAGTATGTAAAGGCAACACTGCACGTAAAGGAAACAAGCCACAGATACTCCAGGCCAAGCCTGGTACGCATACACCCCAGGCCAAACCTGGTACGCATATACCCCAGGCCAAGCCTGGTACGCATACACCTCAGACCAAGCCTGGTACGCATACACCCCAGGCCAAGCCTGGTACGCTTGATAAATATGCCCCAGAAGGCCGACTAGGAAAGTATGAGTCGAATCTGGTGGCCTCAAAAGATAGATGGCTGGACTGTGTAGTAATTCATGAGGCCCATTTGCTTTTAAGAACAATTAATAACAATATTAAAGGATTTCAGAGACCAACTCTAGGGATACTTAGACAGTTTGATATAATGACTGGTAATTTTATTCAAATTTTGCATGTCAATGGAAATCACTGGGTGTGTATGACCTCTAATGGGTGTCATACTGGACATGTTATTGTTCTGGACAGTATGGTGTCACCAGTAACACAAGAACTGCAAGAACTTGCCATCACCCTAGTTGGACCCAATTTCAGGGGAATCACAAAGCCCTTAGTTCAAAGACAGAAAAACTGTTATGATTGTGCTGTATTTGCAATTGCTTTTTCCACCTGCCTGGTTTATGGGCAAAATCCACTTAGGGTTACTTTTGATACATCCAAAATGAGGCCTCACTTATTGAGATGCTTAGTAACTGGCAGGTTAACTCCTTTTCCTACCATTTGAACTTCTTTAAGGATTCTCAGTTGAATCCAGTTATAAGCTGTTGATGGTCAGCATTCACTCACAAAGCTCAAAAGGGCCAAACCCAAATAAAAAACAAGAAGTCCTAAGACAAAAAAAAACCTGACAGCTAATAAATTGCAGGCAAATTAGTTGACATAATAATATAAGGCCCTTTGATCTATGTGAGAGAGTACTGATGACTGGTACATTGTAACTCAGTAGCCACTTGCAGTTTTGTGGCGCAAAAACGCTACGGGGGCCCTGTGATTACCTTTATATTTCACCAATAATTTACAAATGTTTGTATGATGCAAAATTATTGAATGAAGTCATTCCCACATTTATAGTACAGCTCAAAACTAACCTACACAAAATGTTTACTCGTGTTTACTTGAAGTTAACCCAAAGTAAACATAAATGCATGAGCATGACTGAACATGTTTGTCTCATGTTTACATGAGTAAACTTAAGTAAACACTTGTGTAGATTAGTTTTGAGCTGTAATGTGTGTCATGTTTTGGTATTACCATTAAATAAATATTATATATGATTAATTGAACTAAACAATTTCCTAATAAAAAACATTAAAGGAAACAGCACTCAAGCCTATGACTTGAAACAAAATTCAATGTCATCATGTTTCTGTCATTTCATTGTTCACTTATTTTATGATTCCCAGGGATATTAAATATTGATTTTAATCAAATGGTACAATTCCAGGGCAGAAATTGGTAAGTGCAGCACAAACATGAATGATTCTATCAATCATAGGAGTCCTGGCTTCCTGGGATCCCTTGGGATTGCATTTAAGAAAGTCAATGGGTAATATTCCTGATAAGATGGTGTATTTTCGACGAAGTTAGTAGGCCAATAACTCTTTCAACGTGAATCCGTACATTAGCAATCCCTCGCGTGCGATCCACATCTACAGGGTCGATCTTTACCTTTGGTAAAAGCAGGTATTGCCAGTTCAGCCCTATGGAAGATACCCATGTCCTCGATAGTAAACGGTAACCCACGGTCAGCTAAAACTAAATCCCCTGGCAACAAGTTTTTAAGAATATTGCAGTTCTCATTAAGATATTTGACAGAGGTCCTGCCACCCCATGCATTGGATACAAACGAAATAGTTCCTTGGGGTGTTATTCCAATCAAAACCTTTACTGTGTTATGGTGCTTGTAAGAAGAAAAAGTTTGGGCTCTAGCCAACAGGTTGCTAGGCCTTGCAATAAACACCTCAAAACAGTCTATTATCACAACAGTCTATTATCACAGCAGTCTTTTTTCCAAAAGAATACCTGAAACACTCAGGCATAGTGCGCCAAAGAGACTTACGTTCAGGCCACAATATATGTGCTTCTAGCCTGGTATCCATAACAATCATCCAGGCAAAGAAGGCTCGAGAAATGGTGGACACAGATACTTTAATTATAAAACGATATGCCAGGTCCTGCATTGGCATGTTGAGTTTCAGTTTCATTAGTGTCAGGGCAAATTCTTGAAACTTGGTCAGCACTTGGGAATTACGATTAACATAGGAGGCCACAAAATTGAAAACAGATTTTAGAACCCCAAATGAAGGCAGCCCAGTATAGAATTGCACTTTGTATTCGTTTTGTGCAAACTAGCGCTCGTCGAACGGCTTGTCGTCAAGAGTGAGCGAGCCAAACAAGTACTCGAACTCTTCCGTTTGTACGGAGGCATCTTTCACGGCACTATTATCGTCTTCAAACTCGATATCCTTGAGCATCATACTATTGAAATTCTCGAGGAAGCTTGTGTGCCAGAAAATATAATAAAATATTATGTTGAAAATGAAAAGAAGTACACTGAATACAGTATAATCCTGCTAATTACTCTTATAAATATTATTAGCCATAATTGTCTTCATAGAAGAATGAATAGGTCTTGTAAAAATAATATAATTGTTTTTAGTGTTTTTGAGGAATAATTCTCAAGTTGTGATTCTAATTGTCACCACAGAGCTAAGGCTTATGATTTGAGAAATAGGAATTTAGTGTGAAACCCTGACCCTTGGGCCTAGCTATTACAAGCTTGCTCTTGTAATTTTGAGTATGCATTCAAGAAAAAATGAAATTCCCTACCTATAGAAGACTTAACCTATCAAAACTTGAAGCTAAATACTGAAGAACTTCAAGAATGCCGAAGGTAAATTGTATAGCCTACATGTATATCAGACCGAATATATCGAAATAATATGACTGTGAAACCTGCATGCAACTGTACTCACTCATGAAATTACATACTGATAGTCATGACATGTATAAAGTTGTTGTGGTAGACTTTGCTCGTGCTGATCACCTCCAGATCCCGTTGTGCTGATTGGGCATGAACTGAAGACGAGACCTGAATACGTAAAAAAGATAAGAACATATTTACGTGAGTAGAGCAGAGAGTGAGAAGAGACTACAGTACAGAGTGCAAAGAATTTCAAGTAAATATTACTTACTGCAGTGGAACTTCAGCGAATTCACTGTCCGTGAGTTTTGAATAACCCTTCGAGGTTTTCCAATCCCTCCACTGGTCTTGTACCGATTCTCTTTTGTATCATTTTCAAAGTCCCTGGTTTTTTGGGCCGTTCTCCTCTACCAAGTCGCCGTTTTGGTTCCTTGGACGCCATCTTAAAAGCTAGAGGACTCTAAACTATGACTCGTAACAGGTCTAACAATAGTATAGAATTGAATGGTTTTTGCGAAATAACTGAATGTAAAGTTAACTGATTGACTTATACGTCTTTTGAGAGTAATTCCTTCCAAAAAAGCGCTATGATTACAAGGATGGAAGAAGATTACTGAACCATTACGGTCTTCATCGCTAAAACTGGAGGTTTCGTATGATACGAAACCTCCAAAGCGCCAGCATTGCATGCCGGTCGACATAGTCTTTAAGATGTAAAAATGGTCATTTATAGCTAGTGATAACTTGTACCCGTACTAAAGAAGAAACTCTTACGTTATAAAAAACATCGATCGCTAATTCTAATTACCGTATTCCTTAGAAATATATCTGTGATCTGAAACGTTTTCAATAGGTAGTACTTATAAATATATCAGGCATGTTAACACAAAAGGAGTCTTCAATTCTAAGGCCCTTTGAATCGTGTTAACGTGCCTCATTTGCATATGTATGTCACTTTAGTATTGTTGAAAACATTTGACAATAAAAATACAAAAACAATGACACGATTGATGATGTTCACGATAATTTATTGGAAACTCAGTAACCTTTAGTTATTGCACTATCTTTTATTGGATTTGGCTGACGGCTGTTTCCCTTTATCGTATTATAGGCGAATCCTTGTTTACGTTTTTCCTCATTCGCATACATCAAACTTCAAGCGACGTACATACAAACAAACAAACAAACAGAGTCCATAAATCGAAAGAGATTGTCACACTTGACAATAACCGAAAATTTGAGAGTGATATGATAAATATATTTTGAGGAATGAGAGTTTAAAATTCTAAAAATATACAAAGAATATATGGCTGTCAGCAACTCTTGCCCCCAGCCTATTTTACAGTCAATTTCTCCGATAATACTTAACATATTAATCTCAAATTTTCGGTGATTACTAAGTTTAAAATTCTCTTTCACATGATGTAGTCTGTTTGTAGATTGAAGTTTAATTTATGTTAATGAGGCAAACATGTAAACAATGACATCAGCAAGGATTCGCCTATCAGTCTCGGCGATATTTATTGAGGATGAGGAATTACAATAATCACGATTATAGGGTATCTTTTGGCCCCACCCCCGAAAAAACGGAAACTTTTCGGATGTTTGTTATAAAGTTAATTTTGAAGTGCAAGTATCATGTCAAAAAATATATATATTGTACTGTTGTGTTTGTTTCTCGTAAAAAGGTATTAATCATGCAGATTTTGTAAAATATCTGACATTTAATAATGGTTCGTGTAAGAAGTACGGCACCGAACGGCATTCAGATGGAGCTAGGTGTTAATTTTGTATTGTGAGAATTCTTGATTTGATAGGTTGAAATATGAAAATCACCCTAAAGGCCTAGGAGACGTCTAATGTCCTCCAATTTGTCAAAATATTAAAACTACGATTTGCACTGCGGTTCCAAATGTCGTTAAAAAAGCAAATCGTATGTTAGGAACCTTATCTGAAACCATGAACCCTAATAGAGAGAGAGAGACACCAACAAGTATGTTTTTCCTTGAATCAATTTATTTTTATAGCATACATAAATGATTGTATATAGGTTTGTACGATGATCAGCACCACCTCTGCTGAGAAAAAACAAGACATAGGAGAATAAGTTAGTTTTTTATGGATGTACGAGAGCTCTAGAATAAACACACGTCTAACCACGCACACACAGTAAAGCATAGTTGACTATTTTGATGTACGACCGGTGAGGAGAACAATGCATCCTTCCATGTATCCACAGGGAGGGATGAAAATGAACACCTCAGCCCTAGCTTTCATTATTTCATGGCATGCATAACATCCTACAGGAAAAGGAGGACAAAATACATTGGATTGGTAAAGTTATTGAAAGACACTTACGTTTTACGTACTTGGTACCCCAAATTGCTTTTTGGGGAGTAAACTAACTGAGAGGTCTTCTGTACAAGATATATGTACCCATGACTGATCTTATCACCTTACCCTTGTTACTTGCGTGTAATGTGAATAACCTTTTACCCTTTGATCCGCTGGGAAAACTCTGAATTCAAAAAGTTAAGATCTGAAAATAATCCACGAGATTAAGGAGGGCAGCAACTACGATAAGTTGTTTGTTTTTCGGAAAACGAAAACCTATTTATCAAACCTTTGTATGATGTTTTTCTAAGGCAACACTATTTTGCATCTGTGCACTACATACCCATGTATTATCTTGATGTTAAACAGATTACTTAGGTATGTTGCTGATGACGTAACTAAAAAATGTGTTTTAATGACTTGCCTAACTTTCAAAGGTTACTGGTTTACATTACTAGAGTACTTTACGTGAATGCAAACAAAAGAATGTTCTGTCTTATTAGTTTACTTAAAAAATAACAATTAGGCCTTGCGTACCTCGTAGGTACTGCATCGAGGTATTTATTTTTTTGCAGTGAAGTTAGGAGTCATTAGATGTAGGCCGCTAGACCCAGGCCCTTCTCTACGAAATAAAAGGCGATTTCAGCCTATGACGAGCACTTGGTTCTACCCCTTCTTACGGTATGCGTTCCAACTCCATAAAAAAAAGGTAGACAATCATGGTTTCTATGAGCAAGTATCCATGCTTCTGCCAAAGCACTGATGGTTTGACAATCATGAAAAGTCAAGCGGGACAAGACTACGTTAAGTGTAAACACGAAATGTGTGGGTAATTTTACCCCCGTTAAAAAACTTTGAATAATACTATGTTTTTTTAGAGAAGGTGACGGAGCCCTACAAGCAGAACATGAGAGCTAGGTGTGACCATCATGAGCCAGCCACGATGTGGTTGTCGCAATCTAAAAAAAAAATGGATAAAGAAGAAGGGACAAAGGGTGGCACCAGAACTGTTTTCCAAAGACGAACAAGAAGCGAAGAAAACAAGTTGATGAAAAACATTGAGGAAAAAAAGAACGCTCGGTCAAAGAGGAAAAATCCTATTCAAACATGGTGCATGGAGAAGTTGTTACGGAGCATTTCAAAATTCATTTTTAGAACTTCAAGAAAAACTAACAAACATTATTTTTGTTGAAGGTTTTCCAGGGAACGTACTGAACATGTTTGAGGGTAAACCAGGAGTATTTGTCATAGACGATTTAATGGGTAGTTGTTCAAACGACGAACGATTGGGGAATAGATGGTAAGCGAGGCTGAGCGGTCACGCTAAACTTTGCTCTGAGGGATTTATGATTTTTTACTGAAATCCTGGCTGAAACCCAAACAATCTAGTACCTTTTCTAGTTCCTAACATGACTTTAACAGTAGAGAGCTTAATCTGGTCTAAAGAATTTCTGCCAAATATCCGGCGTGAAATCCGCAACGAGCTCGATTCACTCAAAGTGAGCATCGCTGGTTTGAACAAGAAGGTCGATGAAATCGACAAGTCACAAAAATTGATATCAAACCAATACGATACAGTATTAACTACGATGCGAGATGTTAAGAAACAGATGCAAGGAGCAGAGAATCGAATCCAACAGATTGAGAATGATACGATAAATGCGAGAAACGATAGCTACGATCTTGAAGCAAGACTCGACGAGCTCGAGCTCGAGCAGTACTCGAGAAGAGAATGCCTCGAGATAAATGGCATACCGATAGTACCCAATGATGATCCAGCGCTTCTCGTACGAGAGATGTCAGAGCTAATCGGCGTACAACTCGAGGATACTGACATCTCTGTGGCTCACCGCCTGCCACCGACGAAAAAACTGAAAGACCGTCTGATTGTAAAGTTCACTCGAAGAGCAAAGAGAGATGAAATCTTTAAGAAGAGAAGGAACCTGTAATTCAAATTATCATGTACACTGTAGTTGTATTGTATTTGTATTTTGTCTTTGAAAAGCCTTTTTAAGGAAAGATAAATAAAGTATGAAAGTATGAAAGTAAATCCAAAAGATGTAAAGACCTGCCAACAGTCGCTCGACAGCCTGAGTCTGCAGCGATAAATCACAAAGCCGCAATTCAAGTCAATGAGAGTCTCACACCGTACCGTAAGCGGTTGTTTGGACAGGTTTTGGAGTTCAAACGCAAGAATAACTATAAATATATTTGGACTACCAATGGCAAGATTATGTTACGGGAAACAGATCGAGACATCGCCTCCTTTATGCTTTGTGACACATGAGGCATTCGATGAGTACCTTGACCGACTAACCCAGTACTATTAAATTATATCTATATATATATATCTATATACTAATATTTGCAGTTCACAGTTATGGCTGGTTATCAAGAAACCGTGAGTAATTTTCCATTTTACTCTTTGTCTGACAGAGAATTCAATGTAATGTTTGGTAACTGGTCTGGTTGGGAGAATAATGACTTTGATCTCTATGACCTTTTCTCTAACCCAGATAAATCTGATGAATCCGATCCTGATTTAATGCTTTCTACTCCTTGCTCCAATTATTATTCAGTTTCCAAATTTAACAAAGTGCGAACTAACTCTGGCCCAAAATGTCTCTCGATCCTTCACTGTAATATTAGAAGTTTACCCAAAAAATTAAATCTCTTGGAAGAAATATTAACCTGTCTAGAATTCAAACCTGATATACTTGGAATTACTGAAACAAAACTAAATGAACATTCAATAACCAATGTCGAAATTCAGCACTATAATTTCCTTCACACTGACTCTCCAGCCAATGCTGGTGGGGCAGCTTTGTACATAGCTAACAACCTAAAATCTATACCTAGACCTGATATCAAATTTGAAATGGAATTAGTTGAATCTTGTTTTGCACAAATTGATGCTGGTAAAAACAAAAAGGGTATAATCGTTGGCTGCATTTACAGACACCCCACTTGTAACCTTGGAGTTTTTAATACCCAGCTAAATGATATAGTCAAAACACTGGATACTGATAAAAATAACATCTACATCTTTGGTGATATGAACATTGATTTTCTAAAATATAACTCACATTCCCAAACTGAAGAGTACTTGGATATGCTTTTTACTAACAATCTGCTTCCCATTATTACTAAACCTACTAGAGTAACTGATCACACATCAACACTCATTGATCACATATATACCAATTCATCTACATCCTATATTACAACTTCAGGGATTCTTACAGTTGACATCTCAGATCACTTGCCAGTTTTCTGTGTCATTAAATCACAGCTGGATAAGACCAATAGTAAAAGATATTATAGAGACTACTCCAAATTTAACAATGAGCTTTTTCTTGATGATGTAAATGCAATTAATTGGGAAGAGATTCTTAGTCTTGATAAAACTCTAAACGAAAAAACACAAGACTCAATTAATGCTTCAAATAAAATTGTTGACAAACATGTACCTTTAAAACAGGCCACCCAATCAAAGAAAAAACAATTAAATAAGCCATGGCTTACAACTGGAATCCTTAATCAATCAAAAGGAAACAAAAAATGTACCACACTCATTATCTGAGCAAAGACCCACAAAAAAAATATTTATATATATATGCAAATATGCTCACACTTTTAAAACATAATAATAAGAAAGACTACTACCGTAAACACTTTTCTAAATTTAAGGACAACCTCAAATATACCTGGAAGCTAATTGGTACCCTTATTAAACGTAAAACCAAGGGCCAGTCCAACCCCACAAGAATTGTGCAAAATAACAAGACATTTACTAATCAAACTGATATTGCTGAGCTATTTAATAATTACTTTGTAAATGTAGGTCCAACTCTAGCAAAGAAAATTAAAACTGATGGCACATGTAATCCTATACAGTTCACAAATCCTTCTCTGCAAAATAGCTTTTATTTAGCCCCAATAAGTGAACTACAAGTCTTTACACTATTTGCCAACCTAAATGAAAATAAGGCATACATTAATATACCAAACAAGCTTATTAAACTTGCTAGTGGACCCTTGTCAATACCATTCACAAAGATTTATAATGAATCAATTATAACAGGGACAGTCCCTGAATCCTTTAAAATATCAAGAGTAACCCCTATATTTAAGAATGGAAGCGTAACTGAGCTAGGGAACTATAGACCTATAGCAATAATATCTCCCTTTAGTAAAGTATTGGAACGGCTTATCTACGATCAACTTATATTCTTCCTTGAAAAAGAAAATATACTTTTTAACTACCAATTTGGCTTTAGAAAAGGATATTCAACAGAGTATGCTATTTTAGAAACCATAGAAAACCTAAAAACTGCTATAGATGAAAATAAGATAACTTGTGGAATATTTCTGGACTTTTCTAAAGCTTTTGATACAATTAATCATGATATTTGTTTGTCAAAAATGAACAAATATGGAATACGAGGGCTACCCCTCACATGGTTCTCTAGCTATATAAGTGATCGTAAACAATACGTCAAAATTGGTGAGGCAGAATCTACCCTGAAAACCATAATATGTGGTATTCCTCACGGTTCCCACTCTTGGACCCTTGCTTTTCCTTCTCTACATTAACGATCTCCCAAACTCTTACAAGAAATTAGCATTTAGAATTTTTGCTGATGATACAAATATGTTCTATTCTTCAAATAACCTTGACGACCTTGAAACAGTAGTTAATAGTGAACTTAAGAATGTATTGAATTATTGTTCCGCGAATAAACTATCAATTAACTTTAAGAAGACCAATTATATGCTAATAACTACACCCAGAAAAAATCCTATAATAAGAATAACAGCTTGTAATATAGAGCAAAAAACTCAAATTAAATATCTAGGTGTTTTTATTGACCAGCATCTACAGTGGGATGCACAGCTTAAACATGTCAGTGATAAATTGGCAAAAAATACAGGAATTCTTTATAAGTTAAGACATTTTGTTTCAATAAACACATTAAAACAGCTCTACTACACTCTTGTGTATCCCTATTTAAATTATGGTCTAATGAGCTGGGGAACTGCCTGCCAATCCAGACTGGAAAAAATTAAAGTAAAACAAAATAA
Source organism: Actinernus sp. WN-2022 (assembly GCA_030867875.1). Lineage (NCBI taxonomy): Eukaryota > Metazoa > Cnidaria > Anthozoa > Actiniaria > Actinernidae > Actinernus > Actinernus sp. WN-2022. Next base: position 435,600 of record JAOWCC010000195.1, on the reverse strand, counting down.
ATGCCTCCGTTGTATCTTCTTTGCACATAACAGAGAGAGTGCTGCTCCTTACTTTAAACTTCTAGAAATCCTTAAACTTGATGTTTTTAATCTTAAAATATGTATGTGTCAATGGAAATCCCTACTACTTTTTCTGACTTGGTTCTGTATGCCTCTGAAGTTCACAATTATAACACTAGATACTCCTCTAACCAAAACCTATACAGACCAGCCTCGAGAACAAATTATGGACTTACAAGATTTAAAGTAATGTCATCAAAAATATGGGAAAAAGTACCAATCGAGATAAAATGTTTGCCTCATAACAATTTTAAAAAACAATATAAGCTCTTCCTCCTTGAAAGCCAGATATAATTTTTTAGCTGCATTTACAATATAAATGTATATATCAATTATCAATTATTATTTATAAATACTTACTGTAAATGTCTACATTATTCTGTATTGTAAAATTACCATATATCCAAACCTAGTTTGTACATGTATAAAGCAGCCTTTATTTTATTTTCTTCCTCTTCTCTCATTATAACCAACAGTCATACTTTTTAAAACCCTGTAAAGATACAATCAAGCCTATTCGTTTATTTATTCCTCCCCTCATTAACTTTCAACATGGTAGTGGTTAACTCGAAAGCTTTCGATCCTTTGACCACTACACACTATCATCTAAAGATTGTAATTATTATCTCCTATTTATTTTTCTCTTTCTCATGGCTTGTTATATTTAACCAATAATTGTAACATATAAACAAGTGTGAATAAATTGAACTTGAACTTGAAACATTCACATCATTTGAACATCATCGTTGTGTATATCGTGCAAAATCTCTTCCCACCTGGAAAGCAATCTAGAACTATTACACTGAATTCACACTATTTCGTTGTATTTCGTAACAAGAATGATTCTTTTGGTATTTCTACACTCATACGAGAAGAATTTTCAGGAAAAGGAGAATACAACTATGCGCTCGAACGTTTTGAGGATGCTGTGTTGAAACCGTACGGGTATTTGATGTTTGATATGCATCCAGGAACGCTCGAAGAATTCAAACTGCGAACCAACATTTTTCCGGGGAAAGACATGTGGCTTACGTCAAATGTACATATACTGTAAAAAACTAAAGAGTTGTAAAGAGTTGTAATTTTACATTACAATACATTTATTCATCGAGTTACTATTTACATAGTTATATTCTACATTATTATATACAGGGTGTCCCAAAAGTTCGTTCCTCTACTTTACAGGTCTGTATTTTATTATATCTTTACTCACAGAAAAGCGTTTTCATAAAAACATTTATAAAAATCATCTAGTTTAATGTTGTTATTACTTACGGGCTTAAAAATGACGCGAGTTTTTTGCTTTTTACATTTTCCCACCAAAACATGTGATTTGGAATCGCGCGCGTGTACATTTCCCGCCCAAAAAAACTCGCATTTCGCAGCCCTGAGTTGCTCATACATTTTGTCGTTTTTAGCGGCTTGTTATTAAGGTTACCGTGCAGGTTCGCGGGTGTCTCTCGTTAAAAATCTCTTGCGCGCGTGGTTTTAGGGAAATCTACATAAACCTATATACCATTTTAAAGCTTATAAACCATAGAATGAGCCTGCGTAATGTTTTTATGAAAATTTGAAAATCGGTAAGAACGGTGAACCTAGAAACGCAAAACAGGTAGTGTTTATAAAGACGAATTACCAGGCCACGCGTTAGCGCGTATGGCCGATTTAACTTCATAATGTCAATCAGCACATAGCAGCCTTCAAAACGGTGTGCGTGTTTTTGTGACATTTTGCTTTGTTCAAATGCAAATTTAAATCACAGTTGGAGCTTCAAAAAATGCCCTTGTCATTTGACACCGGACAGCATAACTAAAGAATCTTTTCGAATTTCAAAAAAGCCGCACACCGTTTTTTTCTTTAATATGTGATGAAGCTCTCTGCCAAATTTCAATGAATTATGTTGAAAGCCCGAGCTCCATAATTCGTTCAAAGATAGAGAATACGCAAGAACGTCTAAGCCGAGATATTCGCGTTTTAGTTTTGTAAACAGCTAACACCTCATTAGTCCATCTGTCAATACTGCGATACCGCCATCCAATGAGATGCGAGAACCCCGTGGTGGTCTCGACAAAGGGTTCGGAGATTCGCGGGAAACCGTAATAGGGTCACATATCGATACACAACCCTGGCCACGCGCTCTGTAGTGTTCGGACAGAAAACCGAACTTATGATGCCAAAACGCAGAACGAAAACACAATCTAAACCAAGTACCGCCAACGAAAAGAGAAGAAAGACAAAAAGACCCAAGACGTCCGAACCACTGAATGCACAGCCAGAGACGGAAGATCCAAAAGGAACAATGCTAGAAGCTATGCGACCTATTGGGTAGGTAACAACTTCAGTCTACCATGACTTTGCAACCCACGCTATAACAGGTCGTAACATATCGACGTCTTACTTTACAAAATACCAAATCTCTGGCTAATGGAGATTACTTCTGATGTGATCTCGGTTGGAAAATACCTAGCAAGAATGCCTAGCGCTTTGTGAATATGTTACTTTGAAAATGAGATGCCGCTTTATGGCTGTGTTATTATTAGTTTCCGTTCCAGTTCGACTAATCGCCTCGCGTATTTTCCTCTATGCAGGTATAATGGCGATGATTTTTCAAGCCATCTAGAAGCTAGTTGTAAAGACAGGCAACGTAAAGGAAAACCCCCGAGAAGGATACGGTATCTTCAGTACTGTACATGGCGCACGCTCTTATGGTAATATTTTGACTGTTTTTACAACGCAAGGCAGTTTCATGAAAAAGAGCGCACATTCGATTTCGATACTAATGCGGTGTACTTTCATTTCAGAGAAACGAAATCGGACTAGAGGAGGCTGAATTCAGTTTCCCCGAAACAGTACTTTCTTTTATTAGGAATATCGTTCCTGGTGATGTAAAAGGCGAGATCAGGGAGGTAGGTCCGCGTGAGCCTGGAGGCCTTTTCACTAGTGATCGTTGGGGTTGAAAAGAAAATATATTCAACAATTATTCCCCTCGTGTCGGTGACTAGCGGTGGCTATTTACCTCCAGCCTCAACTTAGCTATTTTATTTTGTCAAAGTTCAAAAAGTCATTTACATGTGATTACTTTGCGCGCACCATTTTGTCTCCAAACCGAGAGGTGAATAGTGCAGGATATTCAGTTTGAGTAGCCAATCAGAGCGCGCGAAAAGCACTATTCACTTGTGTGGTATATACGAAAATTTAATATTGAAACGTATTTGGTTTACATGCATGTTAGTTTTTGCCTATGATTTTATAACAACTAGTTTGGGATTTTGATACGAGGCAAATAGGAAAGTTGAATTTGCCACAAAGAAGTATTCATTATTTGTGCATGCTTGAAAATATTTAAAAAAATGTTTATTGCATTGTGCACATTTTTGCCCTTATATACTTGACCAATTTCTTCTCTAGGATGCCTACTCAGTCACAATGGAAGATTTCTGCTCAGTCATGGAACTCCCTAGGTTACTACCTCAATAAAAAGGGAATCAATAGGCCTTGGACAGTTTCCCAGCTACTCTACTACATGTAATTACCCCTACACATAATTATCAGTGATCTTCAAAAATTTCATCCATCTGATTGCATAAATAGCCCTTTTCTGGAAAAAGAAAAAGAAATTGAAGGGAAGACAACTACAGTTGTTTACTATAGGCTATTTTATATGTTATTCCATACCAAAATACCATAGAAAATATGTATTGATACCATACTGATAACAAAATAGCCTTTTGGCTATTATTATACAGGACAAGAAGTGATTTTGTTTCAAAAATTAAACACAATCATAGAAAAAAATGTTAACTGATCTGCAGCTAACACTTCTTAATACTTGTGCTAAAAAATCTCTGAACAAATGCAAATGCTTTGTACAATGTAATTTACAGTGAATCAGGGAATTTCATCCCTTCTCAATATGACAACCCAATAAGAACCAGCCTACTGGACTGGTGAATGCGTGATTATGTACTAATAACTAGTTGAAGCCTATGAATAGTACTTATGAAATTCAATATTGTATCACAAATATTACTTTTATAAAACAATTGGCCGGTAACAAAACGAGCAGGGGACTGGGATCTAGTTTATCAGAATTACTCTAATTCTAAAATGAAGTTCATCACATCATAGAGCATGTTGAAATTAGTATTTGTGCCAAGTTTGATGTAATTCAAGTGAATCATGTCTGAATTATAAGCAATTGAAATGTCTTTGTCCCTCCAAAATTTTACAATGAATGTTTGGTTTGGAGGGACAACGTTAAATAATAAGAGAGTTTGTAAGGGAAAATTGACATATTTGATGACTCGCGAATAAGCAAAAACCCTGGACGAATATCCTGCTTGTTGAACGTTGGATCTGTATGAAGATCTAAACAGCCAAATAATAATATATAGAAGCGAGAAGTCCAAGGACTATAGTAAAGCTGAAACAACGTGTATAGTTTTAAACGTACTATATTTCGGCTAGCCAAACTAGCCTTCTTCAGGTACTAGATGTTGTAAGTAGAGAGTTCTAAAATAGGGGGTTACACCAATGCGAACTCGCCTTCTAGCATCGTCAATATTGAGCCAAAGTTCACCAAACTTTCCAGACTAGCTAAGTTTGATCTGTGCTTTTGGAAAATAATGCTCACTTTGACTAGTTATTAATTGAATTAGTTTTACTGACTCGGTTCCAGTCCCCCACTCGTTCTGTTACCGGCTAATTGGTTTGAGAGAATTATAATAATTAGATTTTTTTTACATATACCACCTAGACGAAAGAATCGTTGAAAATAAAGAAATACAGCCAACAATCCATGCAGTAGTGTTATAATTATAATACAGAAGATACTCCACCGTACGGAAAAACGATGACAGCTTATATATTTACCCATAATCCTTTTCCAACGGAAAACCTAAACTCCCTCATAAAAATGCTAAAGAGAGGTCTGGAAAGTTCAAACCAGACATGTAAATGATGTTTTTCATGAAAGTAGACAATTTCTATGTGCTTTTGTGTCTGTTTTAGATTCACAAGAAATTATGGTTAATGTACTGCTGCCATCTTTTTCAGCACAGTGGTTTATTTTATTATAATTCTAGCTTCTAATCCGCATAGCTCGTCAATGGTTTATAAAAGATAAACAGGCAACATGAATACCATCCGGTATCCCCAATTTTGAAAGCTTTTCTAGGATTTATCATTGGTGTAAAAACTCTTTATGAACAAACGCATCCTGCTTTTTTTGTTTTTTCTCTTTTACGCTTCTTTCTGCGTTGCTTTACAGTGCCTTGTGTCTTATAATCAGAAATCCTGATTCGTTCAATGTCTATCTTCTGCCAACGCTCTCTCATGGTGGGGTGTATTGACAGGTTAACTTTAGGCATCAGCTTAGACAAGGTGTCATCCAAACCTATGTTGAATATTAGAACACCAAGTGCAACTGCAAGACTTGCCTCTTGCTGACGTAAATTGCTCTTTGGGTGACATTCCCCATATCACATGGTGCAGACTCTCGTTGGCATTGTGTGTTAAACACTTTTCACAGCCAACAAGAAAATGCTCACCCCCAAGCCGGTCAAAGGCAGGCTGCATAACACTCACTACAGCTGGTGGGAGAGGGTTCTTGATGGGTACATGAGTCTTTTGCCCAGTTGCAATATCCCGGTTGTAACTGCACCAGGAGTCCTTTCCTTCTGGGCAGTCTTCATGCTGTGGTGTCTCAGAAGTGTTGGAATAATGTTTTAGTATGGCATGTGTGGCCTTTGACATTGCTGCAGCACTACCCTTGTTGTCCCTTATCGCCTTGCCATAAAAGCTTTGGATAGTATCAATCCGTGTGATTGTCAGTCTGCCTTTCCCACCAAGTCCCAGGCCATCATCTAGTTTCTTTCCTAAATGTAGTAATAAGCAAGAATAAGGGAAGCATAAATATCATTATCCTATAAATATCAAATTTCAGCCAATCAGAGCTCAGCTTTACTATGAAATACAGGGCGGTATTTCATGGTTTTTCTATGAAATACAGAGTGGTATTTCATGGCTAGATCAGGCCAATCAAAATGCAGGAAATTTCGTGCCATTTCTTTATCACCCAATAAGAATTCAATAATTTTGAATACATAATTAGTCGATCTGCAAACGAGTCCGCCACTCGAACCTTTTTTTTCCGAGACTCGAAACTTCTGTATTGTTTTCCGAGAAATTTCGCAGTCTATCGTCGGGTAAGTTACTTTGTTTTCGCGATAATTCTTCCTGTACATTTGTTATATATAGGTTAATATGGTTAGGCTCGTTGTATACCAAATAATACAAATTTCTCGTGAAATATTCGCCCGTATTCCATAGAAAACCATGAAATAACCAGTAAGTATGAACATAACAAAATATTCACTAGTTGACAGGGATACCAAATTTGGGTTTATGAATTGTTCTCAGTTTTTGTTTCAATTTTACCCCTGGATACCTGTTATATAACCCCCAAACTCCTAGGTTTGAATCCCACTTGCCCAAATCCTACAACCGCCCCAGGGAAGGATAACAAAAACTAACCTTTGTATGTTGTTTGTAATTTCCTTAGTGCTGTTCCCATTCGTTTTGTAACATGGGAGATGCAATCTTCCTTGGGGATGAATGTGGCTGGTCCATAGGGCTGCAGTTTGGTGACCGAGTTATACGATGTGCTGTCCCCATCTCCAACAAATGGAATGTAGCGGATTTGATGTCTTTCCATTGAACGGCTATAGAGGCGGCATACTCCTTCTGCTTCCATGGACTGAAAAACAAATGAATGTGTATTGGGATGTGCAATCTATAGCATCAACTTACAAGCATACCTAGAAAACTCTATAATCTTGTTCAAAAAAATGTTGTTTCAAAAAAAATATATAAACATAAGGAGTGACTGCAGAATACCCCACCAATTCGACGTCCCCCTAATTTTTCCTTGATATGTGGATACCCTGGTGCATAGATACTCGGATATGTGGATGCTCGGATGCGTGGATACATCAAATAATGTCTAACCCAGCATCTAACCTAACCCTAAACGCAGAAATAAACGGTCCCGAGTAAACGATAATATTTCATTTGACTAGGGCTAGGGTGCACAGGTAAGCAACGTGAGTTACAGGAAAACAAAGTGACACGGAATATTGTAGCCACAGGTAAACAATCCCGATTTTTCATTTGACCAGGATGCATAGGTAAACAATGCGAGTTACAGGTAAACTAAATTCTCATTTGACTAGGGCTACCTAGTATCATACTAGTGCTAGCTAGTAAGTATCCACTCATACTAGTGCTACCTAGTGTATCCACACATACTGTAGTGCTAGCTAGTATCCGCATATCCTAGTATCCATGGTTCTCAATGACTCCGCATGTTTTAGGGGGGCATCGAATTGGTGGGGTATTATACAGTCAGGCTAAAAATACACATTCAGTTCTCAACACACAAATATGTAAACAATAAGAATTCAAACAATATCTAAAATAATAAATTGTGTTCGGAAGAAATTACACTAAGCTAAAGTTCGCAGAACTCTTACCTGTGAACTGCCATCATGGTTAAGATAGCAGCTCGGCTCATGTTCGATATACCAACGCAGGAAATCCATTTTGGACAGTTTTCCTTCTTTCCTTTCATTTTCTTCGTGCAGCACAAACTACAGGATTTTGTCAAATACACAACGTCCAACACTTTTCCTGTATCGATCGAAATCACGGCTACTACTCCATCCCTGGCGGACCATCCCCTGCTACTTCAGGATCCATCAATAGGGACGCCAGCGTCAATTTTACAACAACATCCAATTTTCTCGCGTTCTGATTGGCTCTCCGCTATATGCAAAATAAGTACATACAATGAAAATGACGTCACTCGCAAGCCGTGGTAGCTTTGCAAAGTGCTTTCAGGGCGAGATGGATGTTAACTTCGCTTCCAAAAACAAGAAAGTGAGGATTTCACAAGCATTTTATTACTAGGAGAAGTCAATCGGTGAGTCAAACTTCTTTGTAGTGTGCCATTTGGCAAAATGAGAGTTTTCTCTTGAGTGGAGAAAGTTTCGGCGAATTTGTACTTGTAGTCAGACTTTGTGACTAGACTAGTTCTCTCAGAGCTAAGAAGTTTTGAATTATATAACAAGAACTTTTCTGATCCAGAAAAAAAACCTGAAAGGATTTCACATGCATTCCATCAATTACAGAAGTTAATCGGTGAACCAAATTGCCATTTGTCTAAGAAAGCTTTCTCTCGGCAACGGTAATTAGAAGTGTTTACGTTTTGACTTTCAATGGCCTTTTTCGACTCGAAAGCAGTTTATTACGCACTCATTTGAAGCTATAAGTGCTTCGTCGTTGTAAAAAACAAATCGCACACATTTTGCCATTGTCTGTACTCGCTACGCTCGTTGTTCCACTTGAGTTTTGAACATTTTATGGCGTCATTTCTATGATCAATACGAGTACAGACAATGGCAAAATGTGTGCGATTTGTTAACTACTTTAGAGTGCAGTTCTTCGCCTTCTTCTAGATCAATCGCCCCGCTGGCAAACTTGTATATTTTCACCTCGAGGGCTGCACTTTTCAACTCTTCTTCGAGGAGCTCATTCGCGGATTTTTCCAAGGCCTTGGTATGCGTAGACCAGGGTCCCTTGTTTACTGGATGTGGCAGGTTCTGGATACTTGTAAACTTCTCGGCTGCTGAAAACCCACGTCCAATAAGCCGAAAGGCCAGAACGGAAGCCCTGTTTACATCATAGAACCTGTTATCTTTCGGGGTAGTGTAAAAAACACGCGAAGAGCATTCCGAGTTCTTGCACCGCAAAGACCATTCAGCGCCGAGTCCAGACCTCGAAACTTGAATTAGTTCCACACCCTTTGATCCACAAAAGCGACAAGCTACAGCAACTCCTGCGGATCAACGACTGCTCACTTGTCGAATTATACACATTCGGCGTCCTCGTGTTCTTCCTCTGAAGTTGCAGAATTCGCTGTATCCGACTCAAAGCCAAATCCATGAAGCTTGAGTCTACTGGCACTCTTTTCTGCCTTCTCTGGTTCCTCGCTCTCTTCTACATATCCCTGGCTGGGCAATCCTTTAGCATCGTCGTACCATGAGCCTTTATCGCTTTCCGCGAGTTCTTTCTTTCTTTCACCTCCGAATTCTTTCGTTCTGCTCTTTGACTTTATACGACCCCGTTTCTCACCCAAGGACTGGACTTCTGCCTTTTTGCCTTAGCCATAAAGGATTAGGAACACTTTAGAATAAAATTTAACGTAAACTTGACTTTGAAATCTGGATCTCGAGAAGTACGACTGTCTAGTTTGAGTGTGAAACTGCAATGGCGGAATCCTGTAAAACAATATGCAAATAGTTCGAAGCAAATTCCCGGATGTGGTTCCCGCGAAAAAGTTCGAGGGGCGCTTTTCACATAATAGGATTATCACACGCTGGCTATTTATTTGCTTTTCCGAGAAAACACGTTTCTTTCAATATCTCACGAAGTTTTTAATGTATTGGATTAGTTTTTGTTTCATATTGTAGAATATTCAATTAGTAAAACGTCAGGATAAAAAAAATTAAATAAAAAACCGCTACACGAACCTGTACGGTAACCTTAAAGATGAATCCTCTCAAAGCAAAAAAGTTAACATATTTACGAGCACAAGCATCTATACTTAGATCTTCTGGTTTATCTGTTCAAGAAATCGCAAAAATACTAGGAAAAAAACGAACGTTGGGTAGTAAAATGGTCGTCGAAAGGCGAAGATTTTGAACTAGAGACAAGGAACGAAGTGGAAGACCTAGGGTCCTAAATGAAGCGGCTAAGAAAGGCCTTGAGAAGGCAAACAAGGCAGCTATCACAACATTTAGCAAGTAAAGGATTTTCAGGCTCAAAACACTCTGTCTGGATATTCATGAAAAGCAAAGGTTGGAAACCTCTGAGACGGCAAAAAAGCCACTGTTGACTGCAAAACAACGCGTAGCTCGGCTAAAATTCGCTAAAAAGACAGCAAACTGACTGCAGAAGAATGGGATGATTTTCTCTTTTTTGACGAATGTCCGAAGTATCTGGTTCAGTTGCCTAACCCCAAAAATGACATCGTCTGGGGATCGCAAGAGAGCCAAGTATACGTCATGCCTACCAAGTCAAGCAATGCTCGAACTGGATGATCTGGGGCGGAATGACAGGCCGCGGCTAGCGATCTTCACTTTATTCCACAAGGACAGACTGTAACTGCTGATTATTATATAACCAACATACAGTGGAACCCCGATTTAACGAAGAGCAGAGGACCGGAAAAAACAGTTCGTTAGATCGGGGTTTCGTTAAATCGAGAACCCCGAAATAACGAATTTGTGGAAAAATGACCAAAAGCTTCGTTAGATCGGGGTATAGGTAATAATTAAAATTTACCGTTCTGCTTCACTGTCCAACACTTCCCCGTCTGATCGGTATTGCACAGTGTACACATAACTTATAGCACTCGTGATTTATTAATGTACTGTATGTACGTAATACTACTGTATGTAGCTACAGTACAGTACTGTGCTGCATACATGTACATTTACATAAACACTTTTTCGTACAAAATATAAATACTGTATCTATCATATCAACGATACTGACATAGTTCAGTTCTTCTCAGCTCTGTACGTCGGTATACTACGTGAGTTCTGTGGATATACACTAACAAAACTTAAACAATCGAAAAATGTTAATACAAAATTGCCGTATATGCTAGAAAATTACCAGATGTTTAAGTCTGGAAGTATTCTTCCAGTTTAGATTGCCTATGACGTTTGGCTTGGATCCGCAAAAACGTGTCCTCCATTGAAGAGAGAGTGCGCAGGAATTCTCTTTCTCTTGCACCTGTCGTGTCAAATGTCAGAATGAAATCCCGTAACACTCTGACTGCTTCATTGGCTTCGCCTGGACTTGGTGGCTCTGGTTCTACTACATGTACAGAGATATCGTCGTCCGAATCTACTTTATCCTCTACATGCTCTTCCTGATCCTGGCTCATGGTCTGGGCTGCCTCCAGAGCTTCCAATGTAGCGTCTTCCTCTGTTAGTTGGTTCTCGGTTACAATATCATTATCTACAGATGCAAAGTGAGCGAATGGTATCTCTGCAATAGCCGAGCAGCGACGAATAATCCTTTCCCATAGGCCTACACTTTCATCTGTCTCGTCTTCTTCCTCGTCCGACTGAAAAGGATCGTCTGTACTACGTCACCGGGGAACCCTGCCTTTTTCCAGCAGTTCTTGATAGTTACACCACTCACATTGTCCCAGGCTTTGGCCACCATAAAGACAGCATCCTTAAGGTCGATCGCTTTGACTGGTTTATCATCGTCTAAATACTGTAGCATCCTCCTAATCAGAGTCTGGCGGTAATGGACTTTAAGGTTTTGGATGATGCCTTGGTCCGCCGGTTGCAGCTTGCTTGTGCAGTTAGGCGGAAAGAAGACGAGCTTTATGCTTGTTAGGCCATCGACGACAACATGCGAACTGCAATTATCTACAAACAAGAGGCCCTGAGTGGCCTTAACTCGGGCCATCTAGGCCTAGGTATTGAATACATAGAGTTCTAGCATATTTTGTCATATGTGGTTTGTGCTAGGGGAGTCCGAGAATTGGTTCACTACTGATGCTCTTGTGATAATTTATATATAATGGCACTACAAATGTCAAAATGCCCCATGTATGCCCAGAAAGGAGGGGGTGGGGGTCAGGTTTGGAAATGATAGAGCCAAAATACACACACAACACACATACATACATGCTGTACATGTACATTTCAGCCACAATTTCTTTCAATTATGTAGTTTATTTTTAATATTACTTTCTTTTCAATAATAGTTCCTTGAGGATCTTTAAAATTATATAAAGTTGGTATGGGTGTCGTTGATTGAAGTGCAATGGTTAACATTTGAGTAGTAATTCCAAATAACGTTTCTCGGCTATTCCTTGTGAATATTTAGAATGTGTCATTCTACATGTGAAATAAAGTCATCTATTTAGATCTGTCTAGATGTTTGAGTAATTTTCAATAGCGAACCAGAGGAGACGATTGGGGTTGTAAACTACAGCTAGACCACCATTTTCAAATATTAGTGAGCACTACACTGGTGTTCATTTTCTACATCTTGAAGGAGACTGAAACTTATAATGGCAGGCCACAAACAAACATGCAATTTCCACTCCTTCTTTTCTATCATTGGGGCAACAGCAAGTTTAATTTTCATTCCCGAATAATTCTTACAGATCAAACAATGATGCAAATTAGTGTTTGAAATCACTTTTCATATGTTGAATGACAATTTCTTGGGTCATTAGGAAGTATTGTTTACCAGTATTTTGTTTTTTAACTGTTATTGATAGTGCGACTACTGAAAGTGGGGCCACTTAGACAATGAGACCCAATCACATTGTAGAACGAAAACAAAGCATATTCAGATTTCTGCCAAGTCAAGTAGCATTGTTCTTTGCTATCTGTTGATTGGCTAAAGTTACCGAAGTTGTAATGCTTTGTTTTCGTTCTGCAATGTGATTGGTTCTCGTTGTCTAAGTGGCCCTGCTTTCAGTAGTCACACTGTAAAAGTACTGGTACTCCTCAGATAGATAGATATATAGATTGTTTATTATAATTACCTTACTTACAATATAACTGAATTACTAAGGTTCACAATTGCAATTCTAAAGATTAATTACATATACTTATAAACTAATTCAATAAACTAACAGTTAAAAGCAGCTATTTTGCTAGTTCAAGACCTGACCAAGTGAAAGTGCCGATGCTAAACTGGAATGGTCAGATCCAAGAACTGAGGAATTGGGCCATTTGCTACTATATTTGATGCCATTACTAAAAACAACGACATTATTTTCTCATAATATGATGGAAATGTAGAGTAATACGGCATAATAAGAAACACAATTATGAGGTGGGTCCTTAGGGTTATCTTAAAGTGAATACATGTATAAGCCGAAATTAGTACTAATGATGTGATATCACCACCAACACTTATTATACAAAAGCATGCTGGTAGAGACAAATTACCTATTTTTAAATTATAACTTATCAAAGTGATTTTATAAAAAAAAATATATATAGCTTAATTCACAAGCACAAAGAAATTCAGCAAATGTTGGTGATGAACCACTGCACCACCCCAGCTCCCCATTGTAAAAACTATACACTTTAGAATTTAGGAATAAGAGAAGAGAATAGTTGAAACTTGTGCAAATAAATGTTAATACAAAGAAACCTCTGCCGCCGAAACGATTACAGCGCCACGGTATCTCGATTTCCATTGGCCGAGAAAAACGAGATGGTAAACATTGTAGGTTCATTGTAGATTTCAGATTGTCCATTTCCTATTGTTAACGGAAAGAGAAGGCGAAGCGAAGAAAGTAAAATAAATTCCTTCTTCGAGGGTATATAAAATCAAAGCTTTCTTTAGGATAAATAAGGAAGATTTATTGAACGGTAATTTCAAGGTCTTCATCGTCGGCAAACAAAAAACTGCGTGACGCGAAGGGAGGACAAAAGTGTCGAGGAGCAAGCGTCGCTTCGCTCCTCGGTGGAAAAGCTTCGTGCCTTAGCTTTGCGAAGTGATAACCTCTGGTACCCAGGGTAGAGTTAACGCCATATCCTGCTAGATTTTCGTTCCCGAATTTATAAAAATATGTGCATATAATATTTTAAAAAGACCCTGTCAGATGGAGAACTGAGAAATCGCGAGAAATCGGGTCATTTCTACTATACTTTCCGAGAGGTTAATAACAATGAATAACAACACAACCCCACAGTCAATTGGTATAAAAGCTATCATGTTCAGTTTAGCTACTTACATTTACAAACTTAGTCCTATTAGTGTTGATCAGATCTTAGCCATCTATGTCACGAGTGGATCCTTGAGTGGATCTGGATATGTGATAAATTCCCGTCCAAAGCCCGTGAAACACCTCTCAGCTTTAGAAAAGACACAAATCTTGGTATTGCACTTGAAGGAACCTTTGGTTTACACAAAAAAACAGCTGATATTAAAGGTATTGCTAAGTCAAAACTCCCACTCGTCGCCATCTTGAAAAGTCCACTGTTCACATGGCTGGCGCAACGTACGTGTCACGTGACCAGTCGAAATCTGATTGGTCGACGGCACCAACCAGCGACACAAAAAATAATAAACGGCTTGCATTTTCTGACTCGTGCCTCGGCCGAAGGCCTGGCCCGAGTAATAACAGAATGTGACGGTTTGCCAGCCTCATTCGTTTATCTAGCTGCCTCACCCATTCTTCATATAAAGCACTGTCCATCCAGGCTTTCTTTTGCGACTTATACTTCACAGGAAGCAAATCCATGTTACTGTGTTTAAAGCACCGGGGTTTGGTATACTTCCCAATCACTAATAGGGGTAGCTTCTCGGTGCCATCTTGGTTGCAGGCCACCATGACCGTAACGCGATCTTTACTTTTCTTTCCTCCGGTGCATTTTTCGCCTCTGAAGTTTAGGGTTTGATCTGGGGTTGCTTTCCAGAGAAACCCTGTTTCGTCCGCGTTGAAGCGATCCCTCGGACTGTAGTTGCGGCAAATATCTGGTAGACGTTCGCTCCAGGTTTCGACGATATCTGGGTCTACACTCTTTTCTTCGCCGGATATAGTCTGACCAGTGAACCCCTGTCTCTCCTTAAATCTAGTCAGGAAGCCATTGCTTGCCTTGAAGTTCTCATGCCCTAACTGTTCTGCAAAATATCGGACTTTTTCTTGCAACAGTGGTCCACTAACTGGGACGTTAGTACTCCGAATCCTTCGGAACCATTCCGATAACGCTTTCTCAACATCTGGCAAAGATGACGCTTTCATATTCTTCCTTTTGTCTTTGTATAACCCTCCTTCATAGGCACTAATAATGTCGTCTTTCTTCTTCATGATTGTTGAGATTGTAGATTGCGGCAAGGGAGGGTCAAAAAGTTTGACCGCCTTGATTTTTTGCTCCCCATTGTTGATTGCTTTGACAAGCCTATATTTCTCTTCCAAGGTGAGAACTCTTCTCTTTCTTGGCACTGGTTTCTTAGACTGCGCCTGCGATGTGGAAGCACTAGCAGTTGGAACCGTCACGTTTTCTACTGCTGCTGTTTCTAGGCTTTCCATAGGGACATGGATTACTATAGATTACTATGGATTACTATTCAACCGGGATAAAGAACCGAGTACATAACATACGACCTTCGACCACACAATACATCTGAGAGCATTTTCATTGGTCGAAGGCCTGCGCGGCGCCAAACATTCGAGCCGCTGTCAAATGAATCAAAGGTCAAAACTTTGCAATTTCGGGACGCGACGAAATCTACGAAGTCTCTGAAATAAAGCAAATCCCAACCGAAAGAACTGATAGCCAGCTGTAGTCGAGCTGGAACTTTTATCGTCAGTAACCGAATGAATGAAAGTTTTCTACGTAGATGTGTTCAATAACTAGGCAGAGTTTTACAATTTTAGACGGGCGCTTTTCATTTCCGTTCAAATTCTCGGAATTTCCTGTGCTGTCATTCACACATACTGCTGCGAAGACCAGCTTTGATTGAGTCATGAACACAACGACGTATTCCTTTCGATCTTGTATTCGAGGCTACCATGAGTATAAGGCCGCATTCTGGGATGCAGCTACTGGTGAAGTTCTGGATTGTGAGGTAAGGGTTTCTAGCATATTAAACATCGTTAATTAGGTGATCTATCCGTGAAACAAAGGGACTCTACTTTCGAACGCCACAGAGGGAAATGTTCGACAAGAAATCATCTAGATTTCGATCACATAAAATCTGTATACACCAGTACATGTGTACAGTAGTTGTAAATGACTTCTGCATGTATTATTATTTACGCAGCATGAGCCTGATAACCCGCATGACACTCATGATATTGCCATCAAACGTGGAGTACAAGGCGAGGAAGGCAGTCAAAAGATCGTCGGACATGTGCCATTGACGCTGTCACGAGTGTTCCACCTATTCTTAAAGCATGAAGGACAGATATCTGTGACAGTGACTGGAAAACGACGGAACAAGGGAGTTGGACTAGAAATCCCGCCAACTTATGCATTTCACCACAAGAAGCCATCGAAAAAGACAAAGAAGATAAAGCGGATTAGATGGCAACGATAACACGCGGCATGTAATGGATAGCTGCTGACAATGTTCTTAGAGAATAAACAAAATATTATCGGTTTCATCTCTTGCCGAATTCGTCTTCTGTGGCGTGATGACATTTTATTCGTTATATCGGGGTAGTTTTTACGTTCGGTCCTCCAGATTTTGTTCGTTATATCGGGGATTACGTTAAATCGGGGTTCGTTAAATCGGGGTTCTTCTCCATACATTTTACTGTGACTCTGGCCGGGCCGAAAACATTTGTACGTTAAATCGGGGTTCCACTGTGCTAGAGAAAGAGTTAAGCCTCTTTTTCGCCGTAAATCTACAAATGAAACAGCAGTTAAAAGAAAACTGTTCAGATCTAACAGTAACATGCATGACATTCGTTCAAGACGGGCACCACCTCACACAGCGAAAGAACTTGCCCAATTTTATTGAAAAAGCAGAATGGCCAGCTAACTCACCAGACATCAACCCGATCGAGAATCTTTGGGGTATAATAGATGAATTTGCATACAAATATCCTATCCCGAAGACCATGAAAGAACTGAAAAGACGGCTTAAGCAAGAATGGAAAAACGTCCCAACGTTTTCAACGCTACGACATGTACATGTACATCTCACTCGATGCCGCGGCGGCTACGAAAAGTGACAAAAAACAAAGGAAGCCATACAGGCTACTGAAATTACGTATACAAATAGTGCACATAGCAGGAAAAAACTCCTAGTACTTTAAGTTATATAGCGCTTTTTAATCAAACGTTATTTCAGTAGAAATCAGAGGAACGAACTTTTGGGACACCCTGTATATACCATTATTACATGTAAACTCACACGTCTGTTGTGTAGTATTAATAAAGACTATTATTATTATTTGAACCCAAGGAGATGTTTCAATTATTTTACTGAAGAGTAATTTGTTGACCCTCTGTAAGAGTTTATTTGACCCCAGGGGTTGTTTTGACCCCTCTGAAGGATCAAAATGACCTTTTAGGCAGTCTGTTGACTCTTCAGAAGAGTCAGTGAACCCATGGCGGAGTTGACAGCCATGCCCCCTTATTAGTATGTACGAAACCTATGACCCCCCAGTTGCCACGCCCGAGAATCTGAGCCCTTCACATTACCACAGTAGACAGGCGTTTCTCCTCAGTGAGAGATTAGCGGAAAACAGTTCTTCGGATTATGATGGTGAAAATGTACAATCGGAAACGGAAGACGTTTATAGTGATGACTGGGGCATTATCCATGACCCTTTACAACCTGAAGCAAGAGAGATTGTAACCAAGAAGCTTAATCAGGTTCGCCTTAATGCCTAAAAGAAAGGCAGCAAAACAAATTGCAGAAGCCAGGTTTCTGCGAAGAAGAAAGGGGAAAAATGTTGGAAAAATACTCTAAGAATGCCCAGATATTGGTCACACCATTGAGAGTTATGTAAAGAGTACAGGAGTAGGAGCAGATAGTTGGCGGAGAACTGGAGTCTTGACCTTCGATGGTAATCGCAAAGTCCAAAAAAAGGCCACGTTTGGCAGAATAAAAGAACACCTGGAAAGATTTTACCAAAGAAAGTTTGCATATGGCACAGTTGTGCAACTCTGTGTCGCGAGAAACAAGCGACGGAGATCAGCCAATCGCTACAAAGGTCTTGCCAAAGTAACTTGCAGAAGGGCGAGGAAGGGCTTTTCATTGAGGTATAACCCCGACCAACATTGGTCTGCAGCATTATATCGAGGGCTCGATGCTCTTCAGCTAAAGGATGGTACCGATGTTTTGAACATCCGTGACGACCAGGCTGGATTTCGTTTGGATACACTTGCAACCCATTCCAAACGTGCAACTTTATGCATTGACAACTAAGAGTGACTATGCAAACAAACTCATCAACGCTTCAAACGACATCATACAACTTTTCAGGAACAGGTACAACAGCTGAAATTTGTGCTGGAATTGTTAAAGCCACTCCTATCCATAGTAAGAATCCTGCTCAGCATGCTCATGATTTAGAAGTCATTGAGACATATTCGGATGTGAAACCAGCGTTTGTAAACAATTTGACTAATGAGAGGAAAAGCAAAGTGTGCATACGAGTAGATGGTGGTCATGATGAGAGACCGGCACACAAGGAGGTTCAGTTTTGGTGGACTAACTATCACCTCAAAAAGTATTCTGCAGTTCTGATTGTTTCAACAAGAGACAGTGGTTCCAGCAATAAGAACAGGATGGAACTCCAGAATGGATGCCTCGCACTTGGCCACAACAATTTGTTTATCCCATCCACACTAAATGGATCATGCTTGGACTACTCAAGTGGGAAAGTAGATGAAGGAAAACTAAAACAAAACCTAAGTGATGCAATTGATGTGTACATCAACAGGGTAAACAAATGCCCTTGTGCTAACACTGTCATTCACCTTTTCAAAGGCACTGATAGCTCTGAAAAGCAAAAACTAAGAGAAATGGTAAAGACGTTCCTAAATGGAAAGCCAAATCTGAAAAGAAAGTTAAAGGAAGGGCATCCAAATGAGTTTAAGTGGATTGATGATATATGGCGCTTGAGAGATCGTCATTTAGTTCCTGGGATGCCTTTGAAGTATGTATTCCATTTAAACTGCTGTTATGAAAGAGAATGCATCCACCCCCTGTGCCAGAAAGGACCACCACCACAAGAGGAAACCTGGTTTGAGGGAGGCCCACCACTAAAGTACACTCCTCTTCCAGTTCCAGATCCAAATAGGTAAGAGCAATTTAAATGTATTAACACAATACAGAATGTTCACTTCATTTTCAAAAAGGCAACTTACTAGTATTATCATTCATTTTCTTTACAGGCCTTACGGAAATCCAGACTGCCTGGAATGCAAAGATTTTTGTGCTGGGCTTTACATGAAACCGGATGAACTGTTTGCTACATTTCCTGATGCCTCAATGGTTGCATCCCCACCTTCCTCAGAACTACTTCAGGATCTGTTTGACAAGAAGGCCCTTGAAGGGGCATCAGCACAAGTGAGGTAAGACGGTTTAAACTGAATGTTTATTGAAATCTGAATTTAAAACATGTAATTGCATTCCTGTGGGTGGACCATCTCCAAGCAGTCCAAGAGATATATAGACATTGTCTGGGGAGGGTTCTGTTGATGAATCTTTTTATGGCATAAGAAGGAATAACTGTTCCTTTCCCCAAATAGCCATGCTCCCACAAAATAAACTGTCTTGCTGTAGCTGGCCATTGAAACGTCTAGAGGATCCACCCTAATTTCACCTACAGCGAATGACAATTTTGAGAACATGTCTGTCTAGACATAGGTTTCGACCAAGGCGTATGAAGTGATGCATTCCCTTCATCTGTATTCCCTTTATTCTCAGGAGCAAGGCACAATGTTCCTGGAATTCCTGGTTCTGGGCCTGGATTCGTGACTCATCATGAAGATTGTAAAATCTAAGCTCCCACGGCAATTGTTCAACAGTTTTACCCTAGGGGGTACTGGACCCATGTTTGGGTATAGGGTTGAAACCCTGACCATGTTTAGGACAGAAAAACTCCAAATACCTACCCTGTGTAGGACAACACCCTCTAGTTTAGGACAATGTTTAGGACAAATGACAAAATACAGACTCTTGTTTTACACAATTGTGTTTTATTGGTAATTGCGATGATTGGGTGACAATGATCTTGTGGAGTGTCTGTTGACTGATGACTTGTTAAAGACTGGTGAGATGAGGATAATCGTGCAATCAATACCCTGGTTAGGACAGGTAGGACAGACTCTCATGAAATTATATACATGTACCCTGTTCAGGACAGAGGCCAAAAACCGTACCCTGTCCAGCGCACGTCCCTGTTTAGGCCATATAAGGGAGTATCCCCCCCCCCCCCCTGGAGTTTTACAAGAATTTCAACTCTGTCGTCATGCTAAATTGTTAAAGAAATCTTTATAAAAAGAAATGTGGAGTTTAGTGACACTAGATTATACTAAAATCCTTCTGAAAAATATAAATCGTGTACTTTAATACACTAGTTATTTCCTGTTTGGTGTGGTACACTCGTATAACGCGCGCTTCCTTGAGGAACTGTTTCTATATTCTGAAATAATGGTTGTAATATAGAAACATGTTTTACACCTTTTCATTTTTGTCCTTAGTTGGGCTGTGATAAAAATATTTAGTCGGGTGTTTTGTTGATTGCACAAACGTTTGACTTTCTTTTCAGCTGTTCATACCTCCAGTTGCACATGGCTTTCTCGATGTACCACACTTATACCGATTCGCCATACATTTTAAGTCAGCCGTCCTACAAGGGCAGCCACGTGTTTGGCCATGTTTCCGTGTTTTTTTTTTAGAAATAATACAAGTATAAAGCTGAACTGCAAAATATCCTATCGCCGTATCGGCTCTGTCTTCGTGTAGGACTTCGGCTTCGCCGGCAACCTTCAGTAAAAAATTGAATTGAAAGAAACACATACCGATCGTATTGTCTATTGACTTGTTGGCGTTTCATAGAAACTAAAACTCACCATAAACATTAATCCTCTGCAATTCGTCTTCCGATGTCTTGAGAGGTCAAGATGGCCGTCCGAAGGCTAGCGAGGAACGCCAGGTCGAATTCTTGAATCAAAACAAAAACAAACGCCCGCAATGGATGCCGGTCGACATAGTCTTTAACAAAAGATTCCTCATTAGCTTCTCTTGTTTGATCCACCAACATGGCTGCTGCGCCTTTGTCATTTGAATCTCTGGGGATTGGTTGCAAGTCAAGAATAGAATACCCCGTACTAGCAGTGTGTCTCGAAAACTCAGACCTCTTGATTATATATTAACAAGCCCCTGGGTTTACTTGTTTTCCAGGGTTTACTTGGGCTACAGGTACTTTTTTCAATGGACAGTCTTTGGTAAAAAGTTTTATTAATACGGATATTAAAGTCGCAAGAAAGATATGGAACATTAACGTTTTTTATTTTTGTTTTTTTACAATAAAAACATTCTACCTGTACAATGTATGTAGTTGTTGAGTAGTTTGTCTTTCTCGTCTTTGTCAAACAGACTTTCTTGGAACACACATGCATGGTTATTTTCCTAGTTTGAAGGTGTAATATTCTTGGAATGTAAAAGTTTTTTTACCAATTATTTGTAAAATAAATTGGCATGCTCAATAAGTAGAATTCCAATAACCACATGACTTGATGACAGTAAAACATTAAAACAGTAAAACAATAAAATGATATGGCACAGCACTGTTTAATCTGACCATTCTGTATGTTGCAATTGTCTATAATACATGTAGCAGGATAATTGTATTCAGATGCAATTTGCTTTTCAGTAGCAGTTGAAATGCTGACATTTTGTATAATGTCAATTAAGCTCAAATAAAATATTTGGATATAAAGACTGGAAGTATTCCTTTAAATCATTCAAGCTTTGGGCTTCCAACAATACAATGTTCCTTGACTATGGGTCATACCAAATTAATCTCTAGCATGAGAGTCAAATATTTTGAATTTACCATCTAAAGTAAAATAACTGAATAACAACAGCCACATGTCCTATTGTCAATATAAAGGAATTAAAGGCCAGATTAAAGGTTTCCTGTATTAAAGATTGTAAAGAACAATCCTGTGGCATACAGTGAATAAACTTTGTATATCGTGATCTACAGTCCTTTATTGATAGAGACATCAATATTGACAGAAAATTTACTACATAGCTTTCTCAAACTCTATATCACATTCATCAAAGACATGTGTACTCCCATATGTACTCCCATATATGGACTATAAGGGGATGATCCGCTGGACAGCATACGGTTTTTCGAGTTCTGGTCTTAGAAAGGGTATCCATTTTCACATCGACAGATCTTGGACAGGGTATCGTATTTATCACTTTCGACATGACATTTATCTGATGTAATCATCATACTCATTACCGGTATAGATAATTTGTTATTTGTCTTATAGAGGGTTAATAATTTTAACACTTTCTCTTGAACAGGGTATGGAAATTTATTTATTTTTGTCTTAAACAGGGTAAGCGTTTCAGATCCCCAGCAGCACACCCCTACCCAACTTTGGGTAGAGTATGCATCAATGCACAAAAGTGTCCCTATTCTGATACGTTACGTACTCTCCCCCTCTCCGTCTGATGGACTTCATAGACTGTCATGTTCCTGACGTCATAATTTCAACCTATCAGAGCGAACTTTACACTTTTGGCAAAGTCTGGAATTTAAGGAATGTGCTTGCATATTTTTCTAAATGGCGTTGGGGAAGAACTTGAGCAGTGTGTCGACCGAAGTTGTAAAGTTTTCAAGATTTCGAAGCTATATCCAGAGCAGAAGAAAGCATTGCAATCGTTCATTCATCGAAACGAAGTGTTTGTGAATCTACGGACGGGCTTTGGTAAATCAATAATTTTCCTCCGTTTACAAATCTCATGCATTCGATCTGAAACAGGCTTTTAAAAGACCAAATCTTTCATAGAATATTATGATTTTTCTGTAGGAGTGAACACACATACTAAGTATATATGTTATGGAAAAGTTTCATGGCACTTGGGTGAATATTTTTGTTTTCAGAATTATGAACACACTTCCTTAAAGGGGCCGTCTCACCCACAGTGCTTAGCGCGCTCACATAGCATAGCGGCCATTTTCGATGCCATCGAAATCCAGAGTTTTATGGTAGTGGTCTTAATCTTCTCTACATCTCTGCCATCCTTCCAGCTATCGTCAGAAAAATCATTCTAGGTTGAACCTTTTTTATTGTTCTTCCTATTGAGCCTCTTATTTAAGTGTTTTAAATTATTTGGTCTTGCAAATTTTAGTTTTATTTCAGGTGGCCGTAGTTCTCTGATGGATGCCAGTCTCATTCGTCCTCAACGAAAGGAAACAATTGTCCGTTTGGGTCCACGATTTCCACCTACAACATGGAGAAGCTATTCTGACCATTAATCTTTATATTTAAAGATATATTAGCGCTTAGTTCGAGTATCTACTATCTTTGAGCCGATTTGGGTTTTTGAACACCGTGGCTGGCTTACGTGACCACAATTTGCAACAAAACTCCACTTGAAGAACAGTTTCCTAAAATCATTTTCAGGGCTTTGGCGTTTAACTTGTGGAAACAGGTCCTCTCTCTGGTTTCGAAGGGTGGGATTTGGGCTTTTAGACAGTGATTTTGCTGAGATTTTCGGATTCACCGGGTTGTTCATTTGAAGTTTATACTCGCACGAAATTTGACAAACAACGGAAAGCCGCCGAGACTGCATGATAATAATTTCCTATTCAGGCGAGCTGTTATTCGTTCACTGTTCTCTCTTGAACTGGTTCTCTGGCACCAGCAACGAGATTGCCTGCTTGCAGATCTCTCTCTCTCTCTCTCTCTGCAGGGAAAATAAAACCGAGGGGAGAAACCTCTCTTTTGATAATTATTAGTATTCTCTGTTTATAGTACTGATGATAGGGTTCGCGCGGAAGCGACGGGTGAGCGGTTAAGTCAACAAAATATTATAGGCAACGAAACTCCGCTTGGTCGACCCGAAAAGAATTGAGCAATTTCCTAAAATCATTTTGAGGGCTTCGGCGTTCAATTTGTGGAAACAGGTCTCTCTCTTCGGTTCATCGGATCGATGAAAGTTTATACTCGCACGAAATTTGACAACAGAGCCGCCGTGATAATAATTTCCCATTGAAACAAGCTGTAATTCGTTCACTGTTCTCTCTTGAACTGGTTCTCTGCTACTGCCAGCAACGAGATTGCCTGCTAGCAGTTCTCTCTAGCTCTCTCTCTGTCTGCAAGTAAAAAAGAACCGAGGAGAGAAACCCTAGAGAAACCTCTCGCTTTCATAATTATTAGTGTTTACACCCGGAGAGTGTGTTCTCTGTTTATAGCAGCGACGCGTGAGCGGTAAATGTTATAGTACAGCCAAGTACTGCTGTATAACACTTTGTTGACTTCACATTCAACTTGTAAGGTACTCAGTTTAAATTTCATCAAGGTCATCCATGTTCAAACCAAAATTATCATGTCACCAACATAAAGAATACGTTTAGTTCGTGAGGTTCCCGCCGTGAACAGGGGTCAAAGTCCCGGATATAAACAATAACAAAAGCACGCTAAGCACTGTGGGTGAGACGGCCCCTTTAAGTTCATGTACGGCAATGGCATATAAACTTTGCACAAAAAGTCCGGTTAAAACAATCTCTGATACCAGCTGATACAAACAAAACTACACTAGGACAACTTTAGGGTCTCATGTGACTAATCGGCATACATATCAAGCTTCAAAACGTTTTAAAAATAAAAGTAAAAGCGTAAAAGTTCTTTACGGCATCACTTTACGGCATCACCCATAGGAATCGAGGCTGATATTTCTTGCATTCTCATACACTGTCCTGCAAAAACTGCACGCAAACTTCCCTTGGCATTGTGAGCTATTGTCGTGTACCCTTTGTGTTTTTCGTGAAAAAGATGCCAGCAAAATTCGTCCAGTACATCGTAACCTCGGAATATGGCTGTGTTACCTTGGTAATCTTGTGAGACGCCAAAATTCACAATATGCTCACCACCTAGATTCATCCGTCTCAAAATCGAAAAATATTAGATTTTCCGAAGGAGTTTTGGGTGGTTCTTTTTGCATGTAGCACAGATGCCCCCGTGTACACTACATTTTTACATATCCAACAGGTAAATTCACCACATACATGTAAGCATTTTCTTTCCGAGGGCACTATTTCGCTACACTGAGTGCATCGAAAAGATCTTTGGTATTTTGAACTGAATTTCCTCCCCTTTTTTGTTCTGTGTATCTTGTGTGCGTTAAGACAGTTTTGAGATCTACAGAACTTGTGGCAATCGGGGCATTCCAAAAACGTCTTCACACACGATTTACGTTCGCAAACACGACACAAATCGATGCACGGGTGTGTACGCTGGTCAGTGTAATACATTTGGGACTTTGAACAGAAAAAGCGTTTCCCGAAGAACGATGGTAATTTGTCCGGATTGATAAGGTTGAAATGACCGTCGTTGTAGTACAATATCATTTTCTTGTCTCGTTTCGTAGATGACGGTGTTTCTGTTTGGAAAACTGATGGAAATAATTTGAAAGTCTGAGAGAACATTTTAAAAACGAACAATGTCTTCTAGACTGCACGGACCCACCGGTACCCCGGCTTTTTAATGAAGGTCTAAAGCCAGCCGTTTCTGAATGGGCCGACCACGATTTAATTGCTTTTAAGGCCATTTCTCTACCCGTAACAATTGCACGCGCACAGCATAGATTATCATGGTTTTTCACCGTAATAATGCTTCTCTTCAATTTCGTGTGACGAGCATACTCTAAAACCTTATAGGATTTTCCTCGACCTACTGAAGCTTTAAAAGCAACTACGTCAATGGTAAAACTCTCGTCTAAAGAAATTTCTTCATTGCATGGACTGAAGGACCTTGCTAATTTCAGAAAGGATTAAGTGTAGGATTGTGCTCCTTGACAGACACAAGGCGCGTACTAAGAGGTTTTTTGAGCTTATCGGATGTTACCATGCATGATACGTATTTTATTCCAGTCAGGAGAATCAAGCTTACACATAGTCTTAACTTGAGAAATAACATCACGAAACACGTTTTCTAAACCGTTGATAGCATCTTTCAAAAGATTATCTGACTCCCTAATTTCAGTAACCTTCGCTCTGAAAGCACAAGAATACGTACCATACTTCCTAACGTAACGCTAAGAAACCTTATCTAAGCTAAACGAGAAAGAGTTCGTAGTCTTATCCATCCCTTCAGGTTGATTCGACTCTTGTAGAAGTACTTGTTCTGAACTCTCTGAACCATTATCGTGTGTATCTTGGGACTGGTCATGTTCTGGGATACCGGTACATGAAAGATCATGGATAGTGGCCTTTAGCAAACTCGTGGCTTCGGTCTGCCATTTGATAACCTTCTTTAAGTCTAGAACGCCCTTGTTTAGTTCCTTACCCGCTCTCTTCAAATACCTTTTAGCCTTTCTCTGTCTTTGTCTATATTTTCTTTCTAAGGGTACCCGTTTTTTTTTCGTTCCCACTTTCCTCGACATCTCGTTCATCTGGTGTACGTTCATGCATGCAGAGGGTATTATTAAACGGTATACAAAACTATTACGAAATACGGTCAATAAATCAAGCGTTACCCGACCACACCCTTCCAAGCCCTAAACCCTATTAAGTCAAGGCAAGTCCACACAGTACATATTCAGGTTACAATTTTTAAATGAAAATAAACAAAGTGTATACGGCAATCTCAGTAACGCATTCTCAACTAAAATCAGTTTTTCTCATTTACGATTATTCCGATGAAAACTGTGTGAATTGCACTGTTTTTCGGAAGCGTAATTTGTCCCTCTAATTTTTGGCCATTATTGGCGGTGCAAAAACAAAACCATCACAAAAACAGCATTTCTGGAGGACATGTTTTTAATATACGGAAAAATTAATACATTTCTTACGATTAATATGTGAGGTTAAATAAACCAAAGTCCTCATATCTAGCGGACAATAGTAAACCCCGATTCCGCACTGCGGAATAGACGTTTTCTCAAAATACCCTACGAATGACCAAATCTAGCGGACAATATTAAACCCCGATTCCGCACTGCGGAATAGAAGTTTTCTCAAAATACCCTACAAATGACCAAATCTAGCGGACAGTACTAAAACCCGATTCCGCACTGCGGAATAGATGTTTTCTCAAAATACCCTACAAATGACCAAATCTAGCGGACAGTACTAAAACCCGATTCCGCACTGCGGAATAGATATTTTCTCAAAATATCCCACAAGAACAAATCTGATGCAAGGGTCGTTGAAAAAAGGATCATTTGCCTACAAAACCGGTTTAGACAGAAATAGCTTCAAGGCCCTGCTTCAAATTTTAAAACCGTTGCAGTTGGTTGGCCGGTAATTAGACTAATTATTAAAATCAATCAGCTATGTTTTAGCCCTGAACCTCACATACCAGTTAATTTTTAAACTTACTAGCAGCTCTTTCTTTGGCAATTTAGTTTTGTTTAGCATGAGTGCAAACGAGAACTGAGACTCGATTCACAGACGATCGAAAGTGTACCCGAAATCTGGCCAAGCCGATCTATAAATTTTAGAGAATAACACTTAAAATGAGGAGGATATAATAATTACACATTAGTTGGTATTGTCTACCTGTTCAATCTACCCAGCTTTTCTTCAGTGTTGTGGCTGCATCAAATGCATGGGAATGTTTGCTCACACTCAGATGCGTCGTTCTGATCAGTTAGATTGGATGCATATTGTTCAAGTGAAATGTATCGGCTGTTTTAGTACGCTTGGGTTCGGCTCACGTCTACTGATTCAACATCAACCGCATCTCCGGGCCAATATCTTTATCTCGGCAGGAATTCTCGGTGCTACATGCCTTGGTTTACACAGAATTATTCGAAGTAGAAACATCTGAAGGTTTTAGGTGATGGGCTGATACAATACTCTTGATGTGACGCGGCATTAAGTGAACCGTATTAAGATATTCTCAACTGGTACATCACGCAGTCGGCGTTTTTCATTGATCGGGAGTCTCACTGAGACAATAAAAGCTTTTGTTCCTGGACAATTTCTCCATGTTCTTGTGCTCTGGCCATCTCATAACTATCGGTTTCCATTGCCAGGATGAAACCGCCACTTCAATATAATTTGTACGGTTCATTGCCGATGACGCGGTTAGATAATACCTACATGTGAAAACACCATTCAATGAAATTGAATATCCCGGTGCCTGTGAAGTCTCAGCTTTAACCAATCGGATCAAGGACTAGTGTTATTTCAGGCGCGCAAAAATTTGAATACTGCCAAAAACCGAATAATAAATAAGCGTCACTTCAATTTTAGTTACACGTCGCCATGTGCTTTTATACGCACACAAGCCTTGTTGTTCATCTAAATCTTCAGAATCACACACACATTGAAGGTAGGTATTGCTATGAGAGTGATAAACACAGCATTTATATATTATTCAGGTTGCACATTACATCCAAGAAAGCATGTATAATTTAGATCAAGATTACTTTCACTTCACTGATATTGCCGGCGTCTGAGTTGCTTTTCATTTAGTTATGTGTATCTCAAAAAGCGAAGCAAAATAAAATAAAAGTCACGACGTATTCTGAGGACAAATTTTGTAAGATCAATACGGACGTTATGGTTATGAAATCAAGGAAATCAAGATATGGGACGATTTCAAAATGTGATATTTTGAGAATGCTTGTATTCCGCCAAATTTGATCATTTTTGTGATATTGTGAGAATGGTTGTGTTCCGCAGTGCGGAATCGGGGATTATTTTTGTCCGCCAAATTTGATCATCTGTGCAATATTTTGAGTAAACCTTCATTCCGCAGTGCGGAATCGGGAGTTCGATTTATCCGCCAGAACTTTGTATTTGGTATCCCAGTTTTCTGTATTTTTTTGTGTTCCGCTTATTTCAGCCTTAAACAACACTTACGTTTTGCATGAAAATGCCTTTCCGTTAGAAAATGTATTTTCGATGTTGTTAAAAATATCAAAAATGTCCAGTCCGCCAAAATAATGTTAATAGAGTATCTAGTAATTTCTGTGGTAACGTCAAAATACTAGTTATTTGGTGAAATAAAAACCGGTGGTCTGCCAACAACGTCTAATTTTTATGCTTTGGGGGAAACACGTCTTGGTTATATGCGAAAACTGCATTATTAGCGGACGCATTCCTCTTAATATCGCGTTTTCATTGAATTTTTGCGGAATTTCACCAAATGATAAAAACTGATTTTAGTTGAGAATGCGTTCTCTATTCACTGTCTTTAATCAAAAAGGTGAATAACGTTCAAGTTTAACATTTCTCTTCAACTTTTTTCTTCTCGTTACCATCTTTGGGGGCACAGTGCTTCGGCCTTTTCGCCTTAGGAAGTTCGGGATCGGTCATAATGGCCTTGTCTTTCACTTCTACCGCTCTCTCGCTCTTCACCCAGTTTTCAATAGTAAACTGATTAGGCTCCTCATCGCCCCACTGGAAGAACTTGCACCTCTCTTGACCGCCGCATCTGAAATAAGGTCTCCCTG
The DNA here is from genome assembly GCA_030867875.1 of Actinernus sp. WN-2022. Classification (NCBI taxonomy): domain Eukaryota; kingdom Metazoa; phylum Cnidaria; class Anthozoa; order Actiniaria; family Actinernidae; genus Actinernus; species Actinernus sp. WN-2022. The sequence goes on along the minus strand of JAOWCC010000195.1, from coordinate 406,311 downwards.
GATTAGCCTCACTCCTGGAAATACTCATGGTGGTTGGGTTTAGATGGACACACAGCGGAGACATCACTTCTCTGTACTCGCTTAGTACCTTGTCGTGAAACACTTCCATGTAGTTGGAAAAGTCGTCTGCCGATGTGAAAAATCCACAAGACCCCTTCTTACACTTAATAAATTGTTTGTCGTTTTTCTTACTTAGCCACATTGTCAGTCCTTCACTCTCTGTGCAAAAGCAGGGATACTTCTCCAAAGACACCATTTTAAGTGGAGGGTTGTTCTTAGTCTTTTTTCGTAGTTCGTGCGAAGAGAAGTAACGAGGTTGGCATAGGTTTCACGAGAAGCGCGGGAACTTATACGATTTTGGTAACCACGTGACATGATTCCCTACGCCTTCACGAATCCACCTTTAACAAACAGACGTACTGCCCTTTGCGCATGGCCATGAAAAAAGCGAAATACACCTTTTGCAAGCAATCGTCAGAAATTTCGAACGTTTAATTTAACTCGTACATATAGCAAACATTTTGTCCTTCTTTTCTTTCTTTGAAAAATAAATACAAAGGTATTGACGTGCGAAAACGCCAGTGAGGCGTGGAATACAAAGGATGTTCATACCTAATTTTAATAACGTCGATTGCCACATTCCTAAACTTAATAAGAGTAATGACCGATCCAACAACCGCCTGTAAAAAAAGTACGTACATACATGTACAAGGTCAAAATGAACCTCGAAAAAAAGAAAAAAAAAGTTAGCTATCTTATGACCAATCCTATTTCACACAGAAAGTACTGACATCATTCGTGACCGACTATCGGTCATACAAATATGCTCAATATGTTAACTTAAATAGGGTTCTATTGAAATGCAAATGTGTCTGTGTGTGGTAAAAACATGTTTTTAAGTGTAAATGACTACGATATAGGGAAAGAATGACTCACGCTAATCTTGCAATAGTATAACTTTCTAATCATCCAATGAGTTATCGTTTACATCAACCCTATGTATGTTGCCTTCTCTTAATTTTCTCTAAACCGTTTAACGTTAACCTAGTTACGTACAGATCAAGTAAGTCAAACATTCGTGAGAGTTATTTACCATTACTTGGTAGTTCGAAACACAGAAACCATTGTTGAAATGAATCTCGAATGATCGTGATAACTCACTGTAATTACTTCAAAGTAACCGAACAAAAGAGCATTCAATGCATATAATTTAGTATAAAACGAAGGGACGTTAACCCTTCTTCATTATTCGTCATCATGTCGAACCAAGGTAAGGTCCAAACTGTTTAAAGATACACTATAAGATCGTGTGCGGTATCCTCACAGATATTATCTTCTTGCATCCTATCTATACAGCCGTTAACTCTTGTGTAGTATGCAAGTCGATACCAGAACCAACGTTCAACTTTAAGTAACTGTGGACACAAATTATGTGAGGGGTGTGTCCGATTGGCCTTCACCACAGGGCAAAAGCCCTGTGGGAGCCTGCTGGTAAGTTTTCTATTTCATTTCGCTACAATGCTTAAACGCAATACCACACAACTGTAACCCTAAGCGATATTCCCAATAACTTATCAATTGTATAAATCATTCTTGCAGGAAGACAGGGGACGGATGTATCATAGTCCATGCGAACAGCATGGACGCCAACGTTCTGGCGGCGGTCCACCGAGCCGCCGATATGGTGTTTAACAAGAAGGTAAGATAAAATCAATGCAATGGTCACAGAACACCATACCTGTTATAAATTCCTAATCCGTCGTTCTTCTTTTTCAGTGAACGATGTTGCACCACAAAATAACCGGTAAGTCTTGTTCTTAATCTTAGAGCAAAAAAACTTCCCTTCCACTTTAGTCAGGGTAAAGAAATAGCGTGATGCATGTTTGGTTTACATAATTAGGAGTGATTCAGCAGATATTACCAACTTAACCGTAGCCATGAGTACCCTTCTTAGATCGTTACCCCCTTGCTTACCGTTTAAAGACGTTAAAAGCGTAAGAACATTTCATCAGAGAAACCACAGAGCCTTTTTGCTCCCCTCTATACTAAACAGACTCTACTTTATCCATCTAATCATCGTTTTCTCCATTCTTTGCAGGACTTGACAAATTGATTAAAAAAATATATATGAAAATAACTGTTTACATGACTTCGTGTATTTTTTCGTAGACTTAGAGTGGTTAATACTTAATTCGCTTTCCCTTCGCAATAGTTGTCCACGTTATCAACGTCTGACTTGTTTTTTTCAACTTCGTGTTTTTCCTATTAGGATCTAACAATAGTGGTTCGCTGTGTGGTTAATTAGTTTTTTTACCCGTCTGAGTCCATAGTCTTTTTTTTTTTACTAAAGTATCCTTATTCCTCAGGGTAATGATTTGGGTTGCCTCGTTTTCCCGACCAAACAAGTTTCTTGCTGCTCAATTTTTTTTCCCGCCTACTTTTTTTTCTTTCCTTCTCATCAAAGTGAGTGAGTCGTACATTACTTTACGACCAAAACTTTAGTAACTTCTATTCGTATTTCTCAGGTCGCCGTACCTTACTTTACTACCAAAACTTTAGTACTTTATATACGTATTTCTCAGGTCGTCATACGAGGGATACGAATCAAAGGTTTTTTTGGCTGACCACTAATTATACCGAATCCTACAACTTTAAAAATATCATGGGCGTGGCAAAATGTCCTCAAAGCTGTGGTTATAGTAGTGCCTTCGATATAGGGAAAAATATGACTCACGCTGATCTTGCAATAAGTATAACTTTCTAATCATCCTATGAGTTATCGTTTACATCAACCCTATGTACGTTGCCTTCTCTTAATTTTCTCTAAACCGTTTAACGTTAACCTAGTTACGTACAGATCAAGTAAGTCAAACATTCGTGTGAGTTATTTACCATTACTTGGTAGTTCGAAACACAGAAACCATTGTTGAAATGATAACTCACTGTAATTACTTCAAAGTACCCGAACAAAAGAGCATGCAATGCAAATAATTCAGTATAAAACGAAGGGACGCGAAACCCTTCTTCATTCGTCATCATGTCGAACCAAGGTCCAAACTGTTTAATGATACACTATAAGATCATGTGCGGTATTCCTCACAGATATTCTCTTCTTGCACCTATCTATACAGCCGTTAACTCTTGTGTACTATGCAAGTCGATACCAGAACCAAGTTCACTTTAAGTAACTATGGACACAAATTCTGTGAGGGGTGTGTCCGCTTGGCCTTCGCCACAGGGCTTTCATTCTTGCAGGAAGGCAGGGGACGGTTGTGTTGTGGTCCATGCAAACAGCATCGACGCCAACGTTCTGGCGGCGGTCCACCGGGCGGCCGATATGGTGTTTAACAAGAAGGTAAGATAAAATCAATGCAATGGTCACACTAAGCGCAAAATACATTAACACCATACCTGTTATAAATTCCTAATCCGTCGTTCTTCTTCTTTTTCAGTGAACCATGTTGCACCACAAAATAACCGGTAAGTCTTGTTCTTAATCTTAGAGTAAAAAACGTATCTCTTTCACTTTAGTCAGGATAAAGAAATAGCGTGATGCATGTTTGGTTTACATAGTTAGGAGTGATATTATGCACCTATCAATGTCTTGCCCCAACGGGGGGAGGGCGGGCATACAAGGGCTATTGGCATCGAAGCGTTGCCCGTGACAGGGGTTGTTGAGCTTTAATTGACACAGGGCTCCCCCCAGGGTCGGGCTGTTTGACATTTTTAGCCGAGAAGGCCTGGGAGAGAGAATAGGCGAAAGCGATCCAAAATGGCGGCGTTGCCGGATAGCGTGGAAAGCAAGTCAAAAAGGTAAATAATTTGCTCAATATCCATGCTGAAAACATGCCACTTGCCTCTTTATTTAGTTTTTTTTGCAAAACAAACACATGACCTTTGCTTTTGTTTCATTTTTTACTTTCTTCATGAAAAATGAATCGAATGGAGTTTAGCTTGTCAAACCGAAGAACACGTGCATTTAAAATTATGCTGGCAAAGCTGAACCTGTATGTTCTTGAAACATTTATTCGATAGATCCTTGTTCAGTATCAAGAGAGAAGAAAGATACTGATAGTAATGTGTTTGGAAGATCTGAAGACAAAAACAAAAGAGCTATTCCTCCAGCTGGAATCAGCAACGTTAATCTTCCAAAGATATGACAAGGACTTCAGCGAATTCGTTGATATTGAGAATTACACTGACATCTCCAGTGGTGACAAACTGAACCTGGTTATTGTACGAAATGATGTTTTATTAAAAGAACAAGATGGCCCAAATGTACAGGTATGAGTTTGCCTGTGTTGTATTTCTATCTTTCAGAGATGCCAACTCTCCCGGTTTTGCCAGGAGATTTTTGGCCTCATCTCCCGGGCTCCCAGTTATTAAATAGAGTCCAAAATATCCCAGGTAATCGCAAATCAAACAATTATATATGTTGTCATTTTATTTGCATTGCTGTTTAATATCTGTTCTGTTAATCCCATTGGCCATGTTGGATGATTCGATTGGAAAAATAGAAAAATATTAATAACTATATCAATTATATAAACATGATCATGCAGGTTTATTGTATGCAAAAAATGTTGAAATATGCCTACCTGTGGAAGCATGGATGGCTTAATGGTTTATCACACTGACCCCTCACTGTTATAGTACTGTGACTGGGGTTTGAGTTGTGAAAATGTAAAATTTAAATTTATATTTTATTTACTTAATTTGTAGCCCAATAAGCATGACTACTATAACCACAGCTTTGATGCCATTTTGCCACGCCCAAGATATTTTTAAAGTTGTAGGATTCTGCATAATTAGTTACATAATTACAAAGCAGTCATGGCGGTCGGTCATGTTTTTTTAGGCTAAACTGAAATTGACTTGGTCATGGCTACAAACCTAACATTGGATTCGTTTACGAAACTATGGAGAGAAGAACTACTCCCTGATATTCAGAAGAAGATTAAAGCAGAAATAGCGCCGGTTTTAGAAGATATCAAGGCAATGAAAGACAAATGTGAAGGAATCGAGAAATCGCAAAAGTTCCTTTCAGCGAAATATGATAGTGTCTTGGAGATACTTCAAACTACGAAAAAACAGATCACAGAAGTGGAAAAAAGCGCCAAACAGCAAGAAAAGAAGATCATTGATATGGGAAACGTAGCGAAGGAGCACGATGCTCTCATAGACGACATGCAGCAGTATATGAGGAGGGATTACATCGAAATTACTGGCATACCGATACCTCCAGAAGACAACCCGAAGAGATTGGCCGTGGAGCTCGGTGAATTAATGGGAATTGAATTAACAGAGCACCACATATCCATAGCTCATAGATTGCCGCCTACAAAGAACATCAAAAACCGAATAATAGTCAAATTCGTCCACAGAGACATGAAGGACGAATTTTATAAGCGAAAGAGCAAATTGGCCAGTAAAACAACAAAAGACCTCCCACTAATTGCCGAGGAATTTGGAAAGAGTATTCTGACTACAGAGAAAATGCATGTCAACGAATCGCTAACTGCATATCGCAAGAGATTATTCGGTCGGATTAATGCATTCAGGAGAGATCAGCACTATAAGTATTTGTGGACAATGAATGGAAAGATACTTCTTCGAGAATCTGATACTTCAAGAATCTATGGATTTACTAGAGTTGAGGAATTTAATGAGTTTGAAGAATCATTGGGCTAGAAGAGATAGAACTTTGCAATGCAAATGTTGAATTGTTATGTTACCTTAGTAATGATTAACACACAACCTGTACATCAATGACAAGTAAGTGTAATTTAGATTATTTACTGTTTTATAGTTTAACCGATAAAGAACTCAGTGCCGTACTCGGTACCTGGTCTCGCGAATTAGATTTTGATACCGATCTTAATGAAATAATGTCGAACCCAGATAAATTTGATGAAAGCGATTCTGACATTATGCTACATACTCCAGTATCTAATTACTATACAGTCTCTAAAATAAACAGTGCTTTAGAAAGAGCTGGCACGAACGCTCTATTATTCTTTCACAGTAATATAAGAAGCCTATCAAAAAATTTAGTGCTATTAAACGATATGTTATATACTCTTTCGGAGAAACCTGATATCGTGGCTGTTACTGAAACCAGATTGAACAACAAATCAGTTTCTAATATTGACATATTGGGTTATAATTTTTTTCATACGGACTCACCAACAGCGGCTGGTGGAGCTGGAATATATGTAGCTAATGACTTAACAACTATATTTAGGCCCGATATAAAAATTGATATTGACCTTGTTGAATCTTGCTGGGTCGAAATAGACCCCGGTCATGGTAAAAAGAATTTAATAATCGGTTGTATTTATAGGCACCCTCACGCAAATATAGAGCGGTTTACTGATCAATTAGAAGAGTTGCTTAAACATCTAAATCAATGTAAATACCAAGTATATATTTTAGGTGACATAAACATTGACTTCTTTAAATTTACCACTCATTTAACAACAGAAAAGTATTTAGATATGCTTTATGCAAATAATTTTTTACCCATCATAACAAAACCAACAAGATTAACAGATCACTCTAAAACATTGATTGATCATATATACACAAATACTTCAATCGAGCATATCTTATCTGGAATTGCACTCTTCGATATATCAGATCATCTTCCAATTTTTTGTATAATCAATATTTCAATAAAACGAGGTAAAGAAAAACGGTTCCATAGAGACTATAGCAAATTTGATAAAGAAGCTTATCTTAGTGATATCAATGTGATAAATTGGAATGATATTATTATTAACAGCAAAGACCTTAATGAAACAACAGTTAATACAATAAATATGATAAAAGTGATTGTAAATAAACATGCTCCATACAAAGTAACACCGCAAAGTAAAATAAAACAATTAACAAAGCCATGGATAACAAATGGAATTTTAAAGTCAATAAAAATTAAACAGAAAATGTATCACACCCACTTTCATTCTAATGATATGGAAAAAGTAAATAAATATAAGAAGTACGCTAACAAACTTAATCAAATAAGAACACAGAGTAAAAGACAGTATTATAGTATCAACTTCGAAAGGTGTAAAGACAATTTAAAAGCCACTTGGAAATTGATTGGAACACTAATTAAACGAAAAACAAAAGGCCAGTTATACCCAACAAGACTTGTAAGAAATAACAAGACATACACTGACACATTAGATATAGCGAACCAATTCAATCATCATTTCGTTAATGTTGGCCCAAGTTTGGCTAGTTCAATTGAGGATTCCAATGAAAATCCAACGAACTATATTCACAATTCTCCAGTGTCTAGCTTTGTGATGTCTCCAGTTTACTCATCAAAGATTTGTGAACTATTTTCAAACTTAAAGGAAAATAAGGCTTCAATAGATGTTCCCAATAAATTAATAAAAATAGCAAGTGAAGCTCTTTCACTGCCCTTTACTTATATCTACAATGAATCAATCAAAACAGGTGTTGTACCAGATATTCTTAAAATATCTAGAGTCACTCCAATTTATAAAAGTGGTATAGCTACTGATGCCTATAACTACAGACCTATAGCAACATTGTCACCCTTTAGCAAAATCTTAGAACGACTTGTGTATGATCAACTCATATCATTTTTGGATAAAAACAATATCCTATTTGATCATCAATTTGGATTTAGAAAAGGGCATTCCACTGAACAGGCAATCCTTGATATAACAGATAATTTAAAAACGGCTATAGATAATAAACAATTAACATGTGGATTATTTCTCGACTTTTCCAAAGCTTTCGATACAGTTAATCACCAGATCCTAATATCCAAATTAAGTAAATATGGAATTAGAGGAAATCCATTGTCATGGTTTACTAATTACTTAAATAATCGAAAACAATACGTAAAATTAGGACATACTGAATCTAGTATGCTTGAAATGACGTGCGGAGTACCACAGGGCTCAACATTGGGGCCGTTACTTTTTCTGCTTTATATAAATGATATGCCTAATTGCTCTAAGAAACTTTCCTTTCGAATATTTGCAGATGATACAAATGTTTTCTATTCGTGTAATAACATAACAGATCTAGAAACGATAATGAATGAAGAATTTAAATTAATCCTCCATTACTGTGCTATTAACAAACTATCAGTTAATCTTCAAAAAACACATTACATGATAATAAGCTCACCAAATAAAAAAACCTCTAAAATTAATATTGCTAATATTGAACAAAAAAGCTATATAAAATACTTAGGAATATACTTAGATGAACATATTAACTGGGAGCAACAAATAAAACATATAAATAGTAAAATGGCAAAAAATATTGGAATAATCAATAAACTCCGGTATTATCTTGATTTAAACATGTTGAAGCAACTATATTATACACTAGTATATCCATATTTAAATTATGGTCTCATGAGCTGGGGTAACACCTATACATCCAAACTGATAAAACTCCGGACTAAACAAAATAAGTGCATTAGAAACATATTTTTTGCACACAGCAGAGAAAGTGCTACACCATACTTTAATATTCTTGGAATTTTAAAACTCGATAATATCTTCAAACTAAGAATTGCAACATTTAGTTACAAAATTATAAATAAGAAAACGAATATACCATCGGTCTTTTCTGAAGTCCTCACACCAGCTGCAAAACGCCATACATACAATACCAGATTTGCTGCTAATTTAAATTTTGTTAGACCAAAAGCGAGAACTAATTATGGAATTTATACATTCAAATTTATATCATCAAAAATTTGGGAAACAATTGAATTGAATATTAAACGTTCTAGCTCTATTAATATATTCAAAAAACGTTATAAAACTATCCTTTTAGAAAATCAAATTTAACAAGCAACTGACCAACTATTTCAGCTTAGTCTAATATTATGTACTCCTAAACAAACGTAGGCAGTGATCAACTCGAAAGCTTTTGCTCCTTTGATCACTGCGCACGAACATATAATCAACACATTCTTCCTTTTTTCCTCTTCTCTTCTTAATGTAATATTAGTAATTGTGTATCTGTGTAAATAGTGTGAAATAAACTTGAGACTTGAGACTTGAGACTTGTAAACCATAAAAACCTTCGATGTGCGTTTGGATTTGTATTCCCCCACCCCCCGAGGAATACGAATATACTTTACTAAGGTTACTAAACTTTCGAGAATGCAGAGTAAGGTACAACACGCTCACTTTGGTTTTTGCGAAGATCATTTTATTTTTTGGTATGCAACAGGATACAACGTGATAAGTAAAATACAGTTCTCAATGTTCTTATTCTTGGGTTTCAAACGGTCTTTAGTGTACACCTGTTATGGAGCAATATAGCTTTTTGAGCATCAGGTTCTGGACTTTTGAATTTTTCTCCCGTCTCCAAAACAAGGTACTCGTACAAAGTAGGTAAACAAAAATACACGAATGGTAGTTTTATTACTGTAAACCCACCATCAAGTAGTGGGAACAATTGACACACCAAGTCCATTGCTATGTGATTGAGATAGAGCTTTGTGGTTTGGATCATTGGTCCTTTATCATGTCCTTGGTTTTGGTCATGCATGAGTTCGATCATCTTTGAGTAGTTATTGGTTTCGTAAAGGTCTTCAACGTACTTTTTCACGATCTGTTTTGTCTTCTCGTACTCTTGGTCCTCAGGCTTGGTATGGTATTCTTGGTCCATAACGTGGGAAAACAGTTGGAACAGTTTTTTCAGTGGGAGTTTTTTCATCAAACGGAGGTGTACGATGTTGAACACATTTTTCCAAAACTGTTCATCAGGTTCCCAATCAAGCAGTTCATTCAGAGTAGCTTGTCGTCCTGTCTCAGCTTCGAGCTCTTCGACCCTTTGATGATTTCCTATGCGTTCACAGGTATGGTAAAACAGAAATCGAAATAATGTTTTCAGATCTCTAACTTCGGTTGTTTCTTTTTCTTCGACTTTTGTACCCGTACTCGGATCGAGCTTCATTTTCTTTATGGATGGCTCGTTTTCTTGGGGATTCAAAGGTTCCAGGATTCTACCGCTTCTCAACATTTTGGTGTACCTGTTATTACTTCAACGTGTTTGGCTCGACTGTAGTCATTCCCACGTTGAAACACATTTTGGTATAACTAGGCTGGTTGCGCATGTCAAACACATTCCATTGTTGTTTCTTTGTTCTATTGTTTGGCACTACGTTCTCGTTCTACTCCTTGAGCTGATATAAATGACTAGGGCGTTTTTATTTTATCGTTTTTTTCGCACTATCGTTACCATCGCTGGAAAATATGAACCGTCTCACGATCATTAGGAAGTTCCATTCAACTCCCGTAGATCAACTTCCACTTTGGGAATTTGAGGTTCTGGAAACTGAAGAAACATTTGCAAGCCTTACTGGCGATATTTCATCAGCCTTTGCAAACTACGTGCGAGAGAAAGAGGTAGAAGAGGATGTACTTGCCACTTTTGGAAGTTCCGAGTCTTTGAACGATCATCGCATGAATTTGCAGATACCTGAACCCTGTTCCAGTGCAACGGAGGACGAACCTCAACGTACGCCCAGACAAGAAGAGATTGAGAACATTCTCATCCAATCATATGCTCAAGTTCTCGTTGACATTATATCGGTTGTGGTGAGGGACGACTGTGAAGGCTGCCGCGTTGATCACCCCTCTCAAACCCGCCATGACTGCCTGATGTTGGATAATGATATCAGAGTATATCGTTACCTCACAGGTAATGAAGACAATGTGATGAACGTCTTCACGAAGAGCACATAATCCATGTCCTCACCTCTGAACGGACTTGAACTTTTAAAGATTGCAGACAGGAAATCCTAGCTAAGAGTTCATCGATATGAAATAGTTATAACTCATGCATTCGTTTTAATTCCTGCATAGCACTGATGTTCCCGAAACTCGAAAAAAGAAAACAAAAACGGATTTTCATGCAGAACTTTAGCAGTCAAAGGTAAGATTTGTTTACGTGCATAATTAAGTTATCTCACTAAATTTAGCTACTTTGTTCACACTCTCAGATTTCATATCCTAATTTCAAGCTCTAAATTCACCCATTATGGCCATCACAATCATGTTGTTAACCCTCGTCCTGCTACCTATATTCATTCAAGTAGTCTTCACTTCACCAACTCAGCAACACTGTCAACTTCATCCAAACATCCAGTTTATTGATTGTTTATCCTTAGGAATTACCACTGTACCACGCTTCAACAATATTCACTTCAATTGTACTTCGCTATCCCTTCGCAACAATAATATCATGGCCATCAACATTTCAAGCATACACCAAAACCTTCCTCGCCTCCTAAAGATTATTCTCTACGCGAATCCAAGACTAACTTGCTCATACGAAATCTGCTATCCATCGAAAACAATACTCGTCATTCTACCTGACTGCCCATGCATAACCCTGAAAACCACATCGCGTCCACCTAAAACTACTTCCATGGTCATCACAACAGTATTCGTTTCAAATTCTACTTCGCCTACACCTACTTCTACGATACCATCCCAAACTGCTGCCATCTCTACCACAACAAACCATTCATCGTCATTACTGGAATCTACTCATTCAACTACCATTTTACCCTACCAGCCTGAACATTCATATTACAATGTAACATTACTCCTAATCACCATCTTTGCCGTTTTAGTCGTTCTCGTGTTAGTATTTGTCGTCATCTGTGTGAAATATAAATTTCGTGTAAATAGAGAAAGAAATAAGTGAACATTGAACTGGGCGAAATACATGTAAACATTGGAGAGGAGGATGATGACGAAGTTATTTTTAGAAGAGGACTTCATATGGATTAATTTCCCCCTTATTTTACTATATGTGAAGACAATACACACGTTATCGTTTTGTTTTGTTATGGGTTACGATTTGATGATTCCTATTTTTATTTATTTTTAAGAGGTTATACATATTACGAATAGAGAAGTAATATAATATTTTCTGAATAACCTATATGTACATTATTATCTTATTAGTGAAAGATGAAACTACCTAGTAATATTCGTTATCCATTGCTCTATAGAATGACAGATCCTGATCATCCCCATCATTTTCATGGAGAAATTCTATGTCCTCTGCAGTAGGTAAATCATCCTTACTTTCTGATTCAGAAGTTCCCATAAGATCAATCTCTCTCTCTTCAATACGTTCAGCTGGGTCACATTGTTCAGTAACACTTTCATAGGGAAAAAGTTCACCTAGGCTGTCTTCACCCTCACTTGGTGTGAAGTGTTCAGAATATAGGTTCAATTTTGAAGTGTCAACAGAATGAATGACATCACCGTTCTGTGTATGACAATCTGGTGACCAATGGTACCCAAAGGGCAGGGTATCTGCACCCTCGTTGATGATAATTCTTTTGTCATAAACCAGTTTATATCTTTTCTCCTCTCTTTTGTTTATTACTTTCCTAGTGACAGGCTCTCTTGTAATTTTGCTTTCATTGACTACTGTAATTACCCTATTAAGATCCATCTCTCGAACCAAAGACTTCATGCTTTCCATGTTCAGTGTCTTGCTGACCTTGAAATTTGTCGTGAATCCCTTTATCTTTACTTTGCAACTTCCATCTGATACACGGTAACCATAGTTCTTGGGTCCACAAGAGACAAACTATGTAATGTAGTGATCAACACCATGATCTTTTGCAATTTCATCCGTAAGACCTCCCAAGTAGTCAGAAAGTTCAGGTTCGTAATCAGTGTTCTCGTGTGTTACATACATAACTGAGTCAGTGTAATAATAGAGGACTGCTCTGCCTAACTTCTGAATGAGGTCAAATAGCTCTAATCTAGCCCAGGCTGTTGTAAATATAGCTATGAATATGTTTGTTACATTGCTTTCTTTCACATACTCTTTCTTTCTCATATAAACTAATTCTACTACATCATCATTGATTAGAAATAAATCCAGCAAATTATACTCATCACCATTGACAACCTCATAAAACCTCTTAGGCTCAAATACGAGTTCAGATGAACAAAATAGTCACGAATGTAGTTGTCTTTGTCATCTTGTGTTCGAACCCAGTCAGGGTAGTCTGAACTTTCTTGTTTTGATCTTAGAAAGGTATTGACGTAATCTTTGAAAAGATCATCGGAGCTTTCATTAAAATGCCAAATTTCTTTGATCTCAATGATCTCATAACCTATTTCTATTGCCTTTTGAACTTCACAAGTAGTCCAGGTACCCCAGAAACTCCTGTCAGAAACTGAATGAGAGCAATTTGAACCGGAATTTTCAACATTAAACGATCTAAAGAAAGACTTGCATGAGTCTGAACTGCTTCCTTCTACTCCCAATGATGTGGACACGCAGTACGCGCACTGGAGAGCTAAGGTTATGGACGTTGTTGATAAACATCTGCCGATCAAGAAGATGAGAGTAAGAAAAGTGGACGCGCCTTACATGAACGCCGAATGGAAAGCTGCTATTCGAAGGAAAAGAAGATACGCCAAGAAGTTCAGTAAAGACAGATGCGAAGAATCATGGGAGCTAATGAGGAAATGGCGAAATGAGGCAACTCGGCTGAGGAGGAAAGCGATAAAGAGCTACTGGAGGGAAGTATCTCAGGAACTTAATAACAATCCAAGGAAGTTCTTCAGTACGTTCACGCCCTTCCTCAGTGCGAAAAGCAAGGACAGGCCCGAAATATGTCTTGAAATACAAGGGAAAATACAACAAGACCGCCATGAAGTAGCAGAAGAATTCACAAGTTACTTTTCTACAATAGCAGATGCAATCGGAGGCGATAAAGCAAAGAACCTGTGTGAGGATGCATGCAGCCAATGTCCAAGCGTAAATAGGATCAGCGCTAGGATCGATGCAAGTACATTCAACTTCAGTGAGATCATGAAAGAAGACGTTTTAAAGGCTTTGGCCACCATAAACCCGCACAAGGCAACAGGACATGACAAGCTTCCTCCAAAGGTCCTAAAACTTGTGGCGGATGAGATAGCACCATCGCTCACACACATATTCAATAAGGTTATAAGGGACTGTATATGGCCAAAGGAATGGAAAATGGGCGAGTGGGTTCCTGTGTTTAAGAAAGAGAACCCTCAGGATAAAACTAACTATAGACCGGTAACTATACTCATTGCGGTCGATAAAATCTTCGAGCAGATAATCGGACAACAGCTGAGTGTAAAGTTTGAGAACATCTTTGACCCATTCATGTCCGCCTATAGAAAGCTTTACAGTTGCGAAACAACACTCGTACGCTTAGTTGAAGACTGGAAAAAAGGCATGGATGAGGGGCATACAGCTGGGATCCTAAGTACCGACATGAGTAAAGCATTTGATTCCCTGCATCCTACATTGCTGCTTGCTAAGTTGAGGGCCTATGGATTAAGTGAGGACGCCCTGAGCCTAATGAGATCATATTTTAGTGACCGTAAGAACAGGACAAAGCTTGGTCACGTCACAAGCAGGTGGGAGGATGTCACTAGAGGCTGTCCGCAAGGATCATCGTTGGGACCACTACTCTGGAATATATACCAGAATGATATATTCTACGTGGACCGGAAATGTCAGCTGTCAGCATATGCTGACGACCATCAGCTGTACTTTTCTCACGAAAAACCGGAGCAAGCTATATTGGAAGTAAACACGGACGGGAAAAATACCTCTGAGTGGTACAAGGAGAACTTCTTGGAAGGAAATCTCACAAAATACCAAACAATGATCATATCCAAACAAGATACACATGAGCTGGATATGGAGATAGATGGGATGACAATCAAGGCAACGGACGAACTAAAGTTGCTTGGTGTTACTATCGATCGGAATCTAACTTTCTCCGAGCACATCTCAATTATGTGCAAGAAGGCAAGTTCGCGGGTAGGAGTGCTGATGCGCCTGCGCAAGTTAATCCCGGTTAAGGCAAAACTAAGGATCTACACAGCTGCCATCCTCCCTTATCTTACATACTGCGGACTAACATGGCATTTTTGTAGGAAGTCTGATAGTAACAAACTGAAACAATCAATGAGAGAGGCCTCAGGGCGGTATATAATGACTGGAGCACCACATATAGCGAACTATTAGTTAGAGCTAAAATGTCTAATTTATATAATAGACGTCTACATGACATTGCTATTTTTATGTTCAAGGTCAAAAACAAGCTGTTACCAAACAACATTTTAGAAATATTTGTTACCAGTAGTAGTAGTAGTTACAATTTAAGGAATGCGGACTTTGTACTACCTAGGATTAGCACTATAAAGTTTGGTAAACACTCCTTGCGATACTATGGACCTTTTTTTATGGGGTAAACTCCCTTCTGCATCCAGAAACTATACAACGCTTACCTCTTTTAAGAAAAACATAAGAAAGCAGAATCTGGCAGTACTTGTAGAGAAGGTATGCCCACCTAGTTGCTTCCTCTGCAATATGTGAATTATTTATTATTTATGACACGGATCTATCCATTATTATAATTACTATTATTATCTCTTAACAGTAGGATATCATAAGGAGTATTCTCCTATTTTAGCAATTTCATGTTTAAAGTATTTACATAACATATCCAATCATATTCTATGTATATTTGTATTGTGCAGATTTTTTTATATATACATATATATTATATTTAGGTGTCCCCGATTAGTACACCACTTGTGGTGCGCTAGAAGTTTTTAGACACGTTAATAAAGTTGTTGATTGATTGATTGATTGATTGACAGCGCATCGTTTGCAAAGTGGAAATACAAGCTTTCTTCCTATTCTGACAGGTAACAATGGAAAAAAGAAATTCGTTGGAGGTAGTATCTTACATTTGATCAAACCAAAATACTGACTGACGTTACCGAAATTCTCTGTTATAATTGTGGGATGCCCCACTGGATACAGTTTGGTCTTGTTGACGAACAGATAGAGACTGGTAAAATCTACATACTTGATTTTGTCACCGGGACGGCACGAATAATACAGTTTTATAGCGTTTGTCCTTCCTCCGAAAAAGGCATCTCTAGGATACAAGGTACCGACCAATTCATGGGTAGTAATAAACGTTTTAAACTCAGGTGTTTGACTAAGTTTCGTGAAATCGCATTCCCATATAAACTTAACATCGTACCCAAGTTCGCGAAGACGCCGTTCTCGTTTGAGTGTTTCGTCATAAATTTGTTTGTTTTTAATGTTTTTTCTGATCGGATTTGTTGACTCAGTGTCATAGCACTTATTGCATCCATGAAACACGCATCCGAAAAATTCGAAAACGTCATTCGTTCCTTCGCAAAAATCATTCACAAAGTAAGATTTACCAAATTCGTGGTCCACAATTTTATGCTCTCCGCCATTCTCAGCATGTTTGATTCTTTTTTTCTCGGCAAAACTAATAAATTCAAGCCACTGAATAGATACTTGAGAGTACATTTTCTGTACACCTCTGTACAAATGCTGCGGTACGATAGCTATTGTTTGAGGTTTCAGAAAACTACTTCTGTATACCGCCATGCATGTTGAGGCTATAGTGACATATCTAAACGGGTCAATATTCATTTCTGACAAGAATACCTCGCAAAAACGAAGACAACTTTCTCTCAAAATCCTCACGTCCCGAATACAGTAGAGTTCCATCTCTTTTGCAAAATCAAAGACATAATTATTTTGTCGCTGTTCTTCGTGCCATGCGAGAAATTCAGTCCGATTTTCTGTACTCACGGCATCTGGACTATAGTAATCAGTATCGGGTAGTGGACCCACATAATCTAAGTTCTCCTTCTTGTTGAACAAATGAGGAAACGTTCCCTTCTTTAATCGAGTCTGATCAAGATCGAACGTCTTCGGTAGTTTAGACAATGGCATTTGAAACCAGTTGATCGAATCGACCACACGAATATCGTAGTCCTTTAACGTACAACTGCATTATCTTCTGTCCTGTGCGAATAATTCTAATATCTGCTGTAGCCCTTTTCTGGAGAAGCCATTGAAGTAAAAATAAGCTATCAAACCCTTTTGCGTTGTGAGCCAAAGCTGTAAAACCTTTATGTTTCTCCTGAAAAAGATGCGAACAAAATTCATCCAATGCATCGAATCCACGAAATAGGGAAGTGTTACCGTGATAATCTTGGGACACGCCAAAATTCACGATATGTTCACGGCTAGACTGATCGGTTTCAAAATCAAAAAAGATTACATTTTCCGAAGGAGTTTTGACCGGTTCGTTTTGCATATGACACAAATGCCCTGGTAACACTATACTCTTACATATCCAACAGTCGTATTCACCACATGTATGCAAGGTTTTTCTTTCTGATGGTACTATATCGTTACACTGAATGCATCGAAAAGATTGTTGACACTTTGACCTGAATTTGTTCCCGTTTTTCGTTCTGTCTTTCTTGTGCGCATTAAGACAGTCTTGAGATCTACAGAACTTATGGCAATCGGGGCATTCCAAAAAAGTCGAAGACTTCACAGACGATTTACGTTGCGTACGCTGGTCTGTTTAATACATTTGGCACTTTGAACAGAAAAAGCGTTTCCCGAAGAACGATGGTAATTTGTTCGGATTGATAACGTCGAAATGACCGTCGTTGTTGTACAAGATAATTTTCTTGTCTCGTTTCGGACCTTCGTAGAGGACGGTGTTTTTGTTTGGAAAACTGATGACAATAATTTGAAAGTCCGAGAGAACATTTTGAAAACGATCAATCTCTTCTTGACTTGAAGGAACCCACCGGTACCCCGGCTTTTTGATGAAGGTCTAAAGCCAGCCGTTTCTGAATGGGCCGACCACGATTTAATTGCCTTGATTTTGGACCTTCTCTACCCGTAACAATTGTACGCGCACAGCATAGATTATCATGGTTTTTCACCGTAATAATGCTTTTCTTCAATTTCGTGTGACGAGCGTAATCTAAAACCTTATAGGATTTCCCTCGACCCACTGGGGCTTTAAGAGCAACTACGTCAATTATGGTAAAACTCTCGTCTAAAGAAATTTCTTCATTGGACTGAAGGACCTTGCTAATTTCAGAAAGGATAAGTGTAGGATTCTGCTCCTTGACAGACACAATAAGGCGCCTACTAAGAGGTTTTTTGAGCTTATCGGATGTTACCATGATACGTATTTTATCCCGGTCAGGAGAATCAAGCTTACACATGGTCTTAACTTCAGAAATAACATCACGAAACACGTTTTCTAAACCGTTCATAGCATCTTTCAAAAGATTATCTGACTCCCTAATTTCAGTAACCTTCGCTCTGAAAGCACAAGAATACGTACCATACTTCCTAATGTGACGCTCAGAAACCTAATCTAAGCTAAACGAGAAAGAGTGCGTTGTCTTATCCATCTCTTCTGGTTGGTTCGACTCTTGTAGAAGTACTTGTTCTGAACTCTCTGAACCATTATCTTCTGTATCTTGGAACTGGTCATGTTCTGGGATACCGGTACTTGAAAGATCATGGAAAGTGGCCTTTAGCAAATTCGTAGCTTTGGTCTGCCATTTGATAACCTTCTTTAAGTCTGGAATGCCCTTGTTTAGTTCCTTACCCGCTCTCTTCAAATACTTTTTAGCCTTTCTGTCTTTGTCTATATTTTATTTTTAAGGGTACCCGGTTTTTTTTCGTTCCCACTTTCCTCGACATCTCGTTCATCTGGTGTACATCCGTACATGTAGAGGGTATTATTAAAAGGTATAGAAAACTATTACGAAATACGGTCAATAAATCAAGCGTCCCCGACCACACCCTTCCCAAGCCCTAAACCCTATTAAGTCAAGGTCAAGTCCACACAGTACATATTCAGGTTACAATTTTTAAATTAAAATACTCGATGCCATTTACATCTTCTTAGGAAGTTCGGAATCGGTCATAGTGGCCTTGTCTTTCACTTCTACCACTCTCTCGCTCTTCACCCAGTTTTCAATAGTAAACTGATTAGGGTCCTCATCGCCCCACTGGAAGAACTTGCACCTCTCTTGACCGCCGCATCTGAAATAAGGTCTCCCTGGATTGGCCTCACTCCTGGAAATACTCATGGTGGTTGGTTTTAGATGGACACACAGCGGGGACCTCACTTCTCTGTACTCGCTTAGTACCTTGTCGTGAAACACTTCCATGTAGTTGGAAAAGTCGTCTGTCGATGTGAAAAATCCACACCACCCCTTCTTACACTTAATAAATTGTTTTTCGTTTTTCTTACTTAGCCACAATATCAGTCCTTCACTCTCTGTGCAAAAGTCACACTAATCTTGCAATAAGTACAACTTTCTAATCATCCTATGAGTTATCGTTTACATCAACCCTATGTACGTGGCCTTTCTCTTAATTTTCTCTAAACCGTTTAACGTTATCCTAGTTACGTACAGATCAAGTAAGTCAAACATTCGTGTGAGTTATTTACCATTACTTGGTAGTTCGAAACACAGAAACCATTGTTGAAATGAATCTCGAGTAATCGTGATAACTCACTGTAATTACTTCAACGTAACCGAACAAAAGAGCATTCAATGCAAATAATTCAGTATAAAACGAAGGGACGTGAAACCCTTCTTCATTCGTCATCATGTCGAACCAAGGTAAGGTCCAACTGTTTAACGATACACTATAAGATCGTGTGCGGTATCCTCACATATGTTCTCTTCTTGCATCCTATCTATACAGCCGTTAACACTTGTGTAGTATGCAAAGCGGTACCAGAACCAGCCTTTACATTGAGTACCTGTGGACACAAATTCTGTGAGAGGTGTGCCCGCTTGGCCTTCGCTTGCTGGTAAGTTTTCTACTTCATTTCGCTACAATGCTTAAACGCAATACCATACAACCGTAACCCTTAGCGATATTCCCAATAACTTATCAATCGTATAAACCATTCTTGCAGGAAGACAGGGGACGGATGTATCATAGTCCATACGAACAGCATGGACGCCAACTTTCTGGCGGCAGTCCACCGAGCCGCCGATATGGTGTTTAACAAGAAGGTAAGAAAAAATCAATGCAATGGTCACAGTAAGCGCAAAATACATTAACACCATATTTGTTATAAATTCCTAATCCGTCGTTCTTCTTCTTTTTCAGTGAATGATGTTGCACCACAAAATAACCGGTAAGTCTTGTTCTTAATCTTAGAGTAAAAAAGCTTATCTCTTTCACTTTAGTCAGGATAAAGAAATAGCGTGATGCATGTTTGGTTTACATACTTAACCGTAGCCATGAGTACCCTTCTTAGATCGTTACCCCCTTGCTTACGTTTAAGGACGTTAAAAGCGTAAGAACATTTCATCAGAGAAACCACAGAGCCAATTTTCTCCCCTCTATACTAAACAGACTACTTTATCCATCTAATCATCGTTTTCTCCATTCTTTGCAGGACTTGACAATTGATTTAAAAAAATAAAATAAATGAAAATAACTGTTTACATGACTTCGTGTATTTTTTCGTAGACTTAGAGTGGTTAATACTTTATTCGCTTTCCCTTCGCAATAGTTGTCCACGTTATCAACCTCTGTCTGGGTTTTTTCCACTTCGTGTTTTGCCTATTAGGATCTAGCAATAGTGGTTCGCTGTGTGGGTTAATTAGTTTTTTACCCGTCTGAGTACATAGAATATTTTTTTATTAAAGTATCCTTATTCTCTGCGTGTTGTATCTTTTTTCCTGTTATCTGAGAGATGTATTCTAACCACTGCAACGATGATTGTGAATAAATCTTTCGAACACCTCTGTAATGGTGATTTGGAATGATACCTATGCTATCTGGTTGTAAAAACTTGCTTCGATAGGTTGCCATTACTGTAGCGGCAATGGTAATATACCGAAAAGGATCAACATTCACTTCTTTCAGAAAAAGGGAGCGAAATCGAAGGCAGCTTTCTCTCAAAATGGTAACATCCTGCACACAGTAGGCCTTAATTTCCTCTTTAAAATTGAAAACGTAATTGGCCATTCTCATTTCTTGATGCCACTGAATAAGCTTGCTTCGCTTTTCAGGAAACATGTTATCAGGAAAATAATATTCTAATTCTGGCAGTGGACCAACATAATCCCAATTCTCTTTCTTGTTGAATCCATGAGGAAAGTCTCCTTTCTTAAACTTCGTTTGATCTAGACCAAATGTTTTTGGAAATTTAGACAGTGGCATTTGAAAGCACTCTTTGACATACAGTTGCATGATTTTTTGGCCTGAACGAATGATTCGAATATCTGCAGTAGGTCTATGCTTCACGAGCCACTGTAGGATAAACAAGCTGTCAAATCCTTTAGAAATGTGTGCAATTGTTGTGTAATGCTTGTGATATTTATCAAACAAAAATGTACAAAAGTCATGTAATGCATTCTCTCCTTGAAATATTCTATTTTGACCTACAAAGTCTTGCGCAACACCAAAGTTCACTTTGTGTTCACCGCTTGACTGATCTGTTTCAAAATCGAAAAAGATTAGATTCTCTGAAGGCTCCTTAGGTGCTTCTTTCTGCATATAACACAAGTGACCAGATAAAACGTAGCTATGGCAATTCCAACAAACATATTCACCACATGCGTGATTGTTTTTCCGCTCAGATTGTACAATGGCATTACAATTTAAACAACGGAACGACTTCTCGCAATGTGACATGTACTTCTTTCCCTTCTTAGATGTGTTTTTCTTATGAGCGTCAAGACCTACAGAATTTGTGACAGTCCTTGCATTCAAGAAAATTTTCAGACTTCACACAAGTCTTGTGTCTGCAAACCTTACACATATCATTGCAAGGGTGATCGCGAAAACTGTTGTAATACTTAGCGCATTTCTTGCAATAAAAAGACTTCCCAAAGAACACTGGTAGTTTAGATGAATTCACAACATCAAAGTGACCCTCGTTGTAGTACAGGACTATTCTATTTGCTCTCTTTGGTCCGTCCTTCGTAAATAATGCTATTATTAGACGTAAAGCCGATAACTACAATTTGAAAGTCAGTAAGAACATTTTGAAATTGGTCAATCTCTTCCAAACCACACGGACCTAATGGGACAGCAGCTTCTTCGTGGAGTTCTAATGCCAATCGTTTCTGTATTGCCCTACCGATCTTAATTTGTTTAAGTTTCGGCCCTTTCAAAACCATTTCTCTACCTGTGACAAGTGCTATCGCACAGCAAATGTAATCCCTATTACGAATAGTAACGATGCTCTTTTTTAGTTTTGTATCCCTTGCATAATTAATCACCTTGACTGGGTTCCTACGACCACTCCCTTCTGGTGCTTTTAGGGCAACTACATTAGTAGTGAAGCTTTCATCCAGTTTAATTTCATCTTGTGATTGTAAAACTTTCGCAATCTCTGAAAGAATAAGATCGGGATTTTGCTCATTCGATGAAACCAAACGTGTACTAAGCGGTTTGTTGAACTGATCAGCACTTACCATGACTCTCATCTTATCTTTTCGTGAGTTAGTCAACTTACACTTTCGTTTTACCTCAGAAATAACGTCAGAAAAAACGTTTTCTAAGGCATTCATTGCTTCACTCATGAGACTTTCACTCTTACCCTCTATTCTCACCTTAGCCTGAAATGCACAGCTATGGACCCCATATTTCTTAACATGTTTTTCCGACATCTTATGAAGTGAAAAAATAATGTTAGAGTGATCTTCAGTATCGGAATTTTTGGTAGTAAGATCAGTTTCAGTGCTTTGATCATCGTCTTGATCATCTTTTTTAAGCTCCTCAATGGTTTCTTGGAGAAGTTTTGTTGTTCTCTTTTGTAAATGTCCCACTCGTCCTAAGTCGGGAATACGTCGTTTCAGTTCCCTGGATGCCCTTCGCAAATATTCCTGGGTCTTTCGTCTTTTTTCTAAAAGGCGTCGTGCTTTATATCTTGACCGAAAGAAAGACTTGAAAGCCAAAGGACGGGTCATTTTATCGTCGCCATTCATCGTATCAGTACAAGTACACTTCCGAGAAAAAAATGTGATCGTCCCATTCTCTTATTCGTACATTTCCCGCGAACATCATTGACATCTGTCAATCAAGTTTCATGGCCATCCTTTGACTAATAAAAAAGAACGTATCGTATTGTATTATAAAAGTCAATCATAAAATCGTACAAGTGTGAATCATGACCACACCTCAATTGTTGGACCGTAACTTACATGTACACTATTCCATATACGTTAATTAAGTATCATTTATATCAACACACCATTTTTTTTAAACAAAGTTTTATTTTTCATTTACACTACGCAACTTCTTACGAAGTACCTCTTTGGATCAAGTAAAGACGGCTCATGAGAAATTGTCTCTTAAATGTCCTTGACAACTTTTTTAATTTTCTTCTTCTTTTCTTTGTCTGGACCGTTCCCTTCTCCCGTCGCTCTATTCCTCTTTTCTTGTATATTCTTTACTACTCTAATGGTAATCGGTGCGACCACTGGTGCCCTGGTGTAACCTTCCTCTTCTACTTCTACTTCTACTTCTACTTCTTCGTCTTCTTCCGTCTGCGTAGCCTTGTCTTCCATCGTCTTGGGTCCCCAGTTTTCCTTCGTTTGTTTGGTTGGTTTTTGGTCCGCCCACTGAAAATAAGTGCAGCGCTCCTGTTGACAGCACCGAAAGAACATTCTTCCGGGGTTTTTCTTCGAGTGGGACAACCACAGCGAAGCTGATTGGCAGTGGTTACACTTGGAACCGGTCTTTTTTTTGTACTCCACCTTCACTTTGTCGTGGAATCCATCAGAATACTCGGAAAAGTACTCCACGGGTGTAAAGTATCCGCATCATCCCTCTTTACACTTTATGAAGTCTTTACCCGCTTGGCTTTTCATCAGAGTCAGACCATCAGTGGCTTGACAGAAGCAGAGATACTTGTCAATTGATACCATACTTATGAATTTTCCTCTAGGTAAATTGTTCTCTTTTTTTTCTCCTTTGTAACGTTAGGTCGATCAGCTTCAACACAAAGTGACTGTGGTCAGTTACATTGCATCTTTTATAGCACAATTGAAGATAATTGAAATATTCATACTATCCATAAACAAATTGTACTTCCACTTTGTACTTGATACGATATCTTACGATAGGGAGGGGGTAGGGAAGGGGGCGTGGCAAAGAACAAATCGTACTTCCACTTTGTTCTTCGTACTCTGTACGTTATCTTAGAGAGGTGAGGGGTAGGGAAAGTCGTGGCTAAGAGTCGGAATGATCAGTATTTGGTTCATACCACAGAACAGTTAATTGGTAAACTAATTGATTGTCGGTACGTCTTTTGAGGTATAACCACAAACAACTTTCCAAACCACTGGTATCACACAAATTATTTTTTTTCGGATAAGGATATTTCTTTCACTTTTTTACCGTAAACCCTGTTACCGTCAAACAACATTTCCGTTCTTGAAACATAAAGGTACCACATTTTGCATAGGTATCTAAAACCATGGCCTTGCTTACCAACTAGATCTCAGGGAGTTCATTGGCGTCACCACTAATTAAATTGAACGTCGGTAACTGGGCCTTTTGAGGTATAATCACAAACAACGTTCCAAAACACTCGTATCACACACCTTTATTTATTTTTCGGATAAGGGTGTTTCTCTTATTCTTTTCCCCTGTAAAGAAATTTCATGCTCAGGGAGTTCATTGGTATCATCGCTAATTAAATTGAGCGTCGGTAACTGGGTCTTTTGAGGAATAATCACAAACAACGTTCCAAAACACTCGTATCACACACCTTCATTTATTTTTCGGATAAGGGTGTTTCTCTTATTCTTTTCCCCTGTAAAGAAATTTCATGCTCAGGGAGTTCATTGGTATCATCGCTAATTAAATTGAGCGTCGGTAACTGGGTCTTTTGAGGTATAATCACAAACAACGTTCCAAAACACTCGTATCACACACCTTCATTTATTTTTCGGAAAAGGGTGTTTCTCTTATTCTTTTCCCCTGTAAAGAAATTTCATGCTCAGGGAGTTCATTGGTATCGTCGCTAATTAAATTGAGCGTCGGTAGCTGGGTCTTTTGAAGAATAATGACAACCAACTTTTCAAAACACTAGTGTTAGAAATAGTTTTTCGTCCAAAGATATTCTTTTCTATGGGCAACTCGAAAATGACACGTACTTCAATAATCACCAATCATGCAAATTATGGTATAAAACGTTGAAAGTTATATACTAAAACTTAAATAACAACGATGGTTCAAGCACAACAGGCCTTCACCGTCCCTAGTAAGTAAGATGTTAAAGTTAGAAGATAAAAAAAAACAAGTTTAATCACATCCTTTTCTTCTTCTTCTTTTCTTCGTAGAGTGCCAAAAGTGCCTAAAAGCAATGGTGGATGCGAAAGAAGTATTCCTTCACATTCCTTCATGTGGTCACATAGTCCACATGAAGCAATGTGCAGACCTCCACATGGAGGCATCTATATGCCCAGTAGCCCACTGCAAGTAAGTTGTTGTACGCTTTACTTCTTTTTTTTTTCGTCAGTAAAGTAACAGTAAGTACGCCGTTACGACTGTTTTATCATGTTGAAGATATCGTCGTGCAAATACATGTAGTTTAACATACCATTTCATCGCTGTAATTCCTTTGCGTATAGACTTTAGATTTCCTACTACTGTTTTATCATGTTTTCCTTTTCTGGTTTATCCTGCTAAGGTTTCATTTTGCATGTATGTAACGTCAAAGAACCTCACCCGAGTTATGTCTTATCCTCCACAGAATCGAAGTAATTGGGAAGGCAGTTGCCTTCCGAGGTGGCGTACCACCTCGGGAGAAGCTACAGAAAGTATTCCGCGGCCCCATTGGCCATATTCACCAGTACTAGGTAAAAAAAACTAATTCATAATGTTAACCCAAGCACAATATGATTTCGTGCATCAAGTTTATCCAATGTACGGAAAATTATCTTCGTTGATATCCATTCTGCTCATTCATTCATTTACACTCCGCACTTGAAGGTATCATTGTTCAATACGTATTCCCGCGCTTCATACATCTCAAAAAGTACAACACACAACATTCTACCAAAGGTATACTAATATTCGTTTTTTTGTTCTCTTCTCTTTTCAGATCGACCATCCATGTAATCATCATCATTGTATAAACCATCGTGTAAATAAAAACTCGTTAACGTTTAAAGAAAAAAGTTTGAGCGTTGTTCATTTCATAGAACTAAGTTAACGTCAGACCCACCTTACCACCGGATATCGTATTAAACTTATTTCGTAACTTATTTGGCCCTAAACATGTTTATCACCAGAAAACTGTACAAGCGAAAATAATTGCTAATTGAGTCTAGTTTTCTTCGTAAAACGGAAAGTTACTGAACAGGGTGACATTGAATTTGAAATCCCGCTTCATCGAACAACACACACATAAGCTCTGGTTCTTTCGTTAACAATATTGTACAAGATAATTAACTAGGAAAGTATGCGTTCTGCGCTTCAACCAAATTGATAATTTACTTTAAAAACGTACATGTTAACGATCAACTGCCGTAGGAACCGGGTAGCATTTACAACTTATTTCGTACTTCATTCGATATGTTTACCACCAGAAAAGTGTACTATACAACGTAGGTTTAGTAGTCGGGTATTTACAGGCTGGATGAATGGGACCATCTTCGTACTCCCTACACAAGGGTCCTGTGGTAGAATACCCTTTAATTTCACTCCAGGCTCCAGCCGTGGTCACGCCGCCGCAGTCACGTCTACATGTGTACTACAATGACAGTAGGGCCAACCACCTGATGGCCACGTAACTGATGGCCCCCGATAATGCGACGGCCACCTTTCCCTATATATATCCCCACCCCATCTACGTCGTCCTACACCTTTTTTATTTATTCTAATAGACTATGAATCGAAAAAGGAAGCAAGCCCTCAAGCCCTGTGATGACGGTGCAAAAAAAACACAAACGAGAGGAGACTGTGAAGGAGATGGTGGTGGTGGACCTGGCCTCGAGCGCTGCAGACGCCCTCTACCGAAAAGCCTTGGTCCAGGCTTTAACCCCCAGCCATACACCCAATGGAAAACAGATCAGACCTGGATGGGGGGTTGGTGGTGGAGTAAGAAGGCATCGTCGCCAAGCTGGTCTCCAGCTATGCCCAGTCCAGAAGTTTTTGGTTTCACGGCACCAATACGGAGAACTGAGCTGCTGTATATGATGCGTCCTCTTCTACAACTGGAGGAACTACGTTGTCTGGTGGGAGCTAATTTGATAAAGGACAAACTCACCCGATTTCTTACCGCACACCGTAGGCGATTCCTACCGAGTCTCATCCTGATACAAGACCAACACTCGAACTTTGGATGCTTCGCTCATGTTAATCATTACATTAACCAAGAACGTTTGAGGTTAGGGACCTTCTATACAACAACATTCCGTGAATTAAGACAACATACTGAATGGCCGTCGTGAGGAACGTCGTCGTTGTATTAATTGTAATAGGAATGGTAATGGTAATGATTGTAACTGCCCTATTTGCGCCTCTCCCATGCCTGATATTTTTCCAAACCTTCGGATCCTTGTTTATAATATATCCTTTTCTGCATTGGGCGATACCTATCAATTCATTTTACCCGATTTCGGGGATCCTCTTAAATTAGCTATGCAATGTCAGTTTCTTATTCGGTTTGATCTTAGTGAAGATCTGATACACAACGAACCAAAACCGCAATCATTTTAAAACGTTTTTGTGTACCGAGACACATACTATAAACCTTATCATACGTCATTTTAAACGGTGTGAAGACTGTCAATTTAATATTCTACTTCATTATAGTTATGAACCACGGAATAATGCTGATGATGATGATGATGCGTTTCGATAAAAAAAAACATTATGTCTCCTAGGGTGGTGATGTTGGTACATGTATCATCTGATCAGTAGAAGGGAAAAAGTAAAGGAAAAAACTCATTAGCCAGAAACTAATTAAGTTTTCTCAAAACAATCTTTCAGTACATCAGTACGTATACTGCTCTTTTCTAATCACAGGAGTTACTACATATCAGGGAACTTGTTTACCGAACGATGTTTGTTTAAGCTCGTTTTTTTCTTTCATATTGTCCAAAATCATATCAAGGAACTGGTTTACCGTAACGATGTTTCATATTGTCCAAAATGCAAGACCTTAATTACTACCCCAAAATGTGTCAATCAGGTAGTCAGTCAGCAATGGCTTCCAAACAGGTAGGACACTACGTAAGATGACTAAGGTAACGGGATCTTAAAATCATTTTACCGATTGTGATATATGCAACCAGATAATACAGAATGTACATGAACAGTTTTTGTACATTTGGTGAAATGTAGTGGTCTCGTTATGGAGTGTGGGGTGTGCCCCATTACAAGATGTCGGTAAGTTAAAAAACGTTTCATGTTTTCAACAGGACTCATCACACACACAAAAGTTATCTACATGTTTTTAATGTAAAGAAAGAAGTGTTCTTGGGTACAGCCTTCTCACATTAATGACAAAAAGCAATCCCATACATATTTTCGTTTCTCTTCTACAGAATACCAGTGGGACAAAGAGCCATTGCATTCCGAGTTGGAGTTCCACCTCGGGATGCGATCCAGAATAGGCTGGACCGCCTGCAACTGGTGGGTCTATATATTATTAGAGGTAAGAATTTTAAAAATACCGTCATCCCAATGTACATGTTCGCTCAATGTGCCAAAGGAATTCATTTGTATGTGTGTGTGGTGAGGGCGTTGCCTATTCTTGCACACATCACCATTTTCAATCATGACTCGAGTTGAGTTCTAGATTAGGCAATATTGTTTACGCGTACCGCATTATTTTGTTTCAGATATTATTGCAATATCTTGAGACTAGATTTTCATAACGTTTCAATTCGCAGTCCATCTGCTGCCTATTATGTCAGTTTTTGTTTTCACAAGGCGTCATTCACCTTTAGTACATTCCATTTAATTAAATCCTTAGCCAGGGTTATGGGATCTTGGTTAATCCAACACTCCGTGTTGCTTTCATTCAATTTGAAATCAATCAGAGCTCGATAAAAAAGTTATGGATGCGTTCAAAGTTCCTAGCATGGCTATGACAACGTACTCGAAACTACAATTCATGAGTACATTTTCCTGTCCACAACATACTTTGCCTAAGTCTTCCCGGGAATCATACTGTATATACTTAATTCATTGAAAGGGTGGGAGAGGAACCGCATGTAATTAATTCGGAACTTATGTCATTGAACCTCGTATTGCCCTTCTCTTTCCCGATAAGAAACAACCTTTGCGAACAATAGTGCATGGACCTGGTTGGATGAGTCTTTGTGTAAGGAGATTAGTCTTATGCAAATTCATGTTCCGCGTATAACACAATAGCATACTAGGGCCTGTTTGGACAAGTCTTTTGTTCTAGGATTGGTCTTAATTTACGTTACTTCAGCTTGGTAGAAGTCTTATTCCTATGTAGATTCATGTTCAGCTATCACAATAGAATGTTAGGCTATGCCGAGGTAAGTCTTTTGTGTGGAGGATTAGTCTTAAAGTGCATATGAGCCCAATTTTTTTATCATTAAAATCAATTTTTCATTAAGTAAATAGTTGAATTGTAAAATATTTCTTAATTTGAGTGCTGCGTCTATGAGTTAGAGGTTTCTATTTCCAATATGCTAATTATGTGACGACATGTGAGGCCAACAAAAGGTCACTTCTTTCTCCTTGTGAATGAAACGATTTCTGATTTATAAAAAACATTTGGTAAAATCACTTATATAAGGCCCAAATATTACATGGATGTTTAGAAAAATATGTATATTTCTGCCAGCACATTTTTGCATAATAAATGAGTCCTCACATGTCGTCACATAATTAGCATATCGGAAATAGAAGCCTCTATAACTCATAGACGCAGCACTCAAATTAAGAAATATTTTACAGTTCAACTATTTACTTGATGGAGAATCAATTTTAATGATAAAAAAATTGGGCTCATATGCACTTTAATTTAAGTTACTGCAGCTTGGTTGTATTCATATGTAGATTCAGGCTCGACTAGCACAATAGAATGCTTGGACATGTTTGGATCGGTCTTTTATTTATATGCAAGTATATTTTGATTTGATATTAGTTTTAGAACACATACCCAAGGAATTGAAGTCCAATCCTCCTGAAAGTTGTAAACATGGGGTCTCTGATCAATAAACGCTCTCTCTTGTTCATGTGTTCATTAAAAGTTCAACTCCTGTACAACAAACAGATTCGTATAAAAAAAATAAAACATTTACAACTCATTCTTGTTATTCAAAAACCTTTCTTTTACACAAAGCTTGCGTATAAACTACGAAGTAGAAAGTTCATGACTAACACATATAATCTATGTAAGATACGATTTAATTGTCGAATGTCATTTAAGCTTGTAAAATCTCAATAGTTTGAATAAAGAGTATTGGGAAGACACGTAGTGGATCGACTATTTTCATAGAGTAATACATACTTATTGGGATATAAACATAATTACATAATAAGAAAAAATAGTACACATTGACTTAGTTGGACATAAACATAATGTGCATAATGACAAAAAGCGCGCATATTGAAGGGAAAGGTGAACTTTGAGCTGAGACCATTATACCGTATCTACAATACATCTTACCCAGGGCGAATTTGACTGGTTATTGTCACAATCTGATTGATGGGATTCGATCCAGGCGGCTTTGAAGCTCACTAAAATAATATTCACTTTACAGAAAAGGTATGAAAATAACCAAAATAATGAGTATCTGCCACATACTAACCATTGAGGGAGCAAGTGTATTACCTTTGGCCTTTGAGTTCAACACTATTTATTATAAGTATAATAAACCTTTTCCAGGGCGAATTTTACTGGTTAGTTTTTACTAGAGCCATATATTTAGTTGGTGGGGTTCGATCCGTGTGAATTACGGCTATGGTTATATAAAGACACATCTTTCCCTTTGGACCTCATTCTGTTCATCATAGAGTTATATCTAATACACCTACTTACTGAAGAGACCATCCCCCGAGCCATGTTGGCGCTAGAAAGAGACATCGGTCTACCAAATAATAGTTTGGTAGACCGTTGGCCCTTGCCCCCACCAGCACCACTACTAGAGTCAGAAGAGACCATCCGCGAAGCGATGTCAGAGGTGGAGAGAGAACTTGATCTACCAAATAATAGTTTGGTAGACCTTTGGCCCGAGTCGCCGTTACCTAGGCCTAGATACATTAATCCGGATTTTTTTATGGATTTTTAGAGGAGAAAAAGATTTTTAGAAAACCAAAGATTTTTAGAAAATGTTAGGATTTTTAGAATTTGTTTGAGGTATTAAGCTAAAATTCCGAGGAAATACTGCCACTTTTCAACTTAATTGATCGCCAGTGCCAATCTCACAAGTCACAAACCTGAAACCCCGTTTGCACTATTGAGTCACTTTCCTACAAATATTACCGGTCAGCGGTTAATCCCATATTCCCAGAATGCTTTGCTGCTTCACTGCAAGGCCTGGATACATTGCTAGCTCAAAATGGCCGAAGCAATCGCCATTGCTAATGATCCAGACCGCGAGGCTTTAAACGAAGAAAGGAATGGAGAAGTTCAATCATTATTAGATGTTTTAAGACCTCCTAGAAGTAGTGATCTAGCCAGAAAAAGAAAATAGCAACGAATCAAGGTGGAAATCGACGAGGCTCCAAAGGCGTGAAACAGACTGACTACGAGCCAAAGATCTCTGCAAAACAACGCGTTGAAGAGTTTGAAGGGGAAAACTTTCTGGTAAGAGGGAATGGCATCTATTGTGATGCTTGCAAGGAAGTATTGAGTGTAAAAAAGTCCAACCTGAACGCTCATGCAAAGAGCAAGAAACACGAACTTAACAAGGAAAAGTTGAAGTCACTCGGCAAGCGAGAAGAGGACACTGCCCAAGCACTGCACAACTATGACCAGGAACACCATCCTAAGGGCGAGACTCTACCTACATCAACAAGAGTATTCCGCATTAAAGTTGTACAGGCTTTTCTAAAAAGTGGCACACCTCTGAATCGCCTTGAGTTTTTTAGAGAAATATTCGAAGAAGCAGGAATGAGTCTCTCATCATCCTCGAATATGCGGCAGCTAATCCCCTTTGTACTAGAAGAAGAATACAAGTGCTTGGAAAGAGAGATAAAGGGAAAAGATATCAGCATAATCTTTGACGGCACGACCAGAGATGGCGAGGCACTGGTGGTCCTTGTGAGATTTGTCAATGATTGGGAAGTGCAATCCAGGCTTGTTCGTTTCCAGCTCACCCAGAATTCCGTTAATGGAGATGAGCTGGCACGAATCATCATCGAGGTGCTGCACAGGAAACTAGATGTCCTCCAGAGTCAACTGCTCGCTGCAATGCGAGATAGAGCTCCTGTGAACACCAAGGCCCTCAGGACAGTGTCCATTTTATACCCAAGCATGCTTGATGTTGGCTGTATCTCCCACTTCCTAGACCGAGTGGGTGTGAAGTCAGTCACTCCAGCTTTGACACCATTCATGTCATCATGGAATATTATCTTCACGACAAGTATGAAGGGAAGGAGAGTGTGGAATAACCTAACCGGGAAAATCATGCCGCGCTACAACTCGACTCGATGGTGGAGTCTTTGGGAATGTGCGAAGGTTGTATTCGAGGAGTGGGCGCACATCCCTGCATTTCTTTCCCATGACGAGGAGTTTGCAAAAGCATCCCGACAGAAGCTATTTGAAGCACTGCGCCAAAATCCAGTTAAGCTGAGGGTTGAGTTTGCTGCTCTTGTGGAGCTTGAAAGGTTCGTTCAAGCGACCTATACCCTAGAGGGAGACGGTGCTCTAGTTTTAATTGCATTCGAGAAGCTGGAGGAGCTAGGTGCGTTTATTCACGTACAGAACTTCCCTACTATCACAAACACTCTTCAAGAGATGTTTCCCCTGAATGTGGCTGACCAAAGGAGATGGTACCAGTATGCCGTGGGAGAGTGCCTTGTGCCAGCCTTTGCATACTACTCCCAGACGTTGGTGAATGATCCGGTGGTGGCAAGATCCGTCCGGGTCTTCAAGGCAGCACGTCTATTCAACCCTAAGTATGTGAAGGTGTCTCGACCTAACGCTGCAGATATCGATCAGCTAGGCGAAATACCGTTCGTAGACAACAACCAGATCCAGTCGTTAAGGAGAGAGCTTCCAATGTATCTTGTCAAGGCCGCAGACATTCCCGATGATTTTGACCCTCTGGTAGACATGTGGCCATGGTGGAAGGTACAAGATCAAGAGCTCCTGGCATGGTCTGCTGCAGTCCAACGAATCGTTCTCATACAGCCATCATCCGCCGCTGCCGAGAGAGTCTTTTCCCTGCTGGCCACGATGTTTGGCGATCAACAGCACGATGCACTAGAAGACTACATCGAGGCGGCCTTGATGCTCAGGGTTAATAATCGTTAACTTTTGGGACGGTGAACCAATTTACAGTTGTAACATCAATATTATTTGCTTGATACATATTTGTTTGAGTTTTCTCTGGCGAGCTATTTACAGATTTGTCCTTCCATAGGCCACACGAAACGTCACACAGGGTACGGTAGTATAGTACGGACACATTGGATTGGACACAAGTTAAGTTAGGTGTCACACTGTCACATCAGTAACCAGTTATTATCAGAAGTTAGTTTGTAAAAAATGTAACGAAGCTTGTCACTTACACGTGAATGCGAGAATCATGTAACGGTAATCGGGTAATGTTATTACTACTATAACCACAGCTTTGGTGCCATTTTGCCACGCCC
The DNA here is from genome assembly GCA_030867875.1 of Actinernus sp. WN-2022. Taxonomy (NCBI): domain Eukaryota; kingdom Metazoa; phylum Cnidaria; class Anthozoa; order Actiniaria; family Actinernidae; genus Actinernus; species Actinernus sp. WN-2022. The sequence continues at coordinate 372,609 of JAOWCC010000195.1, read as the reverse complement.
AAGATATTTTTAAAGTTGTAGGATTCTGCATAATTAGTGGTAAACCATAAAAACCTTCGATGTGCGTTTGGATTTGTATCTCTCGCCCCCCCGAGAAATACGAATATACTTTACTAAGGTTACTAAACTTTCGAGAATGCAGTAAGGTACAACACGCTCACTTTGGTTTTTGTGAAGATCATTTTATTTTTTGGTATGCAACAGGATACAACGTGATAAGAAAAATACAGTTCTCAATGTTCTTATTCTTAGGTTTCAAACGGTCTTTAGTGTACACCTGTTATGGAGCAATATAGCTTTTTGAGCATCAGGTTCTGGACTTTTGAATTTTTCTCCCGTCTCCAAAACAAGGTACTCGTACAAAGTAGGTAAACAAAAATACACGAATGGTAGTTTTATTACTGTAAACCCGCCATCAAGTTTGGGTACGAAGCAACAACGCCTCTTTGAGTTCTTCAGCATCTTTTTCCATGGCAGGGTGTGGCTGCTGTAATGGCCTGTGGTGTCGTTGAACAATTGACACACCAAGTCCATTGCTATGTGTTTGAGATAGAGCTTTGTGGTTTGGAACCTTGGTCCTTCAACCTGTCCTTGGTTTTGGTCATGCATGAGTTCGATCATCTTTGAGTAGTTATTGGTTTCGTAAAGGTCTTCAACGTACTTTTTCACGATCTGTTTAGTCTTCTCGTACTCTTGGTCCTCAGGCTTGGTATGGTATTCTTGGTCCATAACGTGGGAAAACAGTTGGAACAGTTTTTTCAGTGGGAGTTTTTTCATCAAACGGAGGTGTACGATGTTGAACACATTTTTCCAAAACTGTTCATCAGGTTCCCAATCAAGCAGTTCATTCAGAGTAGCTTGTCGTCCTGTCTCAGCTTCGAGCTCTTCGACCCTTTGATGATTTCCTATGCGTTCACAGGTGTGGTAAAACAGAAATCGAAAAATGTTTTCAGATCTCTAACTTCGGTTGTTTCTTCTTCTTCGACTTTTGTACCCGTACTCGGATCGAGCTTCATTTTCTTTACGGATGGCTCGTTTTCTTGGGGATTCAAAGGTTCCAGGATTCGACCGCTTCTCAACATTTTGGTGTATCTGTTATTACTTCAACGTGTTTGGCTCGACTGTAGTCATTCCCACGTTGAAACACATTTTGGTATAACAAGGCTGGTTGCGCATGTCAAACACGTTCCATTGTTGTTTCTTTGTTACCCGTTCTATTGTTTGGCACTACGTTCTCGTTCTCAGTCTCCTCCTTGAGCTGATATAAATGACTAGGGCGTTTTCATTTTATCATTTTTCTCGCACTATCGTTACCATCGCTGGAAAATATGAACCGTCTCACGATCATTAGGAAGTTCCATTCAACTCCCGTAGATCAACTTCCACTTTGGGAATTTGAGGTTCTGGAAACTGGAGAAACATTTGCAAGCCTTACTGGAGATATTTCATCAGCCTTTGCAAACTACGTGCGAGAGAAAGAGGTAGAAGAAGATGTACTTGCCACTTTTGGAAGTTCCGAGTCTTTGAACAATCATCGCATGAATTTGCAGATACCAGCGCAACGGAGGACGAACCTCAACGTACGCCCAGACAAGAAGAGATTGAGAACATTCTCATCCAATCCTATGCTCAAGTTCTCGTTGACATTATATCGGTTGTGGTGAGGGACGACTGTGAAGGCTGCCGCGTTGATCACCCCTCTCAAACCCGCCATGACTGCCTGATGTTGGATAATGATATCAGAGTATATCGTTACGCCCAAGGTTAATGAAGACAATGTGATGAACGTCTTCACGAAGAGCACAGAATCCATGTCGCCGCCTCTGAACGGACTTGAACTTTTAAAATATCAATGTAAAGATTGCAGACAGGAAATCCTAGCCAGGAAGAGAGAGGATCTTGAAGATGTGTTGATTCAAAAACTTGATTGTGATATGTATTAGTTACTGTTGACGGCATTTGTTTTTCTTTTGATGTGTTTTTTTTTAATAAAAGCACGAAGGAAGAGGATAGAACTGTGTGTCTGTGTTGTTGTTTTGTTATTTTCACGATACCTTTCACCATGACGGATGTTCGTTTTAAATGTCCTACTAGCATTATGATTTCAGGACCAACTCAATGTGGTAAAACGGTACTGACTCGAAAACTATTGACTCAATCGCATGAGTTATTTAGCGAAGAGATATGTAAAATTGTCTACTGCTATGGGGCATATCAACCGGTGTTTTTAGACTTCCAACGAGAGAGAGATTCCCAACATCGTATTCGTTGAAGGATTCCCAGACAATGTATTGGAACTGTTTGGCGGTAATCCTGGGGTATTGGTTATTGATGATTTGATGGGGTCATGTTCGAATGACGAACGCATGGCTGATATCATGACAAAGTTTTCGCACCATCGAAACATAACGGTAATATATATCGTCCAAAATCTGTTTCCCCAGGAAAGTTTTCCCGGACCATCTCGTTGAATTGTCACTACATATTCGCATTTGAAAATGCACGTGATTCTCTGGGAATTTCAAATCTGATTCAGCAAGCTTTTCGGCAGAGGGCAGAACGACGTTATGCAATGGAGAGCTTTGATGATGCAGCAATTCGACCGTATGGATACCTTTTGTTTGATATGCACCCATTTGGTAATTTCAGACCGATTACGAACCTGGCATTTTTATCAAAAGTGCTTGAGAGAATTGCTGCTGGTCAATCTCGTAATTATTTAGTGATGAACCACCTTTATCCTAGTCTGCAAGCGGCGTATCAGCAAAACCACAGCACTGAGACTGCGCTAATACGGGTTCAAGACGATATCCTCCGTGCTTTGGACCAAAAGAAAGAAGTTGTCCTGGTGCTATTGGATCTTTCTTCTGCGTTCGATACTATTGATCATAATATTCTCATAAATAGACTAAAATCTCAGTTTGGATTTACTGGAACAGTCCTAAGTTGGTTCATGTCCTATCTCTGCAGTCGCTCTCAGAAGGTTGTGATAAATGGTACAGAGTCTAAGAGCCAACCTATTACTTCTGGTGTTCCACAAGGCTCGGTGTTGGGACCTTTGTTGTTTATATTGTTCTTTGCCCCTCTACAAGACATAATCAAGTTACATGGTCTGGACTGTATGCTCTATGCTGATGACTCACAACTGTATATCACGATGAATCCTGCGTCTCGGCAGTCAGCCTTAGTTGATTTAGATCATTGTATTACTGACATTCAAACGTTCTTTCTCGCGAACAAACTCGCATGCAATTCAAAAAAGACGGAAATAATCCATTTTTCTTCTAGGTTTAGTAAGTTGGAGCCTATCTCTAACATAATATTTGGCAAGCATAGTATAGTACCTGTAAATGAGGCCCGTAACCTAGGTGTCATTTTTGACCGTCATTTGACTATGGCCACTCAGGTTAATAAAATATGCCGGTCCGCGTTACACGCCCTAAGGAACATAGGAAGAATACGAAAATACCTCAGTAAGTCGAGTACGGAACGGTTAGTTCACGCTTTTATTTCATCAAAGATGGATTATTGTAACTCTCTTTTGTATGGGCTACCTGCCACAGAATTGTCTAAATTACAACGCGTGCAAAACGCGGCAGCAAGGCTCGTTACACGCACTAGACAGAGGGAGCACATTACACCGATTTTGCGCCAGTTACATTGGTTACCTATTAGAGAGCGAATTATTTTTAAAATTTGTTTAATAATTTTTAAGTCTATCCATTTGTGCGCGCCATCTTATATTAATGATCTAATTAAGCCTTATGTTCCTGGCCGTAGTTTGCGCTCCTCCAACCTGGGTCTTTTAACCGTCCCCAAATCTTTCTCTGCCACGCATGGGGACCGCGCCTTTTCGATCGCAGGACCCAGGCTCTGGAATGCACTACCAGCTAGGATACGAAGTGCAAATTCAATAACTAATTTTAAGTCGTGTCTTAAGACACACCTTTTCAATTATAATTTAGAATAGTGTGTTTATTTATTGCTTCGTGGAACAATTTATTCATTATTATATATTTTAAGAAAAATGTAAATCTCGAATCTTTTTAAACTAAGTACTGTTAAATTTATATTCATATTGTAAACGCATTGAGGCTTGCATAATGCGTTCTAAGAACGGTTATTATTATTATTATTATTATTAAGAACACCGGTTGAATTTAGATTGCGAACTAATATTTTTCCGGGAGAACGTCATATTGCTTATGTAAAACGTACATAAGTCAGGTTCATTTGTATCGATTTCCATTTTAATCATCATGTCTCAACGTGTAAGGCGCAACCTTGATTTCCTATCAGTGTTAACCAAGTGTAACACAAAACAAAGAAAGGCGTTACTTGAACACTGTAACAAAGACCTTATCATCACTATTTGTGAACTAGCCGTGAATGTCTTAAAAGGTGTGGTAAACCTGACTGCAGCACAGAAAGCTCGTCTACAGCGATTCAGAAAACAGCTGCGAACATTGGCTGATAAAAGTGTACCACTGAGTCAAAAGAAGCGCTTCGTCATCCAACGTGGAGGATCACTTTTACTTTCTCTTCTTCCACCTGTGGTAGCGGCTCTAACCAATTTATTTACTGCAAAATGAAGTTTGCAAAACGCATGGTATTGGTTACGGAGGATTTTATGGACATGATCGAACGCAAAAACGAACAACGAACATCACCGGAAACGAAATCCCTGCTTCGTCTGGAAAAGAAAATGGAGGGAATTTTGCACAACCCGAATGAAAGTGCAGACAGCACCGTGCACGAATACAATCAAAATCTACAGCGTTATCTTGATGTTCAAGAGCAACAGCAACAATATATCCCTACGGTAAAAATCCATAAGGAGGATTCTTCGAAGGAGAAAAACCCCGAACCCTTGCCGGTGGTTTCTAATCGGGAAACTATCCATGATTCAGACCCCATCATGACTGAAGGTGAAATTCTTGAATCAGTCCCAAAAAGTTCTCGAAATTTAGCCAAGGCCATGATCACTCGCCTCAAAGCTAACCCTGACAAAGTGAAGTGGGATGGTAAAGGACAAGTAACTATCGATAACCAGGTGATTGGAGGGTCCAACATTATCGATTTGATAAATGACCAGCTACGTTCAAGGCGAAATTTCAACCCTTCTGGGTGGAGGAATTTCTCTGATTCTCTAGCCGAAATCAACATGCCACGTTATCTCATGCGAAACGAACAAAGACGTAGCTATATCGATCAACAAGAGAAAGCTACTACACCACTCCTAAAAACTCCAACCGTTGCACGACCACCGCGTATTCTACCTCCGACCCCACCCACGACACCTAGGACCCTTCAGAAAGATAGTTCAAGATCCAAAAGGTACAAGATCAAAAGACTATCAGACAACTGGGTTACGTACTAAAAGAAAGACAAACCAGTTATAATTCCTTTTGTATTCTTTATTGTGAATCAAATAAAGTAAAGATCGAGTACATAAAACTATTTACTGTCTATGTTTGATTACATTTTTCATGTGGGTTACTGATACTTGATGGGTATTTTCTAAATATTTATTTTGCTCTTGCTCTACTGCAGATAAATACCTACGAATAAAAACACTGACACGATGGTCATTAACAGCTGTATTCTTACTAAACGAATTAACAATCACTTCCAAAGACTTTCCTCGGTTTCTCTGCATTATAAAATAGAGAGAAAATTGACCACATGTACTTGAGAAGGTACTTTGCAAGGTACGAGAGTTAAACTTCCATGTTCTACTCTGTCACTATCGAGAAATGTTTTAAAGTATTTGTGGTAAAAGTCTGGCGGATGACCGTAAGAATAAAAAAATTATCCTTCGCTGATGTTGGGAAAGTAAAATCCAACCCGATGACTTCCTCTCTCTGTGCTTGGGTCTGTATTCGTCATCAAACCACAGGGGTAGTGTTCTATCGTGGTAGGAAGTGTATCTGCTGAGAAAACTCCACAAAACTTAGCTCTGCTTTTTCGGTCTTGTTTCATAACACTGATGAGTTCGAAGGTGTTCATGTTCAACTTGTGAAGTCATACAGGATGTTTCACTGACGATCGATTTCTATAATGTTGTCAAACTCACCGTAGCAGAACAGATTTATAGCCTCCGTCAGTGCTGTGTTAAACACGATTTCTATAGAAAGGTTTCCTCGTTGCTTCAGACCCATGTAATCACTAGCCTCACAACCGTCAGGGGTTAGATCGAATACCAGCAAACCATACCCTTGATAATAGTCCTCTCTTGTGATATCGTTTCCACGATCGTGGTGGAATTTTCCCGTGCCTGTAAACAGGGTGTTGTATGCTTCTAGAAACTTTCCCCCGTTTGCGTTCAAGTTGAACTTGATCGGTTTTCCTGGAGCTTGTTCACCGTCTACATAGACACCAATGGATGATATTGAGAACAAATCAAAATAAAAAGGGTTGGTTGCATAGCTCCCGTTGACAGCTACTGCCTTTACCATTCCAATGACCACTCGTTTAGGTATTTGGCCATTGAAAATGTTATCCTTTACGAGGGAGGGTGTGGTACCAGGAATTGTGAAAGATTTACAGTCCGTTCTGCGGATGGGATAATAAGCCGGTGACTTCATTAGACCTGCTTCATGTCCTACGATTACGTGAGGTGCAACCTTGACTTTTCTGACTTTGAGAGAGACCGAGGTCAGATTGATTATGTAATCTGGTGCAACTTCCCCGGACATGAGACAAAATTCTGGAGAGTTTGGAATAAACTTCACCTTCATGTCCACAAAGCTCAGGAGGTATTTTTGAATTGTAAATACGTCACAGAATAGAGGACCAGTTACTTCAAACTCGGTAGATTCTTTGATGAGAGCATGTCTTTTCTTGAAGCCTTCGTTCTTACCTGTCTCGTCTACTTTCATATCTTCAAATTTTCCCGCCGTATCTCCATACCACATAGCCGTTTGTAACTGGGAGTCTTTAGCACCTACTCCGAAATTCAAGACTGTTTCAATGTAAGTACTGTGGGAATAGGTGTTCGTTGAACTTGAGACCTGAGTTGATCCAAGGGAAACATCCAACTGTCTCCAAAGAGAGTGGAGAAAGTTGTTCACCGTTGAATTTTTTTCGTCAGCGGTTAAGGCAGTTCCATTTTTATGTTTGACTGATCCGGCGACATTATAAGAGCTGCGTATAAGGAAGGTGAATGTAGTCTTCTGTTCCTAGAATGTTAAACTCAATCGGAGTATTACTGTTCAGGGATGAAATAGGTCGATATTCAACATCAAACTTCTTGAGTACACTATTCTGTGTTGGATTTACCACAAAGAGGTCAAGCTCATCGATCGTACATTCTTGTGACTTGGGGTGTACGAGAGCCATTTTCAACTTCTTTATCCAAAGATGTCGTGAAATGTTTTCAGTTCGCTGTTCTTCTTCGATCTGATGCTTTTAACTTTTGCGGATCGTTTTATTTTGCTCTGTGAATTATTTTGTCTTTGTTTCTTTGTATTTATTTTGTTTACCAGTCATCCGCTTCCGTTTTCGACCAGAACCTGTTTGTGCTGAATTCTTTAGAGCATTGGATAGCTTGTTTACGGCGACGTTTCTCAGCTCTGAACCTGACTCTTTCATACGGTGTTGTAACGAACTTTTCAAGTCATTCCCAGAAAGCGTATCATTGAGAATATTAGCTCCAGTTTTCAAGGCTACTGCTCCAACGTGTTTCGTGGTGTCTCTTAGAAAAGGTAGAGCTCTTCGAAATAGGCTGCCAAAAAAGTTTCCTAGTCCACCACCCGTTTGACCATGGCCTCTTTGGAATAATCTACCGCTAAAATAGGACCCTCCACCTCCCTTCTGTTGAGCTTGATTCAAGTAGTACGATCTGTAATGCTCTGGTGAAGAAATGTGCTTACGATTCATCGTTGTTTTTTTACGTGAGGTAAGGTAAATGACGAACTCTGAAATGTAGGTTTACCACAACACGACCTCGTTCAAACTGAATCTTTCTTCCTCCAGCAGCTAGTATATCTATCTGTATTTGGTCGAACTCCTTTGTTTCTACCGGAACATAGGTCGGATTGTCGAATGACTTGTATATTATGTCCCCATGTTGTCCCTCTACGGGAACGACTTTGATTAACCTCGACTTGGTATCCCCTACGAATTGATAGCCTACAACATCCGCATAGATGTACAGACATTGTACTCCGGCATTTAAATCACAAACGTAGGGACTGTGTTGTGACTTGTTTATTAATACGTCTTCTCCCCCAAAACCCAGTATCATGCTCAAGGTTCCGTTTAAATTTAAGCGATGGCCATTTTTCAGAGAGACGTAGATTTTTTCTGATACGGTATCGAAGGTGAATTCGATGTTGTCACGTACCCTACTCCTGAATTTTTCATTGATCATCTGTATAAGATGTTGTATGGAGGTGTAAAATCCAGCACGAATTTTTATGGAGTCAAACAAACCGCTGCCAGGGTCATATTCGATCCTACTAACGTTTTCTGTTATGTTATAAAACGTTCGAGGCCATATGATGTTTTGAAGGCCCACTTCATACTGTCCTTGTAATCGGATAGTCTCAGGTAGATGGACTTTATAACTTGTCAGTGTGTTGTCTTGAAATATGTCAAGCGAAGCATTTGACGGTAACAAGACGTAAAATTGTTGTTCATCCATGATGGACCATTCATTCAAAGTGAAACATTTGAACCAGATGTGACTAGATATATAGTTACACTACATCCTGAAGTTGAGAAGCAGGAATCCATGAATCGTAGCTTTTATCATACCCTAACCAGTGTACGAGTACTTCAGCCCTTTTACCGCGACCACGCCTCTTTTTAGAATTGTTTCTATCCGATAGACGTCATCCATATTGACGATAATCTTTTGCAACTCTGGTTCGTAAAATACACCGTCTATTTCCTCTCCATTGTACTCTTTGATCTTGTACACAGGTGGGTGGCGAGCAATACGTTTCGAAATCGTAAATATTTCTCGCGAGTACTGTGGTAGGTATCCTTTTTTAAATACCCTTCGTGCTTCGGAAATTCTAACGTGATCACCGATATGGAAAATTAGTTTTCCCATCAATTAAATCGTGATCATACAGTATATGCCAGATGTGGTTCTCGTTCTCCTGGTTGACAAACCGAGGTTTGGTTTTGATGCTGCTGTGATACGTATTGTTGTAACTGTCGGTGATGTCTTGCAATACATCTACGTACTTCAGTGTATTTTTGTAAGTGAGGTATCTATATATCTTTGATTTAAGAGTGCGAATCACCCGCTCCACAATGGCTGCCTTTGTTTCATTACCTGTGGTAAAGAAGTGAATATCCTGCTCTTTTAGCAAGTTCTGAAAGGTTCTGTTCAAAAACTCTTTACCGTGATCTGTTTGAAGGTTTTCAGGTTGTCTTCCCTTGTTCAAAATTTTCTGAAAAGCTTTGGTAGTATCATCTCCCGTTTTTGATTTCATTGGTTCACACCAAACATATTTTGACAAAATATCAATGCACACTAAGATATATTTAGTGCCATTATTATACTTGCTGAGAGTTTGTATGTCTATGAGATCGCCGCTCCACTGGTTGTCCATATTTGTTACGATGATACGATTACGATGAAATTTTCTGCGAGCAGGTTTATGAAGTGTGTAAGTCAGTTGAGAAGAGAGCCATTCATACACTTGTTTCCTTGTAATTTTTTTCTTCTTGTCCTGTTTTACAACACGCCATAATGCTTCGGGACCTGAAAAACTTCCTTCTCCTTTGGGGTCGTAATATAGATTCGCTAGGTAGTGGCTTAGTTTTGGCTTGCCCATCGATCGAATGTACGACGACTTTACTTCCACAACAAGCAAGAACACAACGTATTTGTCTCAGGATGTTGTCTTGTTTCAACGTCGGCAGAGATGAAAAACAACCCATGTCTTCCTCTGTGGTATCAAGATTTGAAGTGAGTTTCACATATTGTTTGTACGCGAATTTATTCCCATATATCCGGGGAAGAAAAACTACCACCGTCAAACAAAAAAAACGCTAGTAATTATGCGGTATCCCTGTGTTAAGTCTCACAGTTACCATGGTGATTATGAACCATTAGTCTTGGCTACAATTTGTAAGAAGACATTCAACTAGCGAGTAAAGCATTTCTCAATTACAACAATATTTTATCGACGAAACCCAGGGATTTTAGGTTCGTTTGGTTGCGTAAGGTTGTTGGAGTCCGTTCTGAGAAGGAAACGATAAGATAAGTAACTTTTTATTAGCGTTTCAGTAAAAGTTTGCCGAACGCAATTAGATTTAGCGTTTAATTGAGTCGTTCATACCGTCTGATTTTTGGATCATTGATGATGTTTGATAGCGAACATTTTTTTGACTGTTTCTCGTAAAGGGTAAAAGAAACCTAACAAATTCTTAGGCTTTACGTGTATTCCAACCCACTCTATTTTTTTTGCTTCCAAGATTCTGTTACGAAGCAAATGCTTCAAGGCCGATCACATATGGTAATGATGATGTCACATATAAACCAGGTACGTAATATTTATTAAAGTTTTAACGAAGTCTTGTTTTAACACCTCAACTTTCGGGCTTTCTCTTCTGAGCATTACACCTACTCTAGTACCAAACTTTGCTCTAACCATGGTTCAGTTTTATGTACTGGAGGTAATATGCATGCATCTTTCATTACCCGGATTCATTATGTGCTTCGTTGCTATTTATATCAATAGCTTCTTCGTTTATGTACACATCATGTATTCGTCTTCGACCTTGTGTTTACCATCCGAAAACAAACTTCATTGACTGCTAGAACTTTGCACTAACAACAGTTTGACTTTAACTGCACATCATTATCAGTCTCCGGAATAACGGCATTATTACAATCAATTTAACTACAATCATCCGAGAAAATGGACATATGATAACGAAGATGAGGTTGACGAAATAACTGTTTACACTGCAGGAATAACTGAGAGAACACATTGACGAATATATATATATATATATATATATTATTCACTATATCTATGTTCTTGTTACTGTTCATGTTACACAGTCGTATACACAGTCAATATACATAATTTTTTTAGACATTGTAAACTAACCTGTTTTTTTCCCATGGGTATTATTACGTTAAGTCGATTCACCTGTTTATTTGTTACATTTTTGGAGGATACATTTTAGAAAATAGAGAAACAAATATTATAATTTGTAAATTATGCGGCATATACCATGTATTAACTAATTATTAAACATATCTAGTAACTGTCTAGTAATGTTCGTTATCCATTGCTCTATAGAATGACAGATCCTGATCGTCCCCATCATTTTCATGGAGAAATTCTAGGTCCTCTGCAGTAGGTAAATCATCCTCGCTTTCTGATTCAGAAGTTGCCATAAGATCAATCTCTCTCTCTTCAATACGTTCAGCTGTGTCACGTTGTTCATTAACACTTTCATAGGGAAAAAGTTCACCTAGGCTGTCTTCACCCTCACTTGGTGTGAAGTGTTCAGAATATAGGTTCAATTTTGAAGTGTCAACAGAATGAATGACATCACCGTTCTGTGTATGATATTCTGGTGACCAATGGTACCCAAAGGGCAGGGTATCTGCACCCTCGTTGATGATAATTCCTTTGTCATAAACCAGTTTATATCTTTTCTCCTCTCTTTTGTTTATTACTTTCCTAGTGACGGGCTCTCTTGTAATTTTGCTTTCATTGACTACTGTAATTACCCTATTCAGGTCCATCTCTCGAACCAAAGACTTCATGCTTTCCATGTTCAGTGTCTTGCTGACCTTGAAATTTGTCGAGAATCCCTTTATCTTTACTTTGCAACTTCCATCTGATACACGGTAACCATAGTTCTTGGGTCCGCAAGAGACAAACTCTGTAATGTAGTGATCAACACCATGATCTTTTGCATCTGTAAGACCTCCCAAGTAGTCAGAAAGTTCAGGTTCGTAATCAGTGTTCTCGTGTGTTACATACATAACTGAGTCAGTGTCATAATAGAGGGCTGCTCTGCCTAACTTCTGAATGAGGTCAAATAGCTCTAGTCTAGCCCAGGCTGTTGTAAATATAGCTATGAATATGTTTGTTACATTGCTTTCTTTCGCATACTCTTTCTTTCTCTTATAAACTAATTCTACTACATCATCATTGATTAGAAATAAATCCAGCAAATTATACTCATCACCATTGACAACCTCATAAAACCTCTTAGGCTCAAATACGAGTTCAGATTCATCGCGATCCGTATTCATACCAAAACGACCCCACAGAGAGTTTAAACAAAGTTTTGAAATTGCCCTTAAACCATGTTTTTTTTCTATTTTCTCAGGTCGAAGGTGAATCCCTTCATGAACAAAATTAGTCACGAATGTAGTTGTCTTTGTCATCTTGTGTTCGAACCCAGTCAGGGTAGTCTGAACTTTCTTGTTTTGATCTTAGAAAGGTGTTGACGTAATCTTTGAAAAGATCATCGGAGCTTTCATTAAAATGCCAAATTTCTTTGATCTCAATGACCTCATAACCTATTTCTATTGCCTTTTGAACTTCACAAGTAGTCCAGGTACCCCAGAAACTCCTGTCAGAAACTGAATGAGAGCAATTTGAACCGGAGTTTTCAACAGCGCACCGTTTGCAAAGTGGAAATACAAGCTTTCCTCCTATTCTGACAGGTAACAATGGAAAAAATAAAGTCACTGGAGGTAGTATCTTACATTTGATCAAACCAAAGTACTGACTAACGTTACCGAAATTCTCTGTTATAATGGTAGGATGCCCCACTGGATAAAGTTTGGTCTTGTTGACGAACGGATAGAGACTCGTAAAATCTACATACTTGATTTTGTCACCGGGACGGCACGAATAATACAGTTTTATAGCGTTTGTCCTTCCTCCGAAAAAGGCATCTCTAGGGTACAAGTTACCGACCAATTCATGGGTAGTAATAAACGTTTTAAACTCGGGTGTTTGACTAAGTTTCTTGAAATCGCATTCCCATATAAACTTAACATCGTACCCAAGTTCGCGAAGACGCCGTTCTCGTTTGAGTGTTTCGTCATAAATTTGTTTGTTTTTAATGTTTTTTCTGATCGGATTTGTTGACTCACTGTCATAGCACTTATTGCATCCATGAAACACGCATCCGAAAAATTCGAAAACTTCATTCGTTTCTTCGCAAAAACCATCCACAAAGTAAGATTTACCAAATTCGTGGTCCACAATTTTATGCTCTCCGTCATTCTCACCATGTTTGATTCTTTTTTTCTCGGCAAAACGAATAAATTCAAGCCACTGAATAGATACTTGAGAGTACATTTTCTGTACACCTCTGTACAAATGCTGTGGTACGATAGCTATTGTTTGAGGTTTCAGAAAACTACTTCTGTACACCGCCATGCATGTTGAGGCTATAGTGACATATCTAAACGGGTCAATATTCATTTCTGACATGAATACCTCGCGAAAACGAAGGCAACTTTCTCTCAAAATCCTCACGTCCTGAATACAGTAGAGTTCCATCTCTTTTGCAAAATCAAAGACATAATTGTTTTGTCGCTGTTCTTCGTGCCATGCGAGAAATTCAGTCCGATTTTCTGTACTCATGGCATCTGGACTATAGTAATCAGTATCGGGTAGTGGACCCACATAATCTAAGTACTCCTTCTTGTTGAACAAATGAGGAAACGTTCCCTTCTTTAACCCAGTCTGATCAAGACCGAACGTCTTCGGTAGTTTAGACAATGGCATTTGAAACCAGTTGATCGAATCAACCACACGAATATCGTAGTCCTTTACGTACAGCTGCATTATCTTCTGTCCTGTACGAATAATTCTAATATCTGCTGTAGCCCTTTTCTGGAGAAGCCATTGAAGTAAAAATAAGCTATCAAACCCTTTTGCGTTGTGAGCCAAAGCTGTAAAACCTTTATGTTTCTCCTGAAAAAGATGCGAACAAAATTCATCCAATGCATCGTATCCACGAAATATGGAAGTGTTACCGTGATAATCTTGGGACACGCCAAAATTCACGATATGTTCGCCGCTAGACTGATCAGTTTCAAAATCAAAAAATATTAAATTTTCCGAAGGAGTTTTGACCGGTTCGTTTTGCATATGACACAAATGCCCTGGTAGCACTATACTCTTCCATATCCAACAGTCGTATTCACCACACGCATGCAAGGTTTTTCTTTCTGATGGTACTATATCGTCACACTGAGTGCATCGAAAAGATTGTTGACACTTTCTTGTGCGCATTAAGACAGTCTTGGGATCTACAGAACTTGTGGCAATCGGGGCATTCCAAAAAAGTCGAAGACTTTACACACGACTTACGATCGCAAACACGACACAAATCGATGCACGGGTGCGTACGCTGGTCTGTGTAATACATTTGGCACTTTGAACAGAAAAAGCGTTTCCCGAAGAACGATGGTAATTTGTTTGGATTGATAACGTCGAAATGACCGTCGTTGTAGTACAAGATAATTTTCTTGTCTCGTTTCGGACCTTCGTAGATGACGGTGTTTTTGTTTGGAAAACTGATGACAATAATTTGAAAGTCCGAGAGAACATTTTGAAAAAGATCAATCTCTTCTAGACTGCACGGACCCACCGGTACCCCGGCTTTTCGATGAAGATCTAAAGCCAGCCGTTTCTGAATGGGCCGACCACGATTTAATTGCCTTGATTTTGGACCTTTTGAGGCCATTTCTCTACCCGTAACAATTGCACGCGCACAGCATAGATTATCATGGTTTTTCACCGTAATAATGCTTTTCTTTAATTTCGTGTGACGAGCGTAATCTAAAACCTTATAGGATTTGCCTCGACCCACTGGGGCTTTAAGAGCAACTACGTCAATGGTAAAACTCTCGTCTAAAGAAATTTCTTCATTGGACTGAAGGACCTTGCTAATTTCAGAAAGAATAAGTGTAGGATTCTGCTCCTTGACAGACACAAGGCGCGTACTAAGAGGTTTTTTGAGCTGATCGGATGTTACCATGATACGTATTTTATCCCGGTCAGGAGAATCAAGCTTACACATGGTCTTAACTTCAGAAATAACATCACGGAACACGTTTTCTAAACCGTTCATAGCATCTTTCAAAAGATTATCTGACTCCCTAATTTCAGTAACCTTCGCTCTAAAAGCACAAGAATACGTACCATACTTCCTAACGTGACGCTCAGAAACCTTATCTAAGCTAAACGAGAAAGAGTTCGTAGTCTTATCCATCTCTTCAGGTTGGTTCGACTCTTGTAGAAGTACTTGTTCTGAACTCTCTGAACCATTATCTTGTGTATCTTGGGACTGGTCATGTTCTGGGTTACCGGTACTTGAAAGATCATGGACAATGTCCTTTAGCAAATTCGTAGCTTTGGTCTGCCATTTGATAATCTTCTTTAAGTTTGGAACGCCCTTGTTTAGTTCCTTACCAGCTCTCTTCAAATACTTTTTAGCCTTTCTCTGTCTTTGTCTATATTTTCTTTGTAAGGGTACCCGGTTTTTTTTCGTTCCCACTTTCCTCGACATCTCGTTCATCTGGCGTACATCCGTGCATGTAGAGGGTATTATTAAACGGTATAGAAAACTATTACGAAATACGGTCAATAAATCAAGCGTTACCCTACCACACCCTTCCAAGCCCTAAACCCTATTAAGTCAAGGTCAAGTCCACACAGTACATATTCAGGTTACATTTTTTTAATTAAAATACTCGATGCCATTTACATCTTCAAAAAATAAAAAACAAAAGTGTATGTGGCAATCTCTGTTCACTATCTTTAATCAAAAAGGTGAATAACGTTCAAGTTTAACATTTCTCTTCAACTTTTTTCTTCTTGTTACCATCTTTGGGGGCACAGTGCTTCGGTCTTTTCGCCTTAGGAAGTTCGGGTTCGGTCATAGTGGCCTTGTCTTTCACTTCTACCACTCTCTCGCTCTTCACCCAGTTTTCAATAGTAAACTGATTAGGCTCCTCATCGCCCCACTGGAAGAACTTGCACCTCTCTTGACCGCCGCATCTGAAATAAGGTCTCCCTGGATTAGCCTCACTCCTGGAAATACTCATGGTGGTTGGTTTTAGATGGACGCACAGCGGGGACCTCACTTCTCTGTACTCGCTTAGTACCTTGTCGTGAAACACTTCCATGTATTTGGAAAAGTTGTCTGTCGATGTGAAAAATCCACAACAACCCTTCTTACACTTAATAAATTGTTTGTCGTTTTTCTTACTTAGCCACATTATCAGTCCTTCACTCTCTGTGCAAAAGCAGGGATACTTCTCCAAAGACACCATTTTAAGTGGAGGTTTATTCTTAGTCTTTTTTCGTAGTTCGTGCGAAGAGAAGTAACGAGGTTGTCATAGGTTTCACGAGAAGCGCGGGAACTTATACGATTTTGGTAACCACGTGACATGATTCCCTACGCCTTCACGAATCCACCTTTAACAAACAGACGTACTGCCATTTGCGCATGGCCATGAAAAAAAACGAAATACACCCTTTGCAAACAATCTTTAGAAATTTCGAACGTTTAATTTAACTGATACATATAGCAAACAATTCTGTCCTTCTTTTCTTTCTTTTGAAAAAAATACAAAGGTGTTGTCGTGCGAAAATGTCAGTGAGTCGTCGGTGGAATACAAAGGATGTTCATACCTAAATTTAATAACATCGATTGCCACATTCCTAAACTTAATAAGTGTAATGACCGATCCAACAACCACCTGTAAGAAAAGTATGTACATACATGTACAAGGTCAAAATGAACCTCGGAAAAAAAAGAAAAAAAAAGTTAGCTGTCTTATGACCAAACCCATTACACACAGAAAGTACATCATTTCGTGACCGACTATCGGTCGTACACATATACTCAATACGTTAACTTAAATAGGGTTCTATTGAAATGCAAATGTATCTGTGTGTGGTAAAAACATGTTTTCAATCGTAAATGCCTACGATATAGGGAAAGAATATGACTCACGCTAATCTTGCAATAAGTACAACTTTCTAATCATCCTATGAGTTATCGTTTACATCAACCCTATGTACGTTGCCTTTCTCTTAATTTTCTCTAAACCGTTTAACGTTAACCTAGTTACGTACAGATCAAGTAAGTCAAACATTCGTGAGAGTTATTTACCATTACTTGGTAGTTCGAAACACAGAAACCATTGTTGAAATGAATCTCGAGTGATCGTGATAACTCACTGTAATTACTTCAAAGTAACCGAACAAAAGAGCATTCAATGCAAAGAATTCAGTATAAAACGAAGGGACGTGAAACCCTTCTTCATTCGTCATCATGTCGAACCAAGGTAAGATCCAAACTGTTTAATGATACACTATAAGATCGTGTGCGGTATCCTCATAGATATTCTCTTCTTGTATCCTATCTATACAGCCTATAACACTTGCGTAGTGTGCAATGCTGTACCTGAACCAGCCTTTACTTTAAGTACGTGTGGGCATAAATTCTGCGAGAGGTGTGTCCGCTTGGCCTTCGCCACAGGGCTTTGCCCTGTGGGGGGTTGCTGGTAAGTTTTCTACTTCATTTCGCTACAATGCTTAAACGCAATACCATACAACCGAAACCCTTAGCGATATTCCCAATAACTTATCAATCGTATAAATCATTCTTGCAGGAAGGCAGGGGATGGGTGCATAATAGTCCATGCGAAACAGCATGGACGCCTGCGTTCTGGCGGCGGTCCACCGAGCTGCCGATATGGTGTTTAACAAGAAGGTAAGATAAAATCAATGCAATGGTCACAGTAAGCGCAAAATACATTAACACCATACCTGTTATAAATTCCTAATCCGTCGTTCTTCTTCTTTTTCAGTGAATTATGTTGCACCACAAAACAACCGGTAAGTCTTGTTCTTAATCTTAGAGTAAAAAACGTCTCTCTTTCACTTTAGTCAGGATAAAGAAATAGCGTGATGCATGTTTGGTTTACATAGTTAGGAGTGATTCAGCAGATATTACCGACTTAACCGTAGCCATGAGTACCCTTCTTAGATCGTTACCCCTTGCTTACCGTTTAAGGACGTTAAAAGCGTAAGAACATTTCATCAGAGAAACACGCGTAGAGAAACCACAGAGCCATTTTGCTCCCCTCTATACTAAACAGATTCTACTTTATCCATCTATTCATCGTTTTCTCCATTCTTTGCAGGACTCGACCATTGATTTTTAAAATAAAATAAATGAAAGTAACTGTTAACATGACTTCGTGTATTTTATTGTAGACTTAGACTTAATTCGCTTTCCCTTCGCAATAGTTGTCCACGTTATCAACCTCTGACTGGGTTTTTTCAACTTCGTGTTTTGCCTATTAGGATCTAGCAATAGTGGTTAGCTGTGTTAATTATTTTTTTACCCGTCTAAGTTTTCTTTTTACTAAAGTATCCGTATTCCTAGCTCAGGGTAATGATTTGGGTTGGCTCGTTGTCCCAATCAAACAAGTTTCTTCCCGCCTAAATCTTTTTCCCGCCTAATTTTTTTTCCGCCAAGTCTTTCCTTCTCATCAAAGCGAGTGAGTCGTACATTACTTTACTACCAAAACTTTAGTAACTTCTATTCGTATTTCTGAGGTTGTTGTACCTTACTTTACTACCAAAACTTTAGTAACTTTAGTAACTTCTATTCGTATTTCACAGGTCGCCGTACCTATGAGTGTGTCGTACCTTACTACATTCTCAAAAGTTTAGTAACTTTAGTAAAGTATATTCGTATTTCTCGGGTTATTTTTGGGGGGTCGAGGGATACGAATCGAAGGTTTTTATGGTTTAACACTAATTATAACGAATCCTACAACTTTAAAAAATATCTTGGGCGTGGCAAAATGGCACCAAAGCTGTGGTTATAGTAGTGTTATTTCTTTCGATGACAAAATTAATGATAAATTGTGCATTTATACAAATAGAATAAAGAAACACAATATATATAACAAATTGTTTAATTTTTAAAGATAAATCGTGATTCTTTGACATTTATAGAGAATATACGAAAAAAATTTTAGACCATTTTTCGGGATTAATCGAGATTTTTAGGGGGGGAAATCGGGATTTTTAGAGAAAAATTCGGGATTTTTAGTCATTTTTGGGGGAATATCCGGAAAGGTTTTTAGACCATTTTTTGGGATTAATGTATCTAGGCCTACCTACCCTAACCCCCACCTACAGTTCTAGTAGTGGGTCCAGTCCCAAGACCATGTCTAGCTGTTGAGTTGGATCGGAATCACCCCTCGCAAGAATTCCACTTATAATTATTCAGCACAGCAAAAGGTTGCTGTATCTAAGAAAGTTGGCCAATAATCGACAAAGTAAGCGTAGAGTCCGGGCCAGAAGGACCGTCGAGGGATGAGCTGGTCTCCCCTTAGCATTAAAACACGGCTCCTTTAGAAACCATTGTTAACATAGAACTAGAGTAAATGATACGACTCTCGGTAACTCATTCAAAGTGCATGAACAAAAGACCATTCAATGAAAGGAATTTAGTATAATAATAAAGTGACGCTAAACTTTCTTCATTCGCCATCATGTCAAGCACGGATAAGAGAAAAAAGATGATATGTGACACAGTTACAAATTACGACCACCTCATCGATGTCTTTTTCCTTTCTTCCTAATTACTAGCCAAACCTTGTGAAGCGTGTACGCGTGTTACATACCCCCATTTCACGATGGGCGAATGCGGACACAGCTCTTGTGAGAGCTGTGCCACTAAAGTTCGCACTTAAAGGGGCTATGTCATGGTACTGCGCATGTATCGAGTAATCGCTCATTTAGTGGCTGTTAATTGGATACAAACAGTTAAACTTCCCTCCCTCAATGCTTTATTGAAAGGATTTTCAATATTTTCCCTGGATACTGTTTATATAACTGTTTGTTAGTTATTTTTGCATATTTGCTTTCGTTAGTATATCAAAATCGGCGGAAATAGTTCTTTCCGGCCTGGAAAAACGAATATAAAGTCTTACCGTGACACAGCCCCTTAAACACAGGACTTTACCCTGTACATGCGATTTCTTCCCTCCAGACCTATTAATCGTGTTACGAACAGTATCCTACGATCCGTGTTTTTCCGTTGTTCCTACTAAATACTTTAACCGTAAATTTTATTTTTACTGCAGGGTCGAAGTCAAGACAGTAATCATATCGGGTCAGTCATTGGACCCAAAGGTGTTGTACGCCCTTCAAAGGGTCTCCGAAATGGTCTTAAAGGATTAAGGTAAGTTTGATTCACTTCATCGTATATATATGGTCACAGTCATCGTAATAGTATCATCCCTAAAATACTAGGACTACTATGACATTTTAATGGCATATCTCATTATTTTCAGTGATCGGCTGCTACTGAACCACCTACACAAACCGGTAAGGACGCTTTTCATAGTTTACATTTAGAATAGCAAGAACTAGATGTTCAGTGCTCTACATTAAGGTTTTATGCTGGTTGTCTGAAGGTTTAATTCGTCTTCTTTTGCGTGTGGTACTAATTTAGCCACCCAAGTGAAAAAATACCTGCCCTGTTGTGAGATCAACCCATTTTTCAGTGCTCTTAAATAGCATAGCCCCTGAAATAAAAACTATTGGTCTTCATAGAGTTTTAACGTATTTTCCTTTCCTTTCAGTGTTCGGATACCCCATCAACACAAACCAGTAAGAACACTTCTCATAGCTTACTTTCAGAATAGCATAAACTAGATGATATACAGTGTACTAGACATTAAGGTTTTAGGCTGCTTGACTGAAGGCCAAATAAAACCCATCGTATCTTACGTGCCGATGCAACTTTAGAATGGCATACGTTCTCTTTACGTCAGGGTTTTGACGCGGAACATTAGTTTCGTGTTAGTGATACATACGTCACCCCCTCATAAGTAAAGTGACTCTAATAATTTATTTCTCGTTTCTTTGCAGGATGTGACGATTAACCTTTTTTTTATATAAAAAATGGACAACACTATATCATATCTACTTTATTTTACTTTAGTCTTATCGTAAATTTTAGTTAACATTGTAGTGGCCTTCTTAACAACTTTTAGAGAACCGAAGCCATCTTCCAGGTATTTAACTTATCAGGCTTTCAAGTGTTGGTGTAGGAGTCTTCATTCCATAGTACGTTCCATTCAACTAACCTCGTAGCCAGGGTTATTGGGTCTCGGTCAATTCCAGTACTGATTCCGTTAAATCATCTCACCATATTGCGTTCAAGTCGTTGTAGCTCGTGGTATTTCCCTGTAGAAGTTCGGCTTTCAAGTGCTTAAGTTATGGCAAAGGGGTAAGGGCAAACTGGTCATTTTTCCTGATCGTCAGGAAACGTTTTATAGCGCGGGAAATGGCTCTGAGCGTAACTTAAGATCTTGTTGTGTAAATTATTCGTTCAAGCCTCGGTGTTTTTTGGGGGGCTTGGACGTGGCAATTTGGGGGGGAGGGGCATAACGTTCTTGCATACTAATAAGGGGGGCAAATATGTCAATATAGTAGTAACGTCAATCGTGCACTCGAACCGGACCATGAGCTCTTGGAGCAGCAGAAACATATTGTACAGGACATCGTCAAAAGTTACATGTCCTCGGAAGGTTATTGGAACGACATGCACCGAATTCTTAATCTCTCCCTAATGATCAGATCCATTCTTCGTCCAATAGTGCTTCGAGAGGCCATCGGTAGAATGATCATGACGGATTACATCACAAGTCACATCATGAAACACTGCCGAGCATTTCTACCAACTCTTCTTCTTCTTCTTCTTCAAGATGTTAATTCGAACTTTGGATGTTTTGCCCATATAAATGAACGTCCGCTAGCCGGACAGTTAAGGTATATTCCATACTATGCAACTACTTTACAAGAACTTTGTGTAAACACAAACTATCCGTGCAAACCTTACTACTGATGGTCGTCTCCCTTAGTTTATTGCCATCAGTTCACGTGTTGCCATCTGTCAGTGATGAATCAATAAACTTTTAAATTTCCCCAAACCTGGTTGTCTGTAGTACTATTTTAATTGACGTCTTTTAGTTGTAAATTTAGAAATGTGATATTCATCAAGTTAAATGAAGGTAACCATTTAAAAGTCATAGAAACAGGAAAATTATAGAGTGAAAAAATATTGGATCATCTTAAACTAAAGTGTTCCACATTGAGGTGATTAATAAGCAGGTGTTGTTGGTTAAAGTGGGTGTAATTGTATTAGTGAAGCTCATTTCCAAGTAAATACAATGTATGCATCTAGTCTATCCAGGAAATTTGGTTCAATGTATGCAAGTTTGTACAATCGATTATGACCCTTCAAGTCAGTTCTGATCACATGCATGATCTATAGGCAATCCGCCAAGCCATGTTGGAGGTGGAACATGTTTGGTGGACCTTTGCCCCCACCAGCACCAGAACCAACTCTGGCGCCACAGCTGCGAATCAGGCTAGAAACAGATTTTTATGGGCTCCATGGTGAATAAGCCGATTCATCACTCAAGGACTCCTTGCCGGCTAAAAAAGGCCACCCAAAACAGGATTAGCCGACAAGACTTCCGGTCAGAAGAGAGAGTACTTGTATATTTTGATACAATATCGCAATAAGGCTTATTAGTATTCTGTATCAATTTTCCAATCGCTATCATGTGACATGATGCTGTCACCAGATTGGCTGAGAACCTTATGCATTATTAATGATTGTACAAGGATAATTTCGAAGAGTATGATAAATATTTAGGAGGATACATAAAAGATAGTATTAAACATGGACGAGTGTGTGCAGCGATTAAAGGAGCCGAAGCTTTCGAGTTAACTACAGCCACAGGAGAAAGTAAAATACAGGTTGAAGATATACAGAACTGCGGTTGACTTATTAAAGGTAAGACTTTCAACCATACCGTCATCCCAATGTACATGTTTGTTCAGTGTGACAAAATAATTAATTTGTGCATATTGTGTTCACAACGTACTTTGCCCAAAGTATTACTGGGAATCATACTGTATATACTTAATTCATTGAAAGGACGGTAAAGGATACCGCATACAATTAATTCGGAACTTATGCTATTGAACCTCGTATTTCCTTCAACCAAAATCACTATATTAACCTAGTATTCCCCCAATCCTACCACACATTTTTGCCCCTCTTTTCAGCTTTTCACCCCTTTTTATATTCGGTTTCAAATGTTTTTACACAGAACTTAAAAAACGAATGAGTTCTTATAAATACGTCTATAGTAGTAGTATTGCCTAAGTCGTAGTTTCGATCACCATGTCTTTGCCAAAGCGCTGGTCTCGAAACAATGAAGAGACAAGCAGGCACCAAGTACATCAAGTGTAAGCAGGGTGGGTGTGGTTATTGTACACCTGTGAATACGGTTTTCATGAGAACGTTCTCCAGGCTTACAAGAAGAACAAGGGCGTTAAATGTGACCACAAGGAACCTGCCGCAATGTGGATGTCCCGTTCAGAAAACAATCCTGGACGCCTGTTCTTTAAATGTGGCCAGTACGACAAATGCAAGTTGTTCCAGTACCCATAAAAAAATAAAGCAAACTGAATGCAAAGCAAACTGAAGATTTAATTAGAAACGAAAAAGGCGGGGTATCCTGAGAAAGAGAGAGAGCGTACAAGACGAAAAAAGCAGAGGAGCAACATCACAGTCGAATGTTGCCTACGCCATCTTCAACCAAGACCCCAGGCACAGTTCGAAGGACTAAACGCAAATCCGGTGTTCAACACACCCTGTGCGATGGCTAGATTTTCATCTTGAAAGTTGTAAACGTTGGGTCTCTAATGAATAAACATTTTCTCTTGTTCATACGTTAATTAAAAGTTCAATCCCTTTACAACAAAAAGATTCGTATAAAAAAAAAATACACCTCATTGTTTTTCAACAAACGTTTTTTACACAAAGCTTGCGAATATATTATGAAGTAGAACGTTCATTTACTAAAACATATCCGTGTAAGTTACGAAGTAAATGTCAATTAAGCTTGTAAAATGTCAATAGTTTGAATAAAGAGTATTGGGAAGACAAGTAGTGGACATACTATTTTCATAGAGTAATACATACTTGGGATATAAACATAATGGACATAATAAGAACAAATAGTTAGACATGAACATGATGACAAAAAGCGCGTACATTGTAGGGAAATGTTGAACTTTGAGCCAAGGGCCCGTCATACTACAATGAACCTTACCCAAGGCGAATTTGACTCGTTATCACAGAGTTTTGTCACAATCTGATTGGTGGGATTCGATCCAGGAGTCTTGTGAAGCTCATTACAGACACCGTATAAAAATAGCTGAGATAATGAGTATCTGCCACATACGAACCACTAAGGGAGCTTGCGTATTACTCCTGGACTTTCAGGTTAACACCATTTATCATAACTACAATAAACCTTATCACTGGCTAGTTTTTACTAGGACCATGGTTTGATTGGTGTTTTTCAATCTGTGTGGATTAAGGCTATGAGTATATAAAGGCCTACCTTTCCCTTTGAACCTCATTAGTTGCATCATGGAAATCTTTATCGAGCTATTACCCGAAGAGGACATCCTCCAAGCCATGTTGGAGGTAGAAAGAGCCCTTTCTCTACAAACAATAGTTTGGTAGACCTTTGGCCTGAGCTGCCCTTGACCCCACCAGTACAAGAACCAGGTCCAGCACCGGCGCTAGCATCAGCCATCACCGTGCCACCATCGGCAGCAGCACCAGAACCAGCACCAGAACCAGCGCCACAGCTTCGGGTCAGTCTTGACAAAGATTTCATGGCTACCGTGGCAAATCAACTGATTTGTCACTCCAGTTAAATATTTTATTGATAAATATAGTATTGGTTGTCTTACAGTCAGTTATTTAACTACGCTTTGACTGGGGATGTTTGGTGGGTTACAAGCGTTTTATTTCGAAGTGGGTGAATTCGAGCACCAAAATACTATAAAACGATACACCAATGAATATTCCTGCTCGTATTTTTATTATTTTTATTGATTTGATGAGGTTTAGCAATGTCTCTAGTACCCATGATGACAGTCTGTTATTGTTAGAGCAGTTTTTGCGGTTTTTGTTGAAATGCTCGGAAAGTCGCCAACAGCACCAGAACCAGCTCCTGCAAATGTTTATCGATCTGTTAACCGAAGAGGCCATCCGCCAATTGCAAGCCATGTTGGAGGTGGAAAGAGACCTTTCTCTGCCAAACAATAGTTTGGTGGTCCTAATTTGGCCGGAGCTGCCCTTGACCCTACAAGCACCAGAACCAACTCTGGCTCCACAACTTGCAATCAGGCTGGAAACGAATTTTATGGCCACTGTGGCAATTCAGTTGATTCGCCACTTTGGGGCTCTTCGGCAGCTAAGAAAGGCCGCCCAAAACCGAATTAGCCGGTGAAAAGTTCAGGCCAGAAGAGAGAAGCGTGAGCACTAAGGGAGTGCCCCCCTTAGTTTTAAAAAACGGCTACTTTAGGAGCCACCCACCCACCATGCTTTCAACACAAATATTTTATTGGCTGTCTTACAATCAGTTATTGAACTATGCTTTAACAGGGATTCTTGGTGGGTTACAAGCTTTTTACGATAGTGGCGAATTACAAAACCAAAATATAAATACAAGATCAAGAAAATAACACTAAATAAGTTTAGATCATTCTATTGACACAAGCACATTCATTTTTAGACAAACCACACACTATTACATTTATTTATACCTCATTAAATAATCTTACTCACATACACCTAACAAACATTGCACTTGTAAATGTCCATTTCAACGAAATACATATTGAAAAGTAGTCGTTCTCTCTTGTGTTAGTTCATGTCATTCATAGAACATATGGTAGAGTTCAGTTACTCGTTTTGGGTTTCATTATGCAGCAGTCAAAGTCTTGACAATGCGATTGCATTAAGCTCACTCTGTTTGCTAATTGTATGACAACACAGAAACGAACACGAGAAATGACAACCAATCCCGTACAATTTCCCACACATTTCACCTTTATCCCCGCACAATGTACCCTCAAAACCCCGCACAATTTTCCGCATCCTATCAGGACTCTAAAAAGCCTCCCCCTTTGGGAAGTTGCATTTGTTTATCCGTTGTGAAGGCGTGCCCCATGAGCTCAAGCGTGACTTCCGGTACGTTTGTACGAAGTCAATAATTAATCCGCTGTCCAAATGGGGGCTAAGACCTCAAGTAAATACAGTGTCGAAGTCGATTTGATGGCGTTTCTTCCGAATAAGAAAAAGTAAAGAAAAAACAAGTTTCAGGCTTGAAATTGTTGTAGAATAGATTTTACAAGACTTTCGAACGCTTCGAGAGTCCAAAATCAGTTTAGCGTCAGTTTGCAGTAAACCTTATGAATTCATGAATTTTATAGATTTACCCTAAGAAAAAGTAAATGCTGTTTTTAGTGTATGGGCACATAGATTCATGGGGGATAACCGCTGACTAGTGTGTGGGTTCATAGATTCATGTGGGCTCATAGTTTCATGGTGGTGACCGCTGACCAGTTTGTGGGATCATAGTTTCATGGGAAGTAACCGCTGACCAGTGTGTGGGCTCGTAGACTTATAGGGTAACTGCGGACCATTTTTTTTTTTCTTATAAACGTTGGTTGATTCACAGTTTGGACACACAAGAGGGGAAGAAGCTTAAGTGATACACAAGACCATGGTTGATATCAGTGATGAAGATGTGTGTCTACTATGATTACATAATGGACAAGGATGAAGACATGATGTCTGAGGATGAGGAGGAAATGGTGGCTCTTATGATTTGGTATTGGAGGGTTTGAACCCACCAGAGCCACCTTATTTCGAGAAGAAGAAGAAGGCTTAGAGGAAGAAGATCCTCTATAATTTCAAGATGACGGGTCCTGGATAGATGAGATGATGGGAACTGAGGATGAACATAAAATGGTGGAGGACCTCGCGGAAATCTTAACCGAGCAAGTGGGCTATGGACTAAAGAGAAATCATAAGGAAGTGGAAGAAGAAGAAGAGGGGAATAACGACGAGGTGGAATATTATTTAAAGATGATTGTTACATCTACGACACATAGTAAGAAATTCAGAATGATAAAATCGTACAACGCCACCCTGAGGTTCAAACCCCGAGAAAACAAAGTGGATCTACTGGGATGTGAAGGATGATGTTGTTGCCCAGGACGAAGATCTGCACCATCATATTGCTCGACCATTCATGCCTGCCCATGCCGATTCAAAAAATGGTACAGACCAAGAAGGGATTCATGGCCAATGGGGCGATGGAAGTGTGGGTCACCCATGTGAAAAACCCAAGAGGTGCAGGTAAACAACAAGAGGCATTGAATCGGTTCCTGTCAAAGAAAAAAAAACACGCCAATGTCATATCTAAGTGACCTCTCTCTTAAAAAAAGTATGTTTGTCCAAGAATCCAGCTTCATCTTCACTTTGTTTGAATCTGTGTTGCAGGGCTATCCTATTTTGAGAGAGAGGTCATGGAACTACTATAGTAACAGCTTTGCTCCCTTATTAGTATGCACGAAATCTATGACCCCCAATTGCCACGCCCAAGAATCTAAGCCTCTCAAATTTCCACGAGGCTTATGAGACTTCAAGACTACTACAATGTTAACTAAAATTTACAATAAAACTAAAGTAAAATAAACTAGACATGACATGGTTTTGTTATTTTTTATTAACATTATTCGTTAATCGTCACATCCTGCAAAGAAACGAGAGATAAATTATTAAGAGTCACTTAACTTATGAGGGGTGATGCATGTATCACTAACACGAAACTAATTTTCTGCGTCAAAGCCCTGACATAAAGAGGACGCATGTCACTCTAAAGTTGCATCTACACGTAAGGTACGCTGGGTGTTATTTGGCATGATGTTAATGCTAACCCACAAATCCAGGGCAGCTAAGAAATAAACAGGGCAGATAAATTATTTTCATTGAATGGTCTTTTGTTCGTGCACTTTGAATGAGTTACCGAGAGTCGTATCATTACTCTAGCTCTATGTTAACAATAGTTTCTATGTTCGAATTATGTGATCTTGTATACAAAACTGTGTTAACATGAATAGCTTAAAAGGTAAAATCAGGAACACGTAGTTACTGTAAATGCAACTTTTATTTCGTTAATTTCAGCCGATCTTTCTTTACCTAGTTTGTAAGAACATTTTTCTAAGACATGTTTTAGTACTAGGTATAGTCATTCAATTTGCATTTTTTAAGTTATGCATTGTCTGCAGCGGAACTAGTAATTAAATGATAAAAAGATTATACTACTTAGTTCGGGATTATTTTCTCAAGGCTTATCTACTTTGATCATGCGCAGTCCTACACAACCGTTTACAAAGGGTGTATTCTGCTTTTCTGTATGACCATCCGCAAAACGGTACCTATATTTGCTAAGGGTGGCTCGATTAACTCGTGTAAGAGTGAATGTCAGTCAAGTAGAGGTTTATATCACGTATTTACCGCGTGCACTTCGTGAAACCCTTACCAACCTTGTTGTCTCTCTTAGCGCAAACTATACCGCGAGAAATAACCTTTCGATTAAGAACAATAAACCATCTAAAAAGGGTCAATCATGGTGTCTTTGGATAAGTACCCCTGCTTTTGCTCAGAGAGTAAAGGATTAACAATGTGGTTAAGTAAGAAAAGCGATAAACAATTCATTAAGTGTAAGAAGGGAGTCTGTGGATTTTTCACTGTGACCGATGACTTTTCCAGATACATGGAAGTATTTCACAACAAAGTACTAAGCGAGTACAGAGAAGTGAGTTATCCGCTGTGTGATCATCTAAAACAAGGAACTATGTCTATCTCGAGGAGTGATGCGAATCCTGGAAGTCCCTACTTTAGATGCGGTGGAAAAGAGAGGTGCAAGTTCTTCCAATGGGGTGACGAAAAACCTAACAATGTTGCCATTGAAAATTGGGAGAAGAGCGAGAGAGCGGTAGAAATGGTAGACAAAGCTACCATGACAGACCATGAGAGACCAAAGATGAAAAGGCCCAAGCAGTACACCCCAAAAGATGGTGGCAAGAACGAGAAGGTTGAAGATAAAAGTAACTGATGTGAACACTGATCACCATGATTATGGACATACATTTTGATCACTACGTTTTTAAAATGCTATTTTCATAATGTAATGTTCAACGAAAGGTTGTATTTTTCATTAAACATTTTGTAAGTGAATGATGTGTGTAATTTCCATTGCCCAGTAACGATTATGTGAGGATGTGGTTGCATGATACTA
The DNA here is from genome assembly GCA_030867875.1 of Actinernus sp. WN-2022. Taxonomy (NCBI): domain Eukaryota; kingdom Metazoa; phylum Cnidaria; class Anthozoa; order Actiniaria; family Actinernidae; genus Actinernus; species Actinernus sp. WN-2022. The sequence goes on along the minus strand of JAOWCC010000195.1, from coordinate 343,373 downwards.
ATTTTATTCATAGTGTTTCGTAATAGTTTACCAAAGTATTTAATACTCACCTCACCATACGATCATGAGCCAGATGAACAAAATGTCGAGAAAAACAGACACGAGAAAAAACGGGCATCCGTAGGAGGAGAAACAAATAAGCAAAGGCAGAAAAAAGAGAAGAAATATTTGAAGAGAGCTGGTAAGGAACTTCACAAAAGAGTGCCGGACTTAAAGAAGGTTATCAAATGGCAGACCGAAGCTACGAATTTGCTGAAGGCCACTATCCATGATCTTTCAAGTATCCCAAAACATGATACCCAGGAGCCACAGCATGGTAAATCCTATAAAGTTTTGGATTATCCGTGCCACACAAAGATCAAGAAAAGCATTATTTCTGTCAAACACCGTGATAATTAATGCTGCGCGTGTTCAATCGTTACAGGTAAGGAGGTGGCTTTGAAAGGTTCGAGATTTAAACACTTAAGAGATGGTCGTCCTATTCAGAAACGGTTGGCTTTTGAACTTCATAAAGAAGCAGGGATACCGTTAGGTCCGTGCGGGCTAGAAGAGGTAGATCGTTTTCAAAAGGTTCTGTAGGATTTTCAAATTATTGTCATCAGTTTTCCGAACAAAAACACTATCATTTACGAAACCGAGACAAGAAAATCATTTTGTATTACAACGAAGGTCATTTCGATGTGATTAATCCGGACAAGTTACCATCGTTCTTTGGACAACGATTTTCTGTTCCAAGTGTCAAAAACATTACAACGATTCGTGTCGTGTTTGCGAACGTAAACAATGTCTGAAGTCTTCGACTTTTGTGGAATGCCCGGACTGCCGAAAGTTTAGTGTGTTCACATTGGGATGTTTCGGAGTCACTCACAATTAACAGGCGTTCACACTCACTCAAGGAATGCCCGTTGGCATTGGTTACGGTGCCATAGAGGATATTTCGGAGGTGTTTAGCTGCGATTTCCAAGTCAACTATTTTGAGGGTTAGAAACAGCAATGTAAATATTCTGGCCAATGACAGCCAATGAGCGCTCAAAGATATTTTAATCCCGGAAACTCATTTGACATGTGTACCTAAATTGGAAACGTGATTCTTCGTACTCTCCCTTCCCGTACCTATTATCTTCTGCATTTTCGCTTTAATATAGCTTTCGATGGATTCAAACTGGGACATGAATGTCCAACGTAATCAACAGAATTGGTACAGCCTTCCTCAATCTCGTATCGTTTCGTCTGAGTTCTGGACCGACAATTATTCCACAAATAAAGTCAAAAGTCGCTCTCAAAACACGAAATTTCTTCTTCCACATCGAGTCGTCAAAATGGTTGCTTTATGAACGTTGGTTAAACCAGAACTGTGGCCTTGGTAGAACCCAAGCTTGTCGACCAGTGGGCTGATTCAGTTGAATTCGCTGATCAGTCAAGTGCCGTATTAAGTATGCGTCTTCTACGGCGCATCAAAACAAGTAGCGTTCTCAGCCTGCTCCTTACACGGTTCACTTGAGCTCGAACACGCTCTTGTAATTGGTTTATGAACTGAGCCATGGAAAACAAGGCGAAAAAACGAGGCAATCGTACGCGATTCATGATGATAGCAGAAGCAAATCACGACTGAACAAGCCCGCGCTTCAGTTGTTTACATCGAATGAGCGAATGAGCGGGAAGTATGATTGACATATTTTTGCATCGTATTTCACGTGTATGTTTAATGTGAACGCTTGCTAATTGTAAGTAACTCCCTATTAGTGCTAGTCGTGAGTGACTCGAACCTCTAGTGTGAACACAATATCTAATGCGCACAAGATAGACACAACGAAAAACGTGAAAAATAAATTCGTTTCAAAGTGTCGACAATCTTTTCGATGTATTAAGTGTAACGATATAGTACCATCAGAAAGAAAAACCTTGCATACATGTGGTGAATACAACTGTTGGATATGTAAGAGCATAGTGTTACCAGGGCATTTGTGTCATATGCAAAAAGAACCGGTCCAAACTTCTTCGGATTTTTTTAATCTTTTTCGATTTTGAAACCGATCAGTCTAGCGGTGAACATATCGTGAATTTTGGCGTGTCCCAAGATTATCACGGTAACACTTCCATATTTCGTGGTTACGATGCATTGGATGAATTTTGTTCGCATGTTTTTCAGGAGAAACATAATGGTTTTACAGCTTTAGCTCACAACGCGAAAGGGTTTGATAGCTTATTTGTACTTCAATGGCTTCTCCAGAAAAGGGCTACAGCAGATATTAGAATTATTCCCACGAGACAGAAGATAATGTAGTTGTACGTCAAGGGCTACGATATTCGTGTGGTCGATTCAATCAACTGGTTTTAAATGCCATTGCCTAAACTACCGAAGACGAAATTGAATGACTATACCTAGTACTAATACATGTCTTCGAAAAATGTTCTTACACAAACCGGTAAGGACGCTTTTCATAGTTTACATTTAGAATAGCATGAACTAGATGTACAGTGCTCGACATTAAGGTTTAATTCGTCTTCACGTCTTTTTTTTCTTTTGCGTGTGGTACTAATTTAGCCACCCAAGTGAAAAAATACCTGCCCTGTTGTGAGATCAACCCATTTTTCAGTGCTCTTAAATAGCATAGCCCCTGAAATAAAAACTATTGGTCTTCATAGAGTTTTAACGTATTTTCCTTTCCTTTCAGTGTTCGGATACCCCATCAACACAAACCAGTAAGAACACTTCTCATAGCTTACTTTCAGAATAGCATAAACTAGATGTTACACAGTGTACTAGACGTTAAGGTTTTAGGCTGCTTGACTGAAGGTTTGATTTGTCTTTGTATCTTTTTTGTTTACGTGTGGTACAATTTTAGTCGCCCAGGTATAAAACGTAGCTACCCTGGGAAAGTAGGATAGCATTAACATCGCGCCAAATAAAACCCATCGTATCTTACGTGCAGATGCAACTTTAGCCTGGCATACGTTCTCTTTACGTCAGGGTTTTGACGCGGAAAATTAGTTTCGTGTTAGTGGTACATACGTCACCCCTCGTGAGTAAAGTGACTCTAATCATTTATTTCTCGTTTCTTTGCAGGATGTGACGATTAAAGATTTTTTTTTTTAAATGGACAACACTGTATCATGTCTGGTTTATTTTACTTTAGTCTAATTGTAAATTTTAGTTAACATTGTAGTGGCCTTCTTAACAACTTTCAGAGAACCGAAGCCATCTTTTTCCAGAGATTTAACTTACCAGGCTTTCAAGTGTTGGTGTAGGAGTCTTCATTCCAAAGTACGTTCCATTCAATTAACCTCTTAGCCACGGTTATTGGGTCTCGGTCAATTCCAGTACTGATCCCGTTAAATAATCTCACCTTATTTGGTTCAAGTCGTTTTTGCTCGTGGTACTTCCCTGTAGCCGTTCTCGCTTTTCAGTGCTTAAGTTATGGCAAAGGGTAAGGGCAAACTGGTCATTTTTCCTGATCGTCATGAAACGTTTTATAGCGCGGGAAATGGCTCTGAGCATAACTTAAGATCTTTTTGTGTAAATTATTCGTTCAAGCCTCCGTGTTTTTTTTTCGGGCTTGGGCGTGGCAATTGGGGGTGGGGGAGGCATAACGTTCTTGCATACTAATAAGGGGCGCAAAGATGTCCGACTATAGTAGTAACGTCAATCGTGCACTCGAACCGGACCAAGAGCTCTTGGAGCAGCAGAAACATATTGTACAGGACATCGTCAAAAGTTACATGTCCTCGGAAGGTTATTGGAACGACATGCACCGAATTCTTAATCTCTCCCTAATGATCAGATCCATTCTTCGTCCAATAGAGCTTCGAGAGGCCATCGGTAGAATGATCATGACGGATTACATCACAAGTCACATTATGAAACACCGCTGAGCATTTCTACCTACTCTTCTTCAAGATGTTAATTCGAACTTTGGGTGTTTTGCCCATATAAATTAACGTCCTACCACGGTACAGGTAAAACTTACATGCAGGTAAGTATATTGTTTATTCTTTTGATGTACATGTACAAAGACGTTTTTGCAGGGTTATGTAAGGATGCTAGGCCAAGGAAAGAATCGCACCCCCCTCAAGAATAAGGTAATTCTTGTTCTGCTTGGGGATTCACTGATTTTGGTCTACAACTCATAATTGTTAACTAAATTCATTCCAGGGACTCGTACATGTACATATACACTTGTAACATGAAATTGATAACAAAACCACTGCGTGCTGATTAGTGGGAAATGTGATTTTTTTTACGTATGATACTTTCACTTGAAAACTTGTACTATATTATAATGAAAACATTTGTCTTTAGGGTCACATGATGCCCTTCCTGGAAATATGCCCTCGTATGGTGCCTAGAAAGTAGGCAGTCGAGGAAACAAAGTAGAAAATTAAAAATATGAAAGCTGTTAGCTACAATCCTTTGCCTAAAGTGTTTCCATGAATCAGTTAAAGAAACCGAAAGTTCAGTCATGTACTTTTAAGTAATTAAATTTTGCCGGTACAAATAGAAATAAACATTCTGTCGCAAAAATATCGTCAAAAAGGGTTAAGAGCGAACTAGGTTTAAGCAGTCGTTGCGGCAAAATATTGTACTACCCTCAACTAGAAAGCCTTTAGCTTCAATCCTTCCACATATTTGCCTAAAGTGTTTCCATGAATCAGTTACTGCCTCCTTTCTGATCCCATTAAAACATCCCGCCATATTGCTTTCACATCGGTATAGCTCATAATATCTCCCCTGTTGCTATTCTTCTTAGTGAAAAACCGTTGATGTTTTGGGTTTACCAATCGTTCCGGTACCGGTTTCATGGCATGAAAAACGGGAGCCAGTTTATAATTACTTTCTTGAAAGCGCGGGAAAAGAACCGCATATTTTTAATTCGGAACAATTGTCATTCAACCTCGTTTTTCTCATATCCAAAATCGTTATTCGCCTTGTAAAACATTCTTCCAAATGACATGTCACTAATAATGTCATGTTATCTAAACTTCTGTTTTATGTGCATTATTCTTTTCATCCTCAAAACTACGTCGGTCTAAACGTGTAAAAAGAACATCACCGTGCCTTAACAGAAATGCTGAGAGAACCTTCCACATCCTTCCTCCTAGAACCGGACTACAAGCTCCTTCAACAAAAACGCTGCCTTGTTCAGGGTCTTGTTAGTAGCTACACGTCATCCAAGAGTTACTGGAATGAAATACACCGACTTCTAAACCTATCACTTATGCTAAAATACATTCTACCCCCTGTGGAACTTCGGCATACCATTGGCCACAAAATGTCCAGCTACCTCACCAGCCATCTCACAAAGCATCGTGCTGTGAAAAATCCACAAAACCCCTTCTTACACTTAATAAATTGCTTGTCGTTTTTCTTACTTAGCCATATTGTCGGTCATTCACTCTCTGTGCAAAAGCAGGGATACTTCTCCAAAGACACCATTTTAAGTGGAGGGTTGTTCTTTCGTTTTTTCGTAGTTCGTGCAAAGAGAAGTAACGAGGTTGGCAAAGGTTTCACGAGAAGCGCGGGAACTTACACGATTTTGGTAACCACGTGACATGATTCCCTACGCCTTCACCAATCCACCTTTAGCAAACAGAAAATTTAATAACATCGATTGCCACATTCCTAAACTTAATAAGTGTAATGACCGATCCAACAACCGTCTAAGAAAAGTACGTGCATACATGTACAACGTCAAAATGAATCTCGGAAAAAAGAAAACAAGTTAGCTGTCTTATGACCAATCCCATGTGTGGTAAAAACATGTTTTCAAGTGTAAATGCCTACGATATAGGTAAAGAATATGAATCACGCTAATCTTGCAATAAGTATAACTTTCTAATCATCCTATGAGTTATCGTTTACATCAACCCTATGTACGTTGCCTTCTCTTAATTTTCTCTAAACCGTTAACCTAGTTACGTACAGATCAAGTAAGTCAAACATTCGTGTGAGTTATTTACCATTACTTGGTAGTTCGAAACACAGAAACCATTGTTGAAATGAATCTCGAGTGATCGTGATAACTCACTGTAATTACTTCAAAGTACCCGAACAAAAGAGCATTCAATGCAAAGAATTCAGTATAAAACGAAGGGACGCGAAACCCTTCTTCGTTCGTCATCATGTCGAACCAAGGTAAGGTCCAAACTGTTTAATGATACACTATAAGATCGTGTGCAGTATCCTCACAGATATTCTCTTCTTGCATCCTATCTATACAGCCGTTAACTGTTGTGTGTGCAAGTCGACACCAGAACCAACATTTACTTTAAGTAAATGTGGGCACACCTTCTGCGACGGGTGTGTCCGCTTGGCCTTCGCCACAGGGCTTTCATTCTTGCAGGAAGGCAGGGGACGGTTGTGTTGTGATCCATGCAAACAGCATGGACGCCAACGTTCTGGCGGCGGTCCAACATTCTGGCGGCGGTCCACCGGGCCGCCGATATGGTGTTTAACAAGGTGGTAAGATAAAATCAATGCACTGGTCACAGTAAGCGCAAAATACATTAACACCATACCTGTTATAAATTCCTAATCAATCGTTCTTCTTCTTTTTCAGTGAACCATGTTGCACCACAAAATAACCGCTAAGTCTTGTTCTTAATCTTAGAGTAAAAAAACGTATCTCTTTCACTTTAGTCAGGATAAAGAAATAGCGTGATGCATGTTTGGTTTACAAAGTTAGGAGTGATTCAGCAGATATTACCGACTTAACCGTAGCCATGAGTGATGCCTATGACAAAGGCTCCTATTAAACAAACAGTCACCAGACGCGACACAAGGGATAGCTGCTTAAGGGAATTTGGCAGATGGATAACGTCGTTCTCGTGGCATCATCTGCACGCACTCGAGTCATGTAAGAACAAGTTTGACTATTTCCATCGAACTCTGTTAGATGCTGTCGACCAGTTCTTACCAACAAAGGTTTCCCGTGTCCATCATTCCGACAAGCCTTGGATGAGCTCTACAATAAAAGCGTGGATCGCCAAGAGACAAAGGTGTCTTGCTAAATACGGCAGGGACTCTCCAAGTTCAAGTTCAAGTTCAATTTTATTTTGCACTATTTACAAGTTCAGTTTTAACAATTAGTAGGAAAGAGTGGAGAAAAAATAAAATAGGTATTCAAGGTTACAATTTCCAGGAAATGTGCGTAGTGGCCAAAGGAGCAAAAGCTTTCGAGTTGGCCACTACCATGAAGAAACTAAATGAGGAGAATTTCCAAATGTTGCAGTCACTTAATTTTTTTTAAATACATATATTGATTGAAAGTGAGTTTAAACATGGTTGAGAAAAGGAACGAAAAAATGGAGTGGAAAAAAATATATATATATGTATATATATAAGAGAGATAGGAAATTTCTTATATAAAAACCTTTGTACAATAAACCCAATCTAAGAATTAATTTACAATAAATTTGGTAATACTGATAATCTAAATTTACATTTAATATTTACAAATACAATGCAAATTAGGTCTGGTTTTCAAGTAGAAACAACTTATATTGTAATTTGAAGTTGTTGTGGGTTTGACATTTGATCTCAATTGGAACTTTTTCCCATATTCTTGAGGCCAGGGATTGAAATCTTGATAACCCATAATTTGTTTTGGAAGCTGGTCTGTACAAATTTTGATTAGCAGCATATCTGGTATTATAATTATGGATATCAGAAGCTGATGTGACTAGATCAGAGAAGACAATTGGAACGTCTTTTTTAACATATTTGATTTTATAAATTAGGGATGAGATTTTCATTTTAAAAATATTGTCCAATTTAAGAATTTCTAGAATCCTATAGTAAGGTGTGGCACTTTCTAATTTATTAGCAAAGAAAAAGCAGCGAACACATTTATTTTGTTTTGTTTTAATCTTAATTAATCTAGATTGGGTAGCAGTACCCCAACTCATCAGGCCATAGTTCAGATAAGGAAAAATAAGGGTATAGTACAATTGTTTTAGCATTGTAAAGGAAACATAATTTCTTAGTTTATATAAAATCCCTATATTCTTTGCAATTTTATTGTTAACATGCTTGATTTGAGGATCCCATTTTAAATGTTCGTCAATAAAGACACCTAAATATTTTATTTGTGTTTTTTGTTCTATGTTGCAAGTTGTTATTGTAATTTTTGTTTTTTTTCTAGGAGTGGTTATTAACATATAGTTTGTCTTTTTAAAATTAATTGATAACTTATTTGCTAAGCAAAAATTTAGTACATTGTAAAGCTCATCATTTATGACTCTTTCTTGTTCAGCAGGGCTAGTTGAAGAATAGAAAATATTCGTGTCATCTGCAAATATTCTAAATAGAAGGTTTTTTGAAGAGTTTGGAAGATCGTTAATATATAATAGAAACAAAAGGGGCCCTAGGGTAGATCCTGAGGAACACCGCATGTTATACTTTTTAAGCCAGATTCAGTACTACCTATTTTTACATATTGTTTACGACCGTCAAGATAACTAGAGAACCATGCATGTGGTAATCCACGAATGCCATATTTGTACATTTTCATTAAAAGAATGTCATGGTTAATAGTATCAAATGCTTTTGAAAAGTCTAGAAAAATTCCACAAGTTATCTTATTTTCATCTATTGCAGTCTTTAAATTTTCCACACTTTCTAAAATTGCATGCTCAGTTGAATAACCTTTCCTAAACCCAAATTGATAATCAAATAATATATTTTGTTTTTCAAGAAAAAATATCAGCTGGTCATAAACTAATCTTTCCAAAACTTTGCTAAATGAGGAGATAACAGCTATAGGCCTATAATTTCCAAATTCTATAGCACTACCACTTTTAGGCATGTCCCGATTGCGCTGGGCACTATTTCGGCACTATTTCGAGTTTGGAGCACTATTTCACGTTTCCAGCACTCTTAAGCACTTTTTGACTTTTGAGCATAATATAGTTCTATAAAATCGCTTATTGACTGGTTGTCATGGAAATGCACGAGCTATGGTCCTTTGACCGTGGGAACAGTCGATTTTCATTGGCTCGTGACACTCTTGTGTTTCTGTAAACGTTTGGCGCCCTTTTCTGTTTATGTTTTTACGCCAGCACTGTTTCTTGAACTGTTCTTGATCGTCAAATACTATTACTGTGAAGATGGAGGCAACAGACCAGCTAAGCGTATCTAGTGAAAATGAATCCGAAGATGAAATAACTGTAGTTACAGACCCAATAACAGTAGCAGTAAATTCTGGAGCCTCATTACGTGCACCACAAGGCGCATCGATAGCACGGAATCGAAAATTGCCGACCACCAAAGGAATTTATAAGCAAAGAGGAAGCGCTAAAGCTACTAAAGTGAGTTCATGGGAGCGTCTGAAAGAATTCCCAGGTCAACATTTTGCCGTGGTGGAAAGAAAACTTAGATGTAACGCTTGCAGCGAAGATCTCAGCGACAAGAAGAGTTCTATTGAGAGGCATACGAAATCAAAGAAACACGTGGCGGGTCTGGCAAGTAGTAGGAAAAATAAGACAGAAAGTCAGTCAATCAAGGAATGTCTTCAGAAGAGAGCCAGACAAGAAAATGCGGCTGGATCAACGTTGCCTGCAGATATGCAGTTATATCGCTATGAGCTCGTTGAATCAGCTCTGTTAGCGGGAGTTGCACTATTGAAAATCAATAAAATGCGCCCTTTCCTTGAGAAATATGGTCATCGGTTAACAAGCCGTGCACATCTAAGTGAGCTTATTCCTGCAATACTAGAAAAAGAAAAAGAGACTTTAAAGGAGGAACTGAAGTCCGTAAAAGAGGTTTCGGTCATATTTGACGGAACTGCCCTTTTGGGCGAAGCGACAGCGTTGGCAATCGTTGTGCGTTTCTTTCAAGAAGACATTTGTAAGCCAACTCAGCGCCTTATTCGTCTAGAAGTGCTCGCAAAGGCCCTGAAGGGAGAAGAACTGGCTCAGAGATTGGTATCCTGCTTGGCAGTAGAATATAACTTTGGCCCAAGGGTAGTCATTGGTGGGATGCGAGATGGCGCTTCCGTAAATGGGGCCGCCGTGAGAAATGTGAAGTTTTTCTATGCAGACTTTTTTGATGTTATTTGTTTTTCTCACACTATAGACAACGTGGGATCTCACTTCGAATTTGAAGTTTTAGATTCCTTTGTACGCTTTTGGATAGGCTTCTTCGCCCACAGCTATAATGCAAAGCTGGTCTGGAGAGAGAGGACTGGGCAGTCAGTCCGTACTTACAGTGATACCAGGTGGTGGAGTAAATGGGAGGTGCTGAAGCAAGCCCTCGACTTGTTTGCAGATATCGAGCCCTTCCTCCGCCAAAACGAGGAAATATCTCCTGCAAATCGAAGACATCTGTTGGAAATATTTGATGATCCCGAGAGCCTCCAGAAGCTACGTTTGGAACTGGCGGTTGTAATCGACGCAGGGGTGCATTTTGTAAACGCAACGTACTACCTAGAAGGCGATGGATCATTGATCTTTTCGTGCTACGAGCGTCTCTCAGCTGTTGCACACGCTATTGCAGTCGGCCACTACCCTAACACTGAGGCCGTTGCTAACGAAATCGCAAACGGCGATGCTGCTCTATCCAATCGTCTTATCGCAGAAGCTACAGCTTGTGTTCGGCCAGGACTGAACTTTTACCAGCAAAAGTTTAGTGTCCAGTTCCGCGACACTGTGAGAGCATTTAAAGCCGCCCGCCTTTGTTGTCCTGTTCAGGTACAAGCACTTCGCCCAACAGCAGCGGCATTAGAGGAGTTAAGAAATTTTCCTTTCGCCAACAACGATGCCACGATCGCAAATCTAGCTAGAGAACTTCCTCGGTATATGGCTGCCGCAGAAGGTGTCACAGTCACATGTGAGGACGACAAAGTCAGCTGGTGGGTCGCTCACAGAGATACGCTTCCATTCTGGTTTGCAATCGTCAAGAGGCTACTGCTTATACAGCCGAGCTCAGCAGCAGCTGAACGAGTTTTCAGTCTACTATCCAGCGCCTTCAACGCCCAGCAAGACAACTCTCTGCAAGATTATATCGAAGCGTCGGTGATGCTTCGATACAATAGGTCAAAGAGAGACTAACTAATAATTCCTTTCATGCATGGATGATAACAGGTGGACAGTTTTGTGATGCCGTTAAGTGATGTGTGCTTTAGAACTACTACTTGACTGTATAAGGGCTTTCGTTCGACAAATGTTTGTTACTTGAACTTTATGATCACCTCAAATAAATGATATAGTGCAAACATAATGCTTTTAAGTATTGATTGTCTTCTTTTTTGTACTATTCTTTTTTAATTTTCGAATACCCGTGAGCATTTTTTCGAGCACTATTTCTAAATTTCGAGCACTTTTTGGCGATTTTTCCAGCGCAATCGGGACATGCCTAACCACTTTTGAATATTGGGGTAACTCTTGAAATTTTAAATATTTCAGGTACTCTTCCTGTTAAAATAGATTCATTGTATATTTTGGTAAAAGGGATGGAGAGTGGTCCACTAGCAATCTTAATGAGTTTATTAGGTATATTAATGCATGTCTTGTTTTCATTTAAACTAGCAAATAATGTAAAAACTTGTGTTACTGTTACAGATGATAAAAAAAAAGCTAGAAGATGGAGAATAGGAAATATATTGGGTAGGGCTGATGTCAACATTTCTTAATTTACTTGCCAGATTTGGACCTACATTTACAAAGAAATTATTAAATTGTTCAGCTATATCAGCCGGATGAGTTAGGGTTTTATTTCCATGAACAATTCTGGTAGGAAAGATCTGGCCCTTAGTTTTTCTTTTTATAAGAGTACCAATAAGTTTCCAAGTAGATTTGAGATTATCTTTGTATTTTGCAAATTGAGTACTGAAATAGTCTCTCTTACTTTTATTTTTCAAATACGTATTCGAATACTGCTTATATTCACTTTTTTTTTATATATCTTTACTAAGAAAATGTGTTCGATACAATTTTTGTTTTCTCTTTATTGACTTTAGAATCCCAGTTGTGATCCATGGTTTATTTAGCTGTTTTTGTTTTCTCTGAGTAGCCTGCTTCATAGGAGCATGCTTATCAACAATGGTGTTTATAATATTAATTGCATCCCTAGCTTTTTCATCTAGGTTTTTATTAGGGTTCAAGATTTCATCCCAGTTTATCATGTGTATATCATTTAAAAATATATCACGTTTAAAGTTTGAATAATATCTATAGTATTGCTTACTACTATTTTTGCTAAGTTGCAAATTAACTATACAGAACACTGGTAAATGGTCAGAGATGTCAACAGTTGCAATTCCAGCTGTTAATTGAGATATAGGTGAGTTGGTATATATATGGTCAATCAATGTTGATGTATGGTCAGTCAATCTAGTAGGTTTAGTAATTATAGCCATTGTTTAAGTTCTGGCGTAATAGAGTTCAACGTTCCATCAAGCACAGTAAGAGAGCGTTTTATGCTGCAAAGGTCAAAAGTTTGAAAGATACAAATATCGGGAAATGGTGGAAAGCTGTAAAAAATATATCTGGTACATCTAATAGGGAAAGTCGGTGGTATAGTCAACTTATTGACGATTCTATTATTGACTCTGTCGAATGCCTGTGCGAGGTAATCAACAGGTTCTTTACTGGCCTCACTTCTGAGTTCGTCCCCCTTACACTCTCCGACGTCACAGGCATTGCTGTCCCAGAAATCCCTGAGGAGTTTTATGTAACCACGAGGGTAGCATATAAGGCTTTGTGTTCAATCAAGACAAAGAAAGCCCCTGGCCCAGATGGAATCCCGAACATCGTGTTAAAACTATTTGCCTCCGAGCTGGCTCCAGTGATTGCTGACATCTATAATGCTTCCCTAAGGGAAGGCTTTATACTTCCTCTCCTGAAGTGTGCTGCTGTTTGTCCAGTTCCTAAACAGAGCCCACCCGCGAACATCGAAAATGACATTAGACCTATATCACTCACATGTCAGGTGGCTAAGTTGTTAGAAGGATTTACATTAGCTAGGATCCTTCCCTCCATCCTTGACGATCTGGACGATAAACAATTTGCTATCGCCGGGAGGTCAACAGAACAAGCTCTAGTTTACCTCCTTCATTTAGCCCTTGAAGCTCTTGATAGGGGTCACTGCTCGTTAAGGTTCTTTTTGCCGACTTCCGAAAGGGGTTTGACCTTATTGACCATGGTATTTTACTAGATAAGCTTTCTAAGTTTAAGTTTCATAATTGTTTATTAAGATGGATAGCCTCGTTCTTGCAGGGTAGATCCCAATTTGTACGTATTACCTCGACACGCTCAGCATCGCATGTTCTTAATGGTGGAATACCCCAGAGAACAAAGCTAGGCCCTATCTTGTTCGCAGTTATGGTTAACGATCTCCTACCCTCATGGGGCCCACGTGCTAAGTTCGTAGATGACTTAACAGCTTTAGAAATTATTCCTAGAAACTCACCATCCTTATTAAATTTTATTGTAGACGATATTCAATCTTTCGCGGTCAATAATAATATGCAGTTAAATCCTCGTAAATGTAAGGTTATGTCGATTGACTTTTTACACTATAATAGTTGCGTGATGCGACCCATTGCTATCGGCGGAAGCTATATAGAGTGCGTGAAGTCCTTCAAGTTTCTCGGGGTATTTATCTCAGAGGAACTCACGTGGGTTGTCCACTGCGATTATGTAGTCAAAAAAGCCAATCGGAGGCTGTATGCCCGGAGGCAACTCAAAAAGTGTGGTGTCCCTTCTGCGGACATCGTTATTATTTACTGTACAGTAATTAGATCTGTCATAGAATATGCGTGTGTCGTGTATGCCAGCCTTCCATTATACCTATCTAATGCCCATTATTTTTCCGCGTATTGTTTACGGCAAAGCATTGGAAAAGGCGGGTTTCCCCACTCTAGCCGATCGTCGACTAGCGGCGTGTAAGAAATTTATAAGCAACATTAAGCCGGGTAATCCCATCTATCCCCTAATACATAACAGAGTAATAAACTCATTGGCGCAGTACTCGCTGAGATCGGGCAAAGGCAGTTACCCAATGGCCACTAAAACTGACCATTTTAGCAATTTCGTAACTGTGAAATTCCAAGGTATCTAAATTTAACTTATATCATATAGTACGTATTTATTTATATATATAATCAGTATCCCATTATGAAGTGTAATCAGCCTGTAATTCAATATACATTGCAAGAGGCGTGAATAAACTAATTATTATTATTATGACTACCCTTCTTAGATCGTTACCCCCTTGCTTACCGTTTAAGGACGTTAAAAGCGTAAGAACATTTCATCAGAGAAACACACGTAGAGAAGCCACAGAGCCATGTTGCTACCCTCTATACTAAACAGACTCTACTTTACCCATCTAATCATCGTTTTCTCCATTCTTTGCAGGACTTGACCATTGATTTTTTAAATTAAATAAATGAAAGTAACTGTTTACATGACTTCGTGTATTTTATTGTATATTATAATGGTTAATACTTAATTCGCTTTCCCTTCGCAATAGTTGTCCACGTTATCAACCTCTCACTGGTTTTTTTGCAACTTCGTGTTTTGCCTATTAGGATCTAGCAATAGTGGTTCGCTGTGTGGGTTAATTAGTTTTTTCTCCCATCTACGTCCATAGTCTTTTTTGTTTAAATAAAGTATCCTTATTCCTCAGGGTAATGATTTGGGTTGGCTGGTTGTCCCGACCAAATTTTTACCCCGCCAAAGCGAGAGAGTCGTACATTACTTTACTACCAAAACTTTAGTAACTTATATTCATATTTCTCAGGTCGTCGTACCTTACTTTACTACCAAAACTTTAGCACCTTCTATTCGTACTTCTCAGGGTATTTTTTGGGGGGCGAGAGATACGAATCAAAGTGTTTTTTTTGGCTTACCACTAGTTATGCCGAATCCTACAACTTTAAAAATGTCCTCCAAGATGTGGTTATAGTTATATTGTTAAGTTCAATTTTAAATCTATTTTAATTCTTAGCTTAAGCCATAATTAGTTATATGATTGTAGCGGTTAGTCATTAACACATTTTAAATTTTTACTTGTATTGTAAAGCGCTTAGAACAGAAACGTATAAGAGCTATATAAATATTACTATTAATAATAATCCAATTGCATCATAATTTCCAACTCAATTACCTTTTAATCTCTTTATGTTAACATAGTTTTGTAAACAAGACCACATAATTCAAACAAAATACCTACATTACCATTGTTAACATAGAGCTAGAGCAAATTATACGATTCTCGGTAACTCATTCAAAGTGCACGACCAAAAGACCATTCAATGAAAATAATTTAGTATATAATAAAGTAACGATAAACGTTTCTTCATTCGCCATCATGTCGAGCACAGGTAAGGATAAAAAGATGACATAAGACACTTACAAATTATGATCATCGATGCCTTTTTCCTTTCTTCCTAATTACTAGCAAAACCCTGTGAAGTTTAGTGTAAACGATGTAAACTGCATGCAATCCCGTTATGTACTATCACCGAATGTGGGCACAGCTCTTGCACGAATTGTGCCAAGTTTGCCCTGGATACAGGGCTATGGTCCTATACCATCGTGCTGGTAAGTTTTCATCCCTCACTACTTTTAATCACGTTACGAAAACAGTATCCTACGATCCGTGTTTGCGCCATTCTTCCTACTAATCACTTCAACCGTAAAATGATTTCTTACAGGGTCGAATTCAAGATGATAATACTCTCAGACCAACCGTTAGACCCTCAGGTGTTGGAGGTGGTTCAGAGCGTATCAGAAGTCGTCTTTGCTAAAAAGATATGATTGATTCACTTCATCGTATGGTCACCGTCATCGTGATAGTATCACCCCTAAAACACTATGACTGCTATGAAATTTTAATGGCATATCTCATTCTTATCAGTGCATGACCGTCTGCCACTCAGACCCACCTACACAAACCGGTAAGAATGCTTTTCATAGTTTACATTTAAAATAGCATGAACTAGATGTACAGTGCTCGAAGGTTTTAATGAGATTATTAATAATCATAGTTAACTGGGAGATAAATTACTGGCCAGCGGTTATCGCCTATGATGCATGTGCATGTCATCAGCTTTTGCGCATGCGCATGTTAGCTCGTGTACTTTGTTCTCGTGGTCCGCCATTGCTCAGCTTGCTTTGTATTTGCCTGCTATATTGCCCCACCCTCCCACCGCTGGTATGGGTGCTCACAGGATTAACGTAAGTATACTTCCACTGAGAAATCAGTGTGACAGGTGCCGGGGGTAGACCCGTGGCGTGGTTGCCATGGTTACCTCCTTAGCCGCTCGTTGCTTGCCCTATCATTGCTTTGCTCTGGCATAAAATATGGCACCTACCCTCCATACAATTTGATAGACAAGTTAATGCTGGTTGCCTGAAGGCTTAATTCGACTTCGTCTTTTTTTTTCTTTTGCGTGTGGTACGAATTTAGTCACCCAAGTATAAAAAAATTCCCGACCTGTTGTGAGATCAACCTATATTTCAATACTTTAAACAGCATAGATCCAGAAATAAAAACTGTTGGTCATCATAGAGTTAATGAATTTTTCCTTTCCTTTCAGTGTTCCGATACCCCACCAACACAATTATATGGGAATTATATGGGCAGAGACTGTAACAACCCATACGATCCCAATGATATGACAAAGATATGGATGGACTATGCTTTAAGACCTCACTAAGGAACATAGGAGATATATTTAATGCTGTCCGATCCAGCGTAAGCGCAAAATTTGTTCAACACAAACTTAGATCACGGACTGATATGCTAAGAACAGCGTAGAAAATTGAAAATAGCTTTGTTTGGTATATTATATTATTGAAACATTTTAAAATCTTGAAACAAGTCAAAACAGCGAATAAAAATCCTCTAGACCACGCATGATATCACACTTGTGCGTTTATACTTTTGTCTGATTACCAAGCGGATGTCAAGGCGCCGGTATAACCAGACTTAATTTTCCAAGAGAACTCGCGGTGCCTTCATCCGCCACGAGGGAACGCCGTCGTGTATTGCGGCTAATTGAAATGCCTTCACAACTCGGTAAAATGAGGATGACGAGGATCAAAAAAAATTGACGTAACTCGCGATTGTCAATTCTCAGGTTCAAATTTGGCGTGAGAACTCGTCGGACATTTTCAATTTGACCCCTAAGAGATACTAAAATGGGCGTGGCTCAAGCTTATTTTGACCCCTAAAAGACAATAAAAATGTAAATTGATAACAGCTTTTTTGTTCAATTGACACCCGACCCCTAAAAGGTACCGCTTTACATAGAAATGTCTGTGTTTGATGGTGGATACCCTGAGTGGTACCAAACTACTCATTTTGACCCCTAAAAGGTACGACGGGCATAGTCCCCCCCCCCCCCCCCCCCCACGGGGTCAAGCGAGAGCGTAATTGAACGACTCTCAGGGGGGAGGGAGACGCAGGGACAAATATACCAATGTATATCAATAAAATATTTTTAAAAACTCTCATGTTCCCATGCGCTCACATACTCGTTTGATCGGCGCTTAAACAGTACATTAAATAAATACGTGCACAATACATCATGCAAATATTGCGTGACCGTTCAAAAGTACTGGAAAGCCACTGGGAAAATGTGCGTCCTAATCCTTCTTCGCATTTGATGGGTTACGTTTGGTATTATTAAAATTAGATAAAGAAACTGTAGAGTACAAACACATTTCATTAGCCTCGCCATCCGAATCACAGGTAGCCCAAACACTGTTTATGGCTATTTTATAAGTTTGTATGGGAATTTTTAAATGTAGCTTTTCGATAAACATACAGTAATAAAATGAATAAAATTTACCTGACGTTTATCTGTCTTTGGCTGCGTCTGTATGCAGTTTCAGCGAATTTGGGTGCATTTTAAACCCTACTGACAGACTAAAAACTGAATCGAAAAACAAGCTTGGGCTTCCTATGCTAAACAATTGATCGATAATTGAAGTCCCGGATAATGACTTGATTCCCGATTGCCTGAAACTTGTATTTCGAAATTATTGTCGGTTTCACAGTTCGTGTGGATGTGAAGAGAGGCGAGAAGACCAACAAATCAGTCTTCATACCTTTAAATCAGCATTTATAACTAGATTATATTGCTAGAAAGACTAGAGTAACTGCTGCTACTGAGAGACATAAACTAAGTTGTGGATAAATCGGTGAAGAACCGCTGCGAAGCTGGGAAGGCCGAAGGTAAGCATTCATACTGCAAGTTCATGTCGTGTACAATCTCACAAAGCTTTCATTGTAATTCAGTTCATCAGTTCGCTAATTCTTCTCATTCTGTCGAAGAAATAGCCGTTTTGTAATCTTAATTACGAACGATTCTTCAGATCAGAAAATAGGACTGTCAAAATGCTCCTCGAGTGACTGCATGGCTCCGACTGCATCAGTGCATGCGTGTTAAAATATCGAAGCATCTTTATAAATATTAAGAAAGCTCCAGTTGTATTTCTTATTATATTTCTTCCCAGGCCTTTAGTTGCTCAACAAAAGCTTTTGTATTGTATAAAAAAACAGAGCTTCTACGTAGAGCTGTCAGTCCTGTGGTCAACTAAAAGTGCCTTGAGTTCATGATCAAGTCAAATATTACATCACTCATCAGGCCAAAGTCTGGTCACATGCAGCTCGTTCAAGTTTTCAATGGTAAGGAAAATACATGTACATTGTATATGGTCTCCTAGTTGACTGCAGAATACCCTGGCACCCCTTCTAAACTGTGCACAATTTCTCCATTATAGCTAGCTCAGGTGTATTTAGACTCATTCTATTCATGAATGATTTTGGGGTGGTTAGGGTTTTTGATTTTTTTGGGAGGTTTTTAGAAGGTTTGTATGAGGGCAAACGGGCACTGATAGTTTATAAATACGAAGTCCAAGGACTACGGCAAAGCTGACACAACGTAGGATTTATATTGAATATTACAATATTTCGGCTGGCCAAACCATCTCATACACTGTCCTGTAAAAACTAATGAGTTCTTCTTATAAATACGTCTATAGTAGTAGTAATGCCTAAGTCGTGGTTTCGATCGCCATGTTTTTGCCAAAGCGCTGGTCTCGAAACAATGAAGAGGCAAGCAGGCACCAAGTACATCAAGTGTAAGCAGGGTGGGTGTGTTTATTGTACACCTGTGAATACGGTTTTCATGAGAACGTTCACCAGGCTTACAAGAAGAAGAAGGGCGTTAAATGTGACCACAAGGAACCTGCCGCAATGTGGATGTCCCGTTCAGAAAACAATCCTGGACGCCTGTTCTTTAAATGTGGCCAGCACGACAAATGCAAGTTGTTCCAGTACCCACAAAACAAAACAAAAAGCAAACTACTGCATGCAAAGCAAACTGAAGATTTAATTAGAAACGAAAAAGGCGGGGTATCCTGAGAAAGAGAGAGAGCGTACAAGACGAAAAAAGCAGAGGAGCAACATCGCAGTCGAATGTTTCCTACGCCATCTTCAACCAAGACCCCAGGCCCAGTTTGAAGGACTAAACGAAAATCCGATGTTCAACACCCTGTGCGATGGCTAGATTTTCATCTTGAAAGTTGTAAACGTTGGACCTCTAATGAATAAACATTTTCTCTTGTTCATACGTTAATTAAAAGTTCAACCCCTTTACAACAAAAAGATTCGTATAAAAAAAACTTACACCTCATTGTTTTTCAACAAACGTTTTACACAAAGCTTGCGAAGAAACTATGAAGTAGAACGTTCATTTACTAAAACATATCATCGGTGTGAGTTACAAAGTAAATGTCAAATGTCAATTAAGCTTGTAAAATGCCAATAGTTTGAATAAAGAGTATAGGCGAATCCTTGTTTACGTTTTTTCCTCATTAGCATACATCAAACTTCAAGCGACGTACATACAAACAAACAGAGTCCATAAATCGAAAGAGATTGTCACACTTGATAATCACCGAAAATTTGAGAGCGATATGATAAATATATTTTGAGGAATGAGCGTTTAAAAAGCTCAAAATTTACAATGAATGTATGGCTGTCAGCAACTCTTGCCCCCCAGCCCATTTTATAGTTTTGAAAAGTCAATTTCTCCGTAAATATTTAACATATCAATCTCAAATTTTCGGTGGTTACTCAGTTTAACATTCTCTTTCAACTGATATAGTCTGTTTGTTTGTAGCTTGAAGTTTAATTTATGCTAATGAGGCAAAAATGTAAACAATGACGTCAGCAAGGATTCGCCTATTGGGAAGACAAGTAGTGGACATACTATTTTCATAGAGTAATACATACTTCGGATATAAACATAATGGACATAATAAGAACAAATAGTTGGACATGAACATGATGACAAAAAGCGCGTACATTGTAGGGAAATGTCGAACTTTGAGCTAAGGCCCGTCATACTACAATGAACCTTACCCAAGGCGAATTTGACTCGTTATCACAGAGTTTTGTCACAATCTGATTGGTGGGATTCTATCCAGGAGTCTTGTGAAGCTCATTACAGACACCGTATAAAAATAGCCGAGATAATGAGTATCTAAGGGAGCTTGCGTATTACTCCTGGAGTTTCAGGTTAACACCATTTATCATAACTACAATAAACCTTCTCACTGGCTAGTTTTTACTAGGGCCATGGTTTGATTGGTTGTTTTTCAATGTGTGGATTAAGGCAAGGGTATATAAAGGCCTACCTTTCCCTTTGAACCTCATTAGTTGCATCATCGAAATCTTTATCGAGCTATTACCTGAAGAGGACATCCTCCAAGCCATTTGGAGGTAGAAAGAGCCCTTTCTCTACAAACAATAATTTGGTAGACCTCAGCTGCCCTTGACCCCACCAGTACAAGAACTAGGTCCAGCACCGGCGCTAGTATCAGCCATCACCGTGCCACCATCGGCAGCAGCACCAGCGCCACAGCTTCGGGTTAGTCTTGACAAAGATTTCATGGCTACCGTGGCAAATCAACTGATTTGTCACTCCAGGTAAATATTTTATTGATAAATATAGTATTGGTTGTCTTACAGTCAGTTATTTGACTACGCTTTGACTGGGGATGTTTGGTGGGTTACAAGAGTTTTATTTCGAAGTGAATTCGAGCACCAAAATACTATGAAACGATACACCAATGAATATTCCTTCTCGTATTTTTATTATTTTTATAGATTTGATGAGGTTTAGCAATGTCTCTAGTACCCATGATGACAGTCTGTTATTGTTAGAGCAGTTTTGGCCGGTTTTTGTTTAAATGCTCGTAAAGTCGCCAACAGCACCAGAACCAACTCCTGTAAGAGTGAATGTCAGTCAAGTAGAGGTTTATATCACGTGTTTACCGCGCGCTCTTCGTGAAACCCTTACCAACCTTGTTGTCTCTCTTAGCGCAAACTATACCGCGAGAAATAACCTTTCGATTAAGAACAAGAAACCATCTAAAAAGGATCAATCATGGTGTCTTTGGATAAGTACCCCTGCTTTTGCTCAGAGTATAGGATTAACAATGTGGTTAAGTAAGAAAAGCGATAAACAATTCATTAAGTGTAAGAAGGGAGAGGTCTGTGTGGATTTTTCACTGCGACCGATGACTTTTCCACATACATGGAAGTATTTCACAACAAAGTACTAAGCGAGTACGAAGAAGTGAGTTCTCCGCTGTGTATTCATCTAAAACAAGGGAACTATGCTTATCTCGAGGAGTGAAGCGAATCCTGGAAGCCCCTACTTTAGATGCGGTGGAAAAGAGAGGTCCAAGTTCTTCCAATGGGGTGACGAAAAACCTAACAATGTTGCCACTGCAAATTGGGAAAAGAGCGACAGAGCGGTGGAAATGGTAGACAAAGCTACCATGACAGACCATGAGAGACCAAAGATGAAAAGGCCCAAGCAGTACACCCCAAGAGATGGTGGCAAGAACGAGAAGGTTGAAGATAAAAGTAACTGATGTGAACACTGATCACCATGATTATGGACATTTTGATCACTCCGTTTTTTAAATGCTATTTTCATAATGTAATGTTAAACGAAAGGTTGTATTTTTCATTAAACATTTCGTAAGTGAATGACGTGTGTAATTTCCATTGTCCAGTAACGATTATGTGAGGGTGTGGTTGCGTGATACTAATTTTATTCATAGTGTTTCGTAATAGTTACCTATAGTATTTAATACTCACCTCACCATACGATCATGAGCCAGATGAACAAAATGTCGAGAAAAACAGACACGAGGAAAAAACGGGCATCCGTAGTAGGAGAAACAAATAAGCAAAGGCAGAAAAAAGCGAAGAAATATTTGAAGAGAGCTGGTAAGGAACTTCACAAAAGAGTGCCGGACTTAAAGAAGGTTATCAAATGGCAGACCGAAGCTACGAATTTGCTGAAGGCCACTATCCATGATCTTTCAAGTATCCCAAAACATGATACCCAGGAGCCACAGCATGGTGATTCAGAGAGTTTGGTACATACTCTTGTGCTTTCAAAGCAAGGTTAGTGGTGTTAGGGAGTCAGATAACCTTATGAAAGATGCGATGAATGGTTTAAGTTCAAGTTCAATTTTATTACACACTTGTTTATAGGTTTTACATTTTTGACAAAATAGATTTAAAACAAATTAATGATATACATACAGAATAAATAGAGAGATACTTGTAGAGGGTGTACGGTTGCCAAAGTAGCATTAAGCTTCCGAGTTGGCCACCGTTTACATTTTAGAAAATGTGTTTCGTGATGTAATTTCTGAAGTGAAATCAGTTGAATTCTCCTGAGCGTGTCATGGTAACATCATACCACCTCAAAAAACCTCTTAGTACACATCTTGTTAGTGTTCAGGAGCAAAAACCTTCGCTTATTCTGTCTGAAATTAGCAAGGTACTTCAATCCAATGAAGAAATTTCTTTAGATGAGCTTTACCATTCATGTCGTTGCTCTTAAAGCTCCAGTGGGTCAAGGAAAATGTAATCTTTTTCAATTTTGAGCATATCGTGAATTTTGGCGTGTCCCAAGATTATCACGGTAACACTTCCATATTTCGTGGTTACGATGCATTGATGAATTTTGTTCGCATCTTTTTCAGGAGAAACATAATGGTTTTACAGCTTTGGCTCACAACGCGAAAGGGTTTGATAGCTTATTTTTACTTCAATGGCTTCTCCAGAAAAGGGCAACACCAGATATTAGAATTATTCCCACGGGACAGAAGATAATGCAGTTGTACGTCAAGGGCTACGATATTCGTGTGGTCGATTCAATCAACTGGTTTCAAATGCCATTGCCTAAACTACCGCCAGAAGACAAAATTGAATGGCTATACCTATAAGTACTAAAACATGTCTTCGAAAAATGTTCTTACAAAAACCGGTAAGGACGCTTTTCATAGTTTACATTTAGAATAGCATGAACTTCATGTACAGTGCTCGACATTAAGGTTTTATGCTGGTTGTCTGAAGGTTGAATTCGTCTTCGTCTTTTTTTTTCTTTTGCGTGTGGTACTAATTTAGCCACCCAAGTAAAAAAATACCCGCCCTGTTGTGAAATCAACCTATTTTTCAGTGCTCTTAAATAGCATAGCTCCTGAAATAAAAACTGTTGGTCTTCATAGAGTTTTAATGGATTTTTTCCTTTCCTTTCAGTGTTCGGATACCCCATCAACACAAACCGGTAAGAACACTTCTCATAGCTTCTCATAGTTTCGTGTTATTGGTACATACGTCACCCCTCATAAGTTAAGTGACTAATCATTTATTTCTCGTTTCTTTGCAGGATGTGACGATTAACGATTTTTTTTAAATAACAAATGGACAACACTATATCATGTCTAGTTTATTTTACTTTAGTCTAATTGTAAATTTTAGTTAACGTTGTGGTGGCCTTCTTAACAACTTTCAGAGAACCGAAGCCATCTTTTTCCAGGGATTTAACTTATCAGGCTTTCAAGTGTTGGTGTAGGAGTCTTCATTCCATAGTACGTTCCATTCAATTAACCTCTTAGCCAGGGTTATTGGGTCTCGGTCAATTCCAGTACTGATTCCGTTAAATCATCTCACCTTATTTGTTTAAGTCGTTTTTTAGGTCGTGGTCTTTCCCTGTAGCCGTTCTCACTTTTCAGTGCTTAAGTTATGGCAAAGGGGTAAGTGCAAACTGGTCATTATTCCTGATCGTCATGAAACGTTTTATATCGCCACTCTGGGACTCTTCGGTGGCTAAGAAAGGCACAAAACCGAATTAGCCTGTGAAGTGTTCAGGCCAAAAGAGAGAAGCGTGAGCACTAAGAGAGTCCCCCCCTAGATTTAAAAAACAGCTCCTTTAGGAGCTATCCAAATACGACAAGAGTTAATGACCATGCTTTCACACAAATATGTTATTGGTTGTCTTACAATCAGTTATTTTCTACGCTTTGACAGGGATTCTTGGTGGGTTACAAGCTTTTTTTGATAAGGGTGATGTGATACCCTAGTGCATCATTCATTCTCGTGTGTTTACTAAAACGATTTTCAATGGTTGTCATGCTAATATTTCGGGAACGATTTAATAAGAAATACAAACAATAGTGTCCACATGCATTAGAGCTTAGGCTTTGTAAGCATTTGTTGTTAAAATTTTGATATAAAACGTTGAAATTTATATACTAGAACTTACATAACGATGGCCCAAGCACAACAGGTTTTCACCATCCCAAGTAAATATAAGTAAGATGTTAAAGTTAGAAGATCAAAAAATACCAATGTTTAATCACATCCTTTTCTTCTTCTTCTTTTCTTCGTAGTGCCAAAAGTGCTTCCATGCAAATAATGAAGGATGTGAGTGAAATATCGTCCACATGAAGCAATGTGCAGACCTCCATATGTACTGCTACAGACTGCAAGTAAGTTATTGTACGCTTTACTTTACTTTACTCCGTTACTACTATTTTATCATGTTGAAGATATCGTCGTGCAAATACATGTAGTTTAACACACGACTTCATCACTATAAAAATTCATTTGCGTATACACTTTAGATTTTCTACTACTGTTTTTTTTCCTTTTCCATTTTGCACATATGTAACTTCAAAGAACCTCACCCAAGTTAAGTTATGTCTTATCTTCTACAGAATCGAAGTAACAGGAACAGGTGTTGCCGTCCGAGGTGGCGTTCCACCTCGGGAGACCCTAAACCAGGCACTCCGTGGTCCCATTGGACACATTCATCAGTACTAGGTAAAAAACGTAATTCATAATGTTAACCCAACCACAATATGTTTCGTGTATCAAGTTTATCCAATGTACGGAGTTATCTTCGTTGATATCCATTCTGCTCATAATGGTTTTTTTCGTTCATTTACACTCCGCACGTGAAGGACATATTGTTCAATATGTATTCCCGCGCTTTATACATAACAAAAAGTACAACACACAACATTGTAGCAATGGTATACTAATATTCGTTTTTTTCTCTTCTCTTTTCAGATCGACCATCCATATTGTTCACTTCACCATTTATATTGTGTAAATAAACTGGACCTTTAAAGAAAAACGTTTGAGCGTTGTTCGTTTCGTAGAACAAAGTTAAAGTCAGACCCACCTTATCATGTTCAACTTATTTCGTAACTTATTCGGCCCTAAACATGCTTATCACCAGAAAACTGTACACGGTCACATTGAATATGAAATCCTTTATTGAACAACACACACATAAGCTCTGGTTATTTTGTTAACCATATTGTACGAGATAAATAACTATGAACGCATGCGTTCTGCGTTTCAACCAAACTGATAATTTACTTTAAAAGCTCTTTCCCTGGTTAATGAATAACTACCGTATGAACCGGGTAGCATTCACAACTTATTTCGTACTTCATTCGATATGTTTACCACCACAGAAAGTGTACTATACTCCATGGGATTAGTAATAGTACTTTTAAATATATGAATTAAGATATTTTGCAACCCAGTACACCCACGTGACTGCATTTCTGCAAAAGGCCCATTGCCAAGTATCCCTGCTTCTGTCGAGCCACTGAGTCTTGTTCTGATGCAGAGCTAAGCGGGTAATTATTTCATACTTGAAATAATTATACTCATACTATGATGGGTTATACGACAAGGTGGAGTGACAAAAAAGGGTACCAAGGGTAACCACCGCCAATCAGCTTCGATGTGGTTGTCCCACTCGAAGAAAAACCTCGGAAGAATGTTATTTCGGTGCTGTCAACAGGACCGCTGCACTTATTTTAATTGGGCGGACCAAAATCCAACAAAATTAACCAAGGAAAACTGGGAACCCAAGACGAACGAAGAAAAGTATACACAGACTAAAGAAGAAGAAGAGAAAGGTTGCACAATTTACCGACCACAATCAGAGTGGTAGAGAAGATACAAGTAAAGAAGATGGTAGCAGTCCAGATAAAGAAAGGAAGATTAAAAACGTTAACTACATGTAGGACTTTAAGAGACAATTTCTCTTGAGAAGAAGCGTGGAGTAAATGAAAATAAAGTTTCGTTTAAGAAAAAAGTGTTGATCAATGTCAATGATACGGCCGTTTTGAAAGGACGCGACGCTTTATTATATAAGGACGCCACCGCTGGCTATAAAACAAACCACACCATGGCTTCCAACATTACCGATTTCTTTCATGGGAAGCAACTTCACTGTCTAGTATTCCAATCGTTCAAAGATGCAGTCAACGAAGTCCACCAAGGTGTTGTCGGAGACTATGTCCTCATCGAGCATGCTCATGATCCTGGATGCTCAGTCCATGGAGATAATTACCACCTTGTTGTCCAAGGGCCTTTCAAAAACCCAGCTGGACTCCTTCACAACAATTCCTCAAAGTGCGGACTGTACAGACGGGTCTATGGGAGAGGCCTTCAGATTCATTCAACGATGCATTGGGGAAGTCTTGAAGACCTTCTACGCTACCTTTCCGCACCTCCAAGAAAGTTTGTCAAAGGCAGAGGGGCACTGCTCAGTGAATGGAATTCTATTCGAGCTGGGCCGGGCTTTGATGTCGAAGATGGGAGCAAGAGTGAGAGCGGAGTCAGTCATCTTAACGGCCCTCACAGACGAATGGGACGAAGAGCCGACAACGCCAGCCGCGCCAGTTTCAAAGCGGCACAAGAAATGCTGAAGTTGATCGAAGTTATACAAGACTTAAACGCTCATGACAAATCCAGCCTGATTAGAAAAGCCAGAGCCAAAGGCGGTGATGTGTGGAATTTTGTGTTTGATTTTATTAACAAGGGAGAAAGTACAGTACAGAACAGACTCCAAACAGCCCAGCAGTTGATTGATATAGAAAGTCTAGACCAGACTTGGAAAGAGGCCTTAGACAGCCGTGAGGATTTCGACCGTAAAAAGTACCACGGGATCCACAAAAGCCAGGGGATAGTCAAGCACTTACTAGAAGCCCAAGGAACTACTATGGAACATTTCTGTCGAAGTGGCGGTTCTTAAGCAGCGCCACCAGCAGGAGTTAGCTCAGCGAGATGAGCTAATTCAGTTACTCATTGCGAGTATTGAGACCCTCCTCGAGGGTCGAGGTAGTTTCCTTTCGCTGGAAACGAAAAAACAAACGGCTCCTTTAGGAACCACCCACATAGGACAAGAGTATGACCATATACTTTTACTTTTTGCTTTTCTTACAATCAGTTATTGACCACTTGATGTTATCCGAAGAACATTTTTTTAGAAAAGACGAAGGGTTTATGCTTGAGTGAACCGGTGATTTTTGAATATGTGGCTCAGTCCCACATTATCGAAAGGCACTACGAGACGAGCGAACGAAAGTATTCCACTAAATTTGGAATAAAACACGTGGAAGATTTGATATTCATGACATTAGCGAGGGCAAAGCATCTCAAAGAAGCGCATGCTGTCGTCGATGTTTATTTTTCAGCAATAAAAGGATCAAAGGGATACCGACCCAGTCCAACGAAGATTTTGAATCAATTTTGGGTTTATTATATTATATTTCAACATTCTCAAATTAAAATTAAAATTATAATAATATTAATAACAAAGTCTTCAATATTTCAAATATTGCATTTTTTATTCCAATTTAAAAAAAAATTGTACTTTGTTATCTTACCAGTAAGTTTAGTCTTTCACTTAAAAGTTTGTTTTCCACATAATTTTAATAATTCATCATTTAATCAGACAAACACATTGATTTTGCTAATTCACAATTATTAAATTATTATTAAATTTTGTTTGCCCATACCAACATTTCAGTACATTTGGTGTTGTTTTGGTTCATTTGCCAGTCATAGTTTTCCAATTTTCTAAGAATTTATGAAATATTTGCTTGCGAATAGAATTTTTATGTTTTTCTGCTGGCTTGTTGTATTGTAGTTTTTAATTGAGAAGGTCACGTGCAATATTATTATATAACAATAGAACGCACGTGTGACGGTGCAGGGGAGCCACAATGCATTGCGCACTCTTCAGAAGTGTTGCCACGTGACCTCGCTGTTCTTTGGTCATTCACTTCAGATTTTTATCGAGTGAAGACGTTTTTCATCTACTTGAAACTTGAAGGTAAGAATCATTCCTTTATTAACGTTTCTGGTTGGAATTATTGAGGGACTATTGCTTGTAGCGTATTGCTGGTTACGTAGCATTGTTTTTAGGATTTAATTTCCTTTTGAAACGTGTAATATGTCGTCCCACGGCTTGTTATTACACTTGCAAATCACATGGCAGGCGTTCCTAAAGTACTCATTTTAGGCCATTCCTTTGTAAAACGACTTCAGCGCGATCTAAAATCTGGTTTTGATGCCCGTACGGATAGTAATTTTAAGCTTCAGGGCACTGCTTCGGTGTTTTTATTCGGTGTTGGAGGTCGCACCATCTCAAAGCTTCGGACGTGTGACCTACACGTGGTCAGAAGTCTTGCCCCATATGTTGTTATTCTGGAAATAGGCACCAATGATCTTTCGGCTGCTGGACCAGAGGTCGTTGGCTCTTCTATCGAAGATCTCGTACGTTTGCTTTTGAACGTGTTTTCGGTGCGCGTGATCGGAGTTTGCCATGTTATTCCGCGCGGCATTTCGTACGCACATGCTTCGCTTTTTCTACAACGCGTCAATGTTTTAAATCAGTATGTAAGCGTAGTTTTGGAACCGTTGCCAAACGTTTTTTGTTGGTCGCATAAGGCTGGTTCACATATAATCGCCCCGATCGCCCGAATCGCTTGAAATAGTGCGCGGGCGATCCGGGCGATTATATGTGAACACACGTTTTAAGTTGTGGGACGATCCAGGCGATCGGGAAGATCGCGATCGCCACCGATCGCCCCGATAGAACACTGCTCTATAACAAATATTCCAAAGACTACAAGAACAAGTTTGTAAGATTGAACTGCTGGAAAAAACTTGGAGAATTTTGGATTAGCGCCGGAGGAAGCTGAAAAAAAGTATAAGTATACGAGAACGGCTTATGGACGCTGGTTAAAGAAAAGGAAAAACAGTAAATAACAAGCAATAAGCTGTTCTCTTCGATTTTCTGCCGCCATTTTGTGTCAATATGGCGCGAAAATACATCTCGGGTCCAGGAATGGCCGTGTGAAATTGAACTCACATGCGATCAGGTGCGATCATATGTGAACAGCGAATCGCTCGAATCGTCTCGATCGCTTGCACATTTTTTAACGCGATTCGGGCGATCGAAGCGATTCGGGCGATCGGGCCGATTATATGTGAACCAGCCTATAGGGATTTTTCCAGTCCTGCAAAGGATTTATATTTGAATGATGGAGTTCACGTAAATCCGTTGGGTCAGTATTTCCTGTACCGTAGCTATCGTGGCGCCATCTTCAAAGCCTTGAGCATGCTTTAGTTTTCGGCATACATGTTTTTCCTCGTTTTTAGAGCATTTTGTGGGCATTTCGCTTCAATTTGTTATTATGTGGCTTTGCCATATGTTTGCCTTCGAGGTTTCGCCCTCAAGGTGTTATTATTTGGCTTTGCCATATGTTTGCTAGTCATATGTAGTTATGCTAGCATGTTGCCTTCGAGGTTTCGGCCTCAAGGTGTTATTATTTGGCTTTGCCCATATGTTTACTAAGTCATACGTAGTTATGCTAGCATGTTACCTTCGAGGTTTCGCCCTCAAGGTGTTATTTGTTTTGTTGGCAATTAAGGGCTGTCAGCGTCGACATTTTGTCTTGACATGACGTATCCCTGCCATTTTAAATTATTATTAATTTTAATGCCCACAATCTTTGTTGTTTAGCTTTTATATGGATCTAGAGAATTCAGTTTATGCCGGTTTTTCCTTTTCATTTCAGAACATAATAATGCCTCCTAAACGTTCTTCACAAAGACTAAGGCGGCCTTCGGCCAAGGCTACGGCACAATCAAGTGCATAGAGTTTGAAGAGGTCAGAGCCTGGACTTAACACACCAGCTACCAGTAGTTCACAGCCACAAGAGGTTGTACAGATAAATTCTCCACTGCAAGCAGCTCCAAATCATGAGCCCCAAACAGCCATTCAGGAGTCTGCATATACCTTCCCGCCTGGTCTGCTTGATGCCCTAGTGGCAAGAGTGGCGGATGAGATAACCAAGCGGTGATCTCCAGCACCTAATCCAGACCAACCAAGTCAAGTAGCCAGTGCTTCCACTCTGCAGTTGGCCAGCCAGTCAAACCTGACAGAGGTTCCACTGCAGATCATACAGCCGTCCTCCAGTAGTACCACAGGGATTGCAGCATCTATTGTACAAGGGTCGATAGATGCTGCTCATCAGGCAATGTCGGGTATGTTGCCAAATGCCTATATTCCGGGTCAGTTGTTTCAATCATCTGGTTTGCCAATTGATGCTCGGGTCTCTGATAAGTTAAGAGCTAAGATATGGAACCAGGAGTTCATAGACTTTGGAGCTCTTTTGACAAGCCCGATGTTTGATAACAAATATCAACTAATTATACAAAATGCAGAGAGTGGCCTGTTCCCTCCCTTTGCTTAGAACCAGTGACAAAAACGAAAAGAATTTTCTCTATAGAATCCTGGGTTATCAGTTTTCATGTTTTTGTCGGTGTTTATACCAGTAAATACCCAACTGAGGCCCCCGCCCTCATGAAGTATGGTGAGATTATTCAGGATTTGGCAGCTCGGGGACACAACTGGAGGTATTATGATGAAAATTTTAGGTTTTTGCGACAGGCTCAAGCTTCCTCTCTTCCCTGGGGTAAACATTCATGGGGAATTGTGGCTTCGATCCCAAGCTAATTTGAGCAGAAAGCCTCAACAACTGCCCTATGCTGTTCAAACCAAGGGTAAATTAG
This sequence comes from Actinernus sp. WN-2022, assembly GCA_030867875.1. Classification (NCBI taxonomy): domain Eukaryota; kingdom Metazoa; phylum Cnidaria; class Anthozoa; order Actiniaria; family Actinernidae; genus Actinernus; species Actinernus sp. WN-2022. Next base: position 312,160 of record JAOWCC010000195.1, on the reverse strand, counting down.
ACTCTCCAAATGTTCCCAGGGGTTTTTGTTTTAAATTTCACAGGAGCCGTGAATGTGGGGGGTGTGCTTTTAAACATACTTGTTTTAAGCGTGGGGAACACCACCCAATAACAAAGTGTAATTTTCGTGGCCATAGCAAAGCCTCCAGTAAACACCCTCAGCCTGCCAAATTCCAGCATGCCAACTCCAGTAAGAATTGAGTGGTTGAATTTTTTTTCTCACTGGTTATCACCATTCAACTGCAGAATTAATTTCATCTGGTTTTACACAGGGTTTTCCTGTTCATTATGAAGGTTCTCGGGAATCCTCAATGGCTACCAATTTGACCTCAGCTTTACAAAATCCTGAAGTTGTGGATGGAAAAATTAGGAAAGAGCTGGAAGCCCATAGGATTGCTGGTCCATTTCAGTTTCCTCCATTCTCTCCATTTCGGGTTTCCCCTCTGGGTGTTGTTCCCAAGAAAAATCCTGGTGAATTTCGTTTAATCCATCACTTGTCTTTCCCTAAGGGTTCATCAGATGGTATATCGTCCGAGCATACTAGTGTTAAGTATGCTACAATAGAGAATGCCATTCATTTTATTAAGATTGTTGGACCAGGGTGCTTTTTAGCTAAAACTGATATTTTCGGATAATACCGATTCATCCAGGTGACTATCAATTGCTTGGAATGCAATGGAGGGGGCTGTATTATTATGACCGTTGTATGCCTATGGGTTGTTCCAGTTCTTGTTTAACTTTCGAAACATTTAGTACTGCAGTTGAATGGATTGCCCGACAAAAATTGAATATCAATCACATTTTGCATCTTTTAGATGATTTTCTTATAGTCGCTTCTTTTGACAAGCTCTGTCAGGACCAATTAGACTTATTTTTAAGTTTATGTTCCTATCTACGTATTCCCATAGCACCAGAGAAAACTTGCGGCCCAGCTACTACTTTATCATTTGCTGGCATCGAATTAGATTCTATTCTTTTAGAAGCTCGTTTACCTCTGGACAAGATCACAAAATGTATATCAATAATCCCTGGCTTTTTACACCGTAAGGAGGTAACTTTGAAAGAGGTACAGTCCTTAACTGGCCTTTTGAATTTTGCATGTTCAGTTGTTAGACCTTGTCGGGCATTTTTACGCCGATTAATCAATCTTACCCTAGGGATGCGATCACCTAACCATTACATAAGACTTACCCAAGAGGTGAAGGAGGATCTAAGACTTTGGCTTTCTTTTTTGTCTGACTTCAACGGGAAGTCCTTTTTCCTCGATGAAACATGGCTTTCTTCTACAAAGTTAAACCTTTTTACAGATGCCTCAGGTGTACTTGGCTTTGGTGCTATTTTTGGAAGTCATTGGTGCTATGGGAAATGGCCTGATGATTGGGTTCACTGCAACATTGCCATTCTAGAGTTTTACCCAATTGTCTTAAGTCTGTACCTGTGGGGTCAGGCAATGAGCAACCAATGTATCCTATTCTTCACCGACAATGAAGCTCTTGTTCATGTAATCAATAAGCAATCTTGCAGGGACAAGAGCTTGATGTTTTTTTGTGCGGAAGCTAGTTTTGGTTTGTTTACAGCACAACATTGTTTTCAAAGCCAAGCATATACGAGGAATTCATAATGATTTAGCGGATGCTTTGTCTCGATTACAGGTTCAGACTTTCAGACACTTGGCACCAGCTCACATGGACGTATCCACCACAGAGATTCCCCAGTATCTGCAGCCTCAGAGTTGGGAACCATAGTAGCCACTCTCGTAAACTCGAGCCTTCAACCTTCTTCAATTCCAACCTATAAACGAGCTTGGAAGTTATTTCACCAGTTCTTACATTCTACTTTTATTGAAACTTCTGCAACTCTTCCGATTTCGCCTCCTATGTTGGCACTTTTTATTGCCTACATGTATGATCACCATTACGCTTCATCAACAGTTTATACATATGTTTCGGCATTAGGCTATTCTCACAAGCTTTCAGGATTTCCCGATCCTGCTAAAGCCTTTTTTATTGTCCAAATGCTTAAAGGTTATGGAAAGCTGGGTTCAAGTTTGGATAGTCGATTACCAATTACACTTCCAATTCTACATAGGTTGATTGACTCTGCCTCACATTTTTCTAGTTCTAGATACGAAATTTGCCAATTTCAAGCTATGTGCTCTATTGCTTTTTATGCTTTTTTAAGAGTTGGCGAGATCACTTCAACATCCAAAAAAGCTTCTGGTTCTCCTTTACAAATTCATCAACTGGCCAAGCTAGTTAATACTAAACAAGAAATTGCAGCCTTGAAAGTTACATTTTTAGACTTCAAACATAGCTACAATCAGCATCCTTTTTCCATGGTTATAAACCGACAGGCAGCATTTTGCCCAGTACAATTGTTGTTAGATTATTTGGTACTCAGAGGAAACAGGCCAGGTCCTCTTTTCATTTCAATAGCTGATAGTCCTGTTTCTCGGACTTATTTCACTGACAGGCTTTCCCTAGCAATTAAGCATTGTGGTCTTGATCCTGCCCGGTATAAGGGCCATAGTTTTCGCATCGGGGCTGCCTCTCATGCTGCAGATCGGGGAATGTCTCATGCCCAGATAAGAATTCTGGGTCGGTGGAAATCTAATGCGTTCCAAAAATATATTCGTATTGCTTCCTTAACTGTATAGCTGTTGGAACTAATTTTTATCCATTCACAACTTGCGGGGGAAGTTTGTGCGGTGCATCTGGGAGAGATGGGCTGATTAGCAAGGGCAGCAGTTCTTATTTGCCTTATCTTTTATTTTAATTTGTAAACCTACAAATTGTGGAATTTAGGGGACTGATTAGCAAGGGCAGCAGTTCCCATTTCCCTTTCCATTTATTTGGATTACCTTTAAATTGTGGGACTGATTAGCAAGGGCAGCAGTTTCCATTTCCCTTATCATTTAATTTTCTTTACCTATAAATTATGGTATTTATGGGACTGATTAGCAAGGGCAGCAGTTCCCATGTTACCTTATTCTGTATTTAGCAACTGCTTCAGAGTTGTTCTTTGTAATTTATAGTTTATGGAACTGATATGCAAGGGCAGCAGTTCCGTCATTTCATTTGGTTAATCACAATAGTTGTCAACAGTTATCTGTTTCATGATATTCATCCTCTTTACGCGGTTTGCTCGGATTTTAGTGCTGCATTTCCTTTGGGTGGGGCGGCATCATAATCAAAATTATGATGCTTTGGCGTTTTTGTGGCCCTCACCTTTACTGGGCCAAATAACCATTCTCCAGATTGTCAATATTTATAGAATGATAATTTCGATATTTATTAAAAGCAGCTTTGGGCTTTTGCCCTTATTATATAACAATAGAACGGACGTGTCACGGTGCAGGGGAGCCACAATGCATTGCGCACTCTTCAGAAGTGTTGCCACGTGACCTCGCTGTTCTTTGGTCATTCACTTCAGATTTTTATCGAGTGAAGAGGTTTTTCATCCCACCTCCTCCCCTTATCCAGACCACGTTTTTTTTTGGTTTTAATGTACATGTAAGCCATAAGGTGTTTGGCGTTTTTGTGGCCCTCGCCTTTACTGGGCCAAATAACCATTCTCCAGATTGTCAATATTTATTGAATGATAATTTCTATATTTATTAAAAGCGGCTTTGGTTTGTCATTTCCTTCTGTCTCAAAGGTATGTTTCGAAACGATGTGGTTACGTCACACTAATTTTATTTCACGTGTTTCGTAATAGCTTGTCTGTAGTATTTAATAAACCACATGTCCATATGATCATGAACCAGATGAACAAAAACGTTGGTAGAGAGTGACCTCTCTCTCACTACCTGGTAACAGCCTGATGCAGTTGGTTCCCCCGCTTCCACCACCACCACAGCTGAGAGTAAACATTGATAGGGGATTTTATCATTGGTAAAAGAGAAACTAAATTGAACTGGAAGAACATTAGTGTTCTTTGTGATTTACGTGTAGAAAATGCCATGGAATTAAAACAAAAATAATTAACTTTTATTTCAACAACTCGGAGTTTGTTTCATTAGCGTGGGAACCGTTTACCCATTTAAAACAATGCCTTGAACGTGAACAGGCTTTCCTAGTTGGGACGTACCAAACACTTTATATTTATCGTCGCAAGGTTTCAGTCTTTTTTTTTTTAACTAAGATGATCCGGAACACGAAATTGAAGCGTGAGTTAGAATTACTTTTTGACAAACGAAAAGTACAACTATAAACTTTGAAATTAGTAAATCAGTTTCTCGTTACTTGGTAACCCTATGAACGCATCATTAAACTTACGATATGAACAAAAGACGGTTAATAGTAATTATGTATGAAACAAGGAAGGTGTGTCTTTGTTTTAATATCCTTGGTTAAGTTTATAAACAAAAAAACCTTGCATAGGTACATAATCCTACTATTGATTAAGTGGACTATAAAGGAAACGATTTCTCACATGTTTAATCATTCTTGGACGTTGTGTACGATTTGTGTACTAAGAAAACAAGCGCAGAAACAAAACCAAGACGATGGTTTCAATCGACAAGTACCCTTGTTTCTGTAAAGACTCCGACACTTTGATGGTGATGACAACTCAGACAGAGAAGCAGTTCGTTAAATGCAAAGAGGGTAAATGTGGATATTTCACCCCAACAGAAAAGTTCAATGAATACTCTGACATTTTTTACGACAAGGTCATGAAGGTGTACAAGACCAATGGCGGTGCAAAGTGTGGCCACGAAGAAAGTGCGTCACTGCTGGTGTCAAGATCGGAAAAAAATCCAGGTCGGAGTTATCTTCGTAGATATCCATTCTGCTCATAATGTTTTTTTTCGTTCATTTACACTCCGCACGTGAAGGACATATTGTTCAATATGTATTCCCGCGCTTTATACATAACAAAAAGTACAACACACAACATTCTACCAATGGTATACTAATATTCGTTTTTTTCTCTTCTCTTTTCTGATCGACCATCCATATTGTTCACTTCACCATTTATATTGTGTAAATAAACTTGACGTTTAAAGAAAAACGTTTGAGCGTTGTTCATTTCGTAGAACAAGTTAACGTCAGACCCATCTTATCATGTTCAACTTATTTCGTAACTTATTCGGCCCTAAACATGTTTATCACCAGAAAACTGTACAAGCGAAAATAATAGCCAATTGAGTCTAGTTTTCTTCGTAAAACGGAAAGTTACTGAACACGGTCACATTGAATATGAAACCCTTTATTGAACAACACACATATAAGCTCTGGTTATTTTGTTAACCATATTGTACGAGATAAATAACTATGAACGCATGGACATGTCTTTCTTTCAGTGAAGATACAAAGCATGATGCCTTTTAGAAAAAAGATGAAAGGCCCATAATTATTTGCGAAAAACATCCAGGGAACTGAATAGACGTTTTCAGACTTATACCGAGTGGAACGTTCACAAAAAAGAACAACAAATTATCCTAGAAACCATTGAGGACCTTAAAAAAGATGATCAAGACTGAAACTGACCACACTACACAAAATTCCGACACTGATGAACAGTCTAACATTAATATTTCGCTTCATAAGATTACGGGAAAATATGTAGGTGTGTATTTCAGACTAAGGTGAGATTAGAGGTTTTGATGAAGTTTGACCAAATGTTTCCATTGATAAACACATTCCAATTCAAAATCAGTAAACGGGAAGACATTACTCATGTTAATTAACCAAACGCAGAGTCGTGAAACAAGTTGGGAACAAGTTGAAAATAAAGTAAGTCATTATGAATGCATCAGAAGTGACTTCCTACATATCCAGGTGTATGAAGGAGCTAACCATGCTCTTTATCGGCATGGGGGACTCCTATGAAGTGTTAGAATCCATCAAAGCGGAGATAGGGTTGGGTTGGAGGGGTTGGACACCCCTCTTCTATTTTATGCGCCCTTGGAGGCCCGGTCCGTGTTCATGCTCGGCCAGTGGCATTTGGACTGCTGGGGAATGGGTATTTACAGGCCAGATGAATGGGACCGTCTTCGTACCCTCTACATGCCCCACAAGGGTACTGTGGTAGAATACCCTTTAAATTCACTCCAGGCTCCAGCCGTAGTCACGCCGCCGCAGACACGTCAACATGTGTACTACAATGACAGTAGGGCCAACCACCTGGTCGCAAAAATCCTTTGAATTTTTATGCCTCGCAACTGATGGCCCCCGATAATGCGACGGCCACCTTTGCCTCTTCCCCACCCACGTCGTTCTAAACCTTTTTTTACTTATTCTAATAGACTATGGATCGAAAAAGGAAGAAAGCCCTCAAGCCTTGGTGTGACGACGGTGCAAAAAAAAAAAAACGAGGAGACTGTGTAGGCGGTGGTGGTGATGGACCTGGCCTCAATCGTGGCAGACGCCCTCTACCGAAAAGCCTGCGTCCTCTTCTACAACTGGAGGAACTACGTTGTCTGGTGGGAGCTAATTTGATAAAGGACAAACTCACTCGATTTCTTACCGCACACCGTAGGCGATTCCAACCGAGTCTCATCCTGATACAAGGCCACACTCGAACTTTGGGTGCTTCGGCTCATGTTAATCATGACATTAACCGAGACGTTTGAGGTTAGGGACCTTCTATACAACAACATTCCGTGAATTAAGACAACATACTGAATGGCCGTCGTGAGGAACGTCGTCGTCATAAGATGTACCGGTTGTATTAATTGTAATAGCAATTAATACAAAGGGAGAGGCCCTATTTGCGCCTCTCCCATGCCAGATCTTTTTCGAAACCTTCGGGTCCTTGTTTATAATAGACATTGGGCGATATACCAATCAATTCATTTTACCCGATTTCGGGGATCCTCTTAAATTAGCTACGCAACGTCAGTTTCTTATTCGGTTTGATCTTAGTGAAGATGTGATACACAAGGAACCAAACCGCAATCAATGACCTTGTCATACGTCATTTTAAAAGGTGTGAAGACTGTCAACTTAATATTCTACTTCGTTATAGTTATGAACCACGTAATAATGCTGATGAGGATGAGTTTTCATTTTTTTTAAAGGATATTTTTTTCTGTTCCCTAGGGTGGTGATGTTGGTACATGTATTAGTAGAAGGGGAAAAAGTAAAGGAAAAAAATCACTTTCATACATTACCCATAGAGAGAAAACAAACATTTTATTTATGTTCTCAAAGTTTATGACATCAAATCTTATCACTCACAGAATCCATGTGACTAGTGGGAGAGGGATGGAATTAACGGTTTTTTGTTGAGCTATGTTAATTTTTTGTGAGCTCTCATTAAAGTGTTGCGTTATGCATTACTTCGGATGGCGTCACAGTTCTATTGTCCTTTGAATTAATTAAGGAAGTATTTTTAGGGCGCTATGCTAATATTTAGGGCGTATGCATTAATTCGGATGACGTCACAATCCTCAGACTCCGTTCAGTGCATCTTTATTAGCTCGCGTATTTTTATTCAACTCTGACATGGAAGACGTTCAAGGAAAAACGATCACCGTGGATGAAGTAGAACACGTCGAAAGAAACAGAGCATTTCACAGGATATCAAGTATTAGATTGGTGCTTGACAGAGTGCAGCATACACCAAATGTATATGTCGAGAGAGAAAGACGATGTTATGGCTGTGAAACAAATCACCCAAGCCAAAGACAGCACGATTGCTTGATGTTATCCGAAGAGGAATCGTGGAATTTGTTCTACGACATTGCAAAAGACGAAGTCAAACCAGAGAGAGTGTGGGAGATTGTGAACGGTGTTTGCTTCATGTTGAACATTGAAATTCATCGCTCATGGAAAGTTTACCTATCTGAACTTTACAAGTTTCCCTGGACCACAGTGTATCTTCTAAATATTCAGTTCAGTAACAACGGATCTTCTATCATTGATCAAGTGCTTGAAGTAGTGAGACGTCAAATACATCCACTGAATCACATTGAACAACACGGCTTTGCCTTAAGATATTTTGTGTCTGTTCCAGAACATTTTTTTAGAAAAGAAGAAGCGTTTATGCTTGAGTGAACCGGTGATTTTTGAATATCTGGCTCAGTCCCACATTATCGAAAGGCAGTACGAGACGAGCGAACGAAAGTATTCCACTAAATCCAAATTCTTTAAATTTGGAATCAAATACGTGGAAGATTTGATATTCCTGACATTAGCGAGGGCAAAGCGTCTCAAAGGAGCGTATGCTGTCGTTGATGTTTATTTTTCAGCAATAAAAGGGTCAAAGGGATACCGACCCAGTCCATAAAACGAAGATTTTGAATCAATTTGGGGTTCATTATATTATATTTCAACATTCTCAAATTAAAATAATAATAATAATAACAAAAGTCTTTAATATTTCAAATATTGCATTTTGTATTCCAATCATAGTTTTCCAATTTTAATAAATTTTGTACTTTGTTATCTTACCAGTAAGTTTAGTCTTTCACTTAAGTTTCTTTTCCACATAATTTAAAAAAAATCATCATTTAATCAGACAAACACATTGCCAATTCACAATTATTATTAAATTTTGTTTGTCCATACCAACATTTCAGTTCATTTGTTTTTGGTTCATTTGCCAATTTGCCTCGATTGTACTTCACGTTTTACAATAATTCCAATATTTTTTTTTTTTTTATTCCAGTCATAGTTTTCCAATTTTCTAAGAATTTATAAGATTAATAATTTTCAAGCTCTCCTATATTGGTCACCAGGAGTAGACTTTCTTCAAAGAGGGGGGTACTATAATGACACGATTTTAGTGTTTAAAGTGCCTATTTTAGATATCAATTCTAAATCAAGTGAATAGTAGAATGGTAAAATATATTTTGCTTTGAATGCTGTGCCGCTGAGTTAAAGAGGTTTTAATATCCAAAATGCTAATTACATGACGTCAGGGGAGGTATCTGCAATCATTTCTTAGTGGTTGTGAATGGGCGTTTCTACTGATATAGGAAAATAAATTTCTAACATCATTTTATTACAACCATGGTATAACACTGATAATTAAAAAAAATGTGTTTAATTGTAACAACAATTTTTGTATAATAATTGATGCTATAAGTTAGAGAGAAAAAACACAAACATTTTATTTATGATCTCAAAATTAATGACATCAAATCTTATCATTCACAGAATCCAAGTGGTACATAGAGTGATATGCTTCAGGGAAGCTGTGAATAACATCATATCAAATGGAGGGCATCAACAATATTAGGTAATCTGATTTTTATACACAACTATAGTCAACATCTAGTTATCACAAAATGAAACACTGGATACAAATTACCACTGGTTATTACGGATGGCAAATCCATAATACTATGGCATTTTCACATACAACCATAATCTGTGATATATGTTGTGCTAATATCTCGACGTTTCTTTCCCCTTAGAATCACCATACACCATCAGCACTGGTAGGTTTTCAAACCTATAATGCTTGGTCCAATTGCACACACACATACACAAGTACCACACATAACATACGCATATTCATGAAACAGTATACTAAAGGATCCTTTTTCGCAGACGTAAAACTACTACATTCAAAGAGATCATGTTCTGCATTGTAACCATTAATCGTTTTCACAACCTTTTGTACTTGTAAACAAACCACACACTATTACATATTTTTACTTACATACACCTAACATACAACATACAACATTACACTTGTAAATATCAGTTCACAAAATACGCATTGCAAATCAAGAATCGTCGTGAAGTCATTGTGTCTTTAGTATGGTCACTCATTTCGGTTTTCGTTAGTCTTCCTCCTCCTGTTGTCTGTCTTTAGTTTTTTTGTTCCTGTTATTTCGCTTAATCATTATTTACACTAGATTTTGAGTACCACAGAAAGTAAACTTGGACGATATCTAGTCGGTGATTTCAACTGAAATTTCCATATTGAACAAAAACCTCGTCGAACAAAAGTTTACCTATCTGAACTTTACAAGTTTCCCTGGACCACAGTGTATCTTCTAAATATTCAGTTCAGTAACAACGGATCTTCTATCATTGATCAAGTGCTTGAAGTAGTGAGACGTCAAATACATCCACTGAATCACATTGAACAACACGGCTTTGCCTTAAGATATTTTGTGTCTGTTCCAGAACATTTTTTTAGAAAAGAAGAAGCGTTTATGCTTGAGTGAACCGGTGATTTTTGAATATCTGGCTCAGTCCCACATTATCGAAAGGCAGTACGAGACGAGCGAACGAAAGTATTCCACTAAATCCAAATTCTTTAAATTTGGAATCAAATACGTGGAAGATTTGATATTCCTGACATTAGCGAGGGCAAAGCGTCTCAAAGGAGCGTATGCTGTCGTTGATGTTTATTTTTCAGCAATAAGTTCTTAAGCAGCGCCACCAGCAGGAGTTAGCTCAGCGAGATGAGCTAATTCAGTTACTCATTGCGAGTATTGAGACCCTCCTCGAGGGTCGAGGTAGTTTCGTTTCGCTGGAAACGAAAAAAAAAACGGCTCCTTTATTAGGAACCATGCTTTTACTTTATTGCTTTTCTTACAATCAGTTATTGACCACTTGATGTTATCCGAAGAACTATTTTTTAGAAAAGACGAAGAGTTTATGCTTGAGTGAACCGGTGATTTTTGAATATGTGGCTCAGTCCCACATTATCGAAAGGCACTACGAGATGAGCGAACGAAAGTATTCCACTACATTTGGAATCAAATACGTGGAAGATTTGATATTCCTGACATTAGCGAGGGCAAAGCGTCTCAAAGAAGCGTATGCTGTCGTCGATGTTTATTTTTCAGCAATAAAAGGGTCAAAGGGATACCGACCCAGTCCATAAAACGAAGATTTTGAATCAATTTTGGGTTCATTATATTATATTTCAACATTCTCAAATTAAAATTAAAATAATAATAATATTAATAACAAAAAGTCTTCAATATTTCAAATATTGCATTTTTTATTCCAATCATAGTTTTCCAATTTTAATAAATTTTGTACTTTGTTATCTTACCAGTAAGTTTAGTCTTTCACTTAAAGTTTGTTTTCCACATAATTTTAATAATTCATCATTTAATCATCAGACAAACACTTTGATATTGCCAATTCACAATTATTAAATTATAATTAAATTTTGTTTGCCCATACCAACATTTCAGTACATTTGGTTTGTTTTGGTTCATTTACCAATTTCGGCTCGATTATACTTCACGTTTTACAATAATTTCAATATTTCAATTTTTTTATTTTTTATTCCAGTCATAGTTTTCCAATTTTCCAAGAATTTATAACATTTCCTTCTGTCTCAAAGGTATGTTTCGAAAGGGTGTGGTTACGTCACCCTAATTTTATGTCACATGTTTCGTAATAGCTTGTCTGTAGTATTTAATAAACCCCATGTCCATATGATCATGAACCAGATGAACAAAAACGTTGGTAGAGAGTGACCTCTCTCTCTACCTGGTAACAGCCTGATGCAGTTGGTTCCCCCCGCTTCCACCACCACCACAGCTGAGAGTAAGCATTGATTGGGGATTTTTGGCGGGGGCACAGCTGGAGGTTGTTGGCCACCAAGAAGGGGGCCAAAGTGGCGGTTCTTAAGCAGCGCCACCAGCAGGAGTTAGCCCAGCGAGATGAGCTAATTCAGTTACTCATTGCAAGTATTGAGACCCTCCTCGAGGGTCGAGGTAGTTTCCTTTTGCTGGAAACGAAAAAAAAAAAAAGCTCCTTCAAGGAACCACCCACATACGACAAGAGTTCATGACCATATGCTTTTACTTTATTGCTTTTCTTACAATCAGTTATTGACCACTTGATGTTATCCGAAGAACTATTTTTTAGAAAAGACGAAGAGTTTATGCTTAAGTGAACCGTTGATTTTTGAATATGTGGCTCAGTCCCACATTATCGAAAGGCACTGCGAGACGAGCGAACGAAAGTATTCCACTACATTTGGAATAAAATACGTGGAAGATTTGATATTCCTGACATTAGCGAGGGCAAAGCATCTCAAAGAAGCGTATGCTGTTGTCGATGTTTATTTTTCAGCAATAAAAGGGCCAAAGGGATACCGACCCAGTCCATAAAACGAAGATTTTGAACAATTTTGGGTTTAATATATTATATTTCAACATTCTCAAATTAAAATAATAACAAAAAGTCTTTATACATCACAAAAAGTACAACACACAACATTGTACCAATTGTATACTAACATTCGTTTTTTCTCTTTTCTTTTCCAAGTTATTTCTTATCTTCCACAGAATCGAAGTAATTGGGAAGGCAGTTGCCTTCCGAGATGGCGTCCCACCTCGGGAGAAGCTACAGACAGTACTCCGTGGCCCCATTGGTCATATTCCCCAGTACTAGGTAAAAAAAAAATTCATAATGTTAACCCAAGCACAATATGATTTCGTACATCAAGTTTATTCAATGTACGGAAAGTTATCTTCGTTGATATCCATTCTCACAACATTCTACCAATGGTATATTAATATTCGTTTTTTTTTTCTTCTCTTTTCAGATCGACCATCCATGTAATCATCATCACTGTATAAACATCGTGTAAATAAAACTTGTTGACGTTTAAAGGGAAATGTTTGAGCATTGTTCATTTCGTAGAACTAAGTTAATGTCAGACCCACTTACCACCGGATATCATATTCAACTTATTTCGTAACTTATTTGGCCCTAAACATGTTTTATCACCTCCCAAAAAATAGCCAATTGAGTCTAGTTGTCTTCGTAAAACGGAAAGTTACTGAACAGGGTCACATTGAATTTGAAATCCCACTTTATTGAACAACACACAAATACGCTCTGGTTCTTTTGTTAACCATGTTGTACAAGATAATTAAGTACTATACAACGTATGCTTGGTAGTCCCGGTTAGAGGTTAACAATGTACCGAGGTCTGGAGTCTCGATGAACATTATAAAGAGTCATAGTTTCCCTTTTTTAACAATATTTACAAGCGTATACACTACACAACAGTGTTTTTTTACTTCCCTAACCTGACACTTGTGTTATCCAAAATTGCCATTTTTGCTATTATATTATTTATGATAAGTATTTAATCTCTAATCAACAAGGGGAAAAAACGTAATTGTTCAATATTGTAATATTTCGCAACAGCTATTGCCCATATTGCGACGAGCAATTTTACTCATTAATAAAAGACGCTACGCTAAAATATTAAATTCCGAACGTGAAACGTCTATCCGGACATATGTTTTTTTCACAAGCTGATTTGTCGGATTCGATCCAGGCGGCTTTGAAGCTCTTCAAAACAATATTCGCCTCACAGAAAATGTATGAAAATAACCGAAATAATGAATATCTGCCACATACGAACCATTGAGGGAGCAAGTGTATTTATTACCTTTGGCCTTTGAGTTCAACACTATTTATCAAAAGTATAATAAACGGTTTCCAGGGCGAATTGTACTGGTTCGTTTTTACTAGAGCCATGGCAAATTTGATTGGTGGGGTTCGATCCATGTGAATTACGGCTATGGTAATATAAAGACACATCTTTCCCTTTGGACTTCATTCTGTTCATCATGGATTTTTGTCTGCTATATATACTTACCGAAGAGGCCATCCGCATCGCAATGTTGGAGGTAGAGAGAGATCTTTCTCTACCAGGTAATAGTTTGGTAGACCTTTGGCCTGCGTCACCGTTACCCCCAGGGCCAGAACCAACTCCACAGCTTCGGGTCAGCCTGGATAGAAATTTTATGGCCACTGTGGCGATAAAGACGATTCGCCACTCTGGGACTCTTCGGCGGCAAGTGTATTACCTTTGGCCTTTGAGTTCAACACTATTTATCAAAAGTATAATAAACGGTTTCCAGGGCGAATTGTACTGGTTCGTTTTTACTAGAGCCATGGCAAATTTGATTGGTGGGCTTCGATCCATGTGAATTACGGCTATGGTTATATAAAGACACATCTTTCCCTTTGGACCTCATTCTGTTCATCAGTTGGTTCCCCCGCTTCCACCACCACCACCACCACCGCTGAGAGTAAGCATTGATAGGGGATTTTTGGCGGGGGCACAGCCGGAGGTTGTTGGCCACCAAGAAGGGGGCCAAAGTGGCAGTTCTTAAGCAGCGCCACCAGCAGGAGTTAGCTCAGCGAGATGAGCTAATTCAGTTACTCATTGCGAGTATTGAGACCCTCCTCGAGGGTCGAGGTAGTTTCGTTTCGCTGGAAACGAGAAAAAAAACGGCTCCTTTATTAGGAACCATGCTTTTACTTTATTGCTTTTCTTACAATCAGTTATTGACCACTTGATGTTATCCGAAGAACTATTTTTTAGAAAAGACGAAGAGTTTATGCTTGAGTGAACCGGTGATTTTTGAATATGTGGCTCAGTCCCACATTATCGAAAGGCACTACGAGATGAGCGAACGAAAGTATTCCACTACATTTGGAATCAAATACGTGGAAGATTTGATATTCCTGACATTAGCGAGGGCAAAGCGTCTCAAAGAAGCGTATGCTGTCGTCGATGTTTATTTTTCAGCAATAAAAGGGTCAAAGGGATACCGACCCAGTCCATAAAACGAAGATTTTGAATCAATTTTGGGTTCATTATATTATATTTCAACATTCTCAAATTAAAATTAAAATAATAATAATATTAATAACAAAAAGTCTTCAATATTTCAAATATTGCATTTTTTATTCCAATCATAGTTTTCCAATTTTAATAAATTTTGTACTTTGTTATCTTACCAGTAAGTTTAGTCTTTCACTTAAAGTTTGTTTTCCACATAATTTTAATAATTCATCATTTAATCATCAGACAAACACTTTGATATTGCCAATTCACAATTATTAAATTATAATTAAATTTTGTTTGCCCATACCAACATTTCAGTACATTTGGTTTGTTTTGGTTCATTTACCAATTTCGGCTCGATTATACTTCACGTTTTACAATAATTTCAATATTTCAATTTTTTTATTTTTTATTCCAGTCATAGTTTTCCAATTTTCCAAGAATTTATAACATTTCCTTCTGTCTCAAAGGTATGTTTCGAAAGGGTGTGGTTACGTCACCCTAATTTTATGTCACATGTTTCGTAATAGCTTGTCTGTAGTATTTAATAAACCCCATGTCCATATGATCATGAACCAGATGAACAAAAACGTTGGTAGAGAGTGACCTCTCTCTCTACCTGGTAACAGCCTGATGCAGTTGGTTCCCCCGCTTCCACCACCACCACAGCTGAGAGTAAGCATTGATTGGGGATTTTTGGCGGGGGCACAGCTGGAGGTTGTTGGCCACCAAGAAGGGGGCCAAAGTGGCGGTTCTTAAGCAGCGCCACCAGCAGGAGTTAGCCCAGCGAGATGAGCTAATTCAGTTACTCATTGCAAGTATTGAGACCCTCCTCGAGGGTCGAGGTAGTTTCCTTTTGCTGGAAACGAAAAAAAAAAAAAAAGCTCCTTCAAGGAACCACCCACATACGACAAGAGTTCATGACCATATGCTTTTACTTTATTGCTTTTCTTACAATCAGTTATTGACCACTTGATGTTATCCGAAGAACATTTTTTTAGAAAAGACGAAGAGTTTATGCTTGAGTGAACCGTTGATTTTTGAATATGTGGCTCAGTCCCACATTATCGAAAGGCACTACGAGACGAGCGAACGAAAGTATTCCACTACATTTGGAATAAAATACGTGGAAGATTTGATATTCCTGACATTAGCGAGGGCAAAGCATCTCAAAGAAGCGTATGCTGTTGTCGATGTTTATTTTTCAGCAATAAAAGGGCCAAAGGGATACCGACCCAGTCCATAAAACGAAGATTTTGAACAATTTTGGGTTTAATATATTATATTTCAACATTCTCAAATTAAAATAATAACAAAAAAAGTCTTTATACATCACAAAAAGTACAACACACAACATTGTACCAATTGTATACTAACATTCGTTTTTTCTCTTTTCTTTTCCATGTTATTTCTTATCTTCCACAGAATCGAAGTAATTGGGAAGGCAGTTGCCTTCCGAGATGGCGTCCCACCTCGGGAGTAGCTACAGACAGTACTCCGTGGCCCCATTGGTCATATTCCCCAGTAATAGGTAAAAAAAAAATTCATAATGTTAACCCAAGCACAATATGATTTCGTACATCAAGTTTATTCAATGTACGGAAAGTTATCTTCGTTGATATCCATTCTCACAACATTCTACCAATGGTATATTAATATTCGTTTTTTTTTTCCTTCTCTTTTCAGATCGACCATCCATGTAATCATCATCACTGTATAAACATCGTGTAAATAAAACTTGTTGACGTTTAAAGGAAAATGTTTGAGCATTGTTCATTTCGTAGAACTAAGTTAATGTCAGACCCACTTACCACCGGATATCATATTCAACTTATTTCGTAACTTATTTGGCCCTAAACATGTTTTATCACCTCCCAAAAAATAGCCAATTGAGTCTAGTTGTCTTCGTAAAACGGAAAGTTACTGAACAGGGTCACATTGAATTTGAAATCCCACTTTATTGAACAACACACAAATACGCTCTGGTTCTTTTGTTAACCATGTTGTACAAGATAATTAAGTACTATACAACGTATGCTTGGTAGTCCCGGTTAGAGGTTAACAATGTACCGAGGTCTGGAGTCTCGATGAACATTATAAAGAATCATAGTATCCCAATTTTTAACAATATTTACAAGCGTATACACTACACAACAGTGTTTTTTTACTTCCCTAACCTGACACTTGTGTTATCCAAAATTGCCATTTTTGCTATTATATTATTTATGATAAGTATTTAATCTCTAATCAACAAGGGGAAAAAACGTAATTGTTCAATATTGTAATATTTCGCAACAGCTATTGCCCATATTGCGACGAGCAATTTTACTCATTAATAAAAGACGCTACGCTAAAATATTAAATTCCGAACGTGAAACGTCTATCCGGACATATGTTTTTTCACAAGCTGATTTGTCGGATTCGATCCAGGCGGCTTTGAAGCTCTTCAAAACAATATCCGCCTCACAGAAAATGTATGAAAATAACCGAAATAATGAATATCTGCCACATACGAACCATTGAGGGAGCAAGTGTATTTATTACCTTTGGCCTTTGAGTTCAACACTATTTATCAAAAGTATAATAAACGGTTTCCAGGGCGAATTGTACTGGTTCGTTTTTACAAGAGCCATGGCAAATTTGATTGGTGGGGTTCGATCCATGTGAATTACGGCTATGGTAATATAAAGACACATCTTTCCCTTTGGACTTCATTCTGTTCATCATGGATTTTTGTCTGCTATATATACTTACCGAAGAGGCCATCCGCATCGCAATGTTGGAGGTAGAGAGAGATCTTTCTCTACCAGGTAATAGTTTGGTAGACCTTTGGCCTGCGTCACCGTTACCCCCAGGGCCAGAACCAACTCCACAGCTTCGGGTCAGCCTGGATAGAAATTTTATGGCCACTGTGGCGATAAAGACGATTCGCCACTCTGGGACTCTTCGGCGGCAAGTGTATTACCTTTGGCCTTTGAGTTCAACACTATTTATCAAAAGTATAATAAACGGTTTCCAGGGCGAATTGTACTGGTTCGTTTTTACTAGAGCCATGGCAAATTTGATTGGTGGGCTTCGATCCATGTGAATTACGGCTATGGTTATATAAAGACACATCTTTCCCTTTGGACCTCATTCTGTTCATCAGTTGGTTCCCCCGCTTCCACCACCACCACCACCACCGCTGAGAGTAAGCATTGATAGGGGATTTTTGGCGGGGGCACAGCCGGAGGTTGTTGGCCACCAAGAAGGGGGCCAAAGTGGCAGTTCTTAAGCAGCGCCACCAGCAGGAGTTAGCTCAGCGAGATGAGCTAATTCAGTTACTCATTGCGAGTATTGAGACCCTCCTCGAGGGTCGAGGTAGTTTCGTTTCGCTGGAAACGAGAAAAAAAACGGCTCCTTTATTAGGAACCATGCTTTTACTTTATTGCTTTTCTTACAATCAGTTATTGACCACTTGATGTTATCCGAAGAACTATTTTTTAGAAAAGACGAAGAGTTTATGCTTGAGTGAACCGGTGATTTTTGAATATGTGGCTCAGTCCCACATTATCGAAAGGCACTACGAGATGAGCGAACGAAAGTATTCCACTACATTTGGAATCAAATACGTGGAAGATTTGATATTCCTGACATTAGCGAGGGCAAAGCGTCTCAAAGAAGCGTATGCTGTCGTCGATGTTTATTTTTCAGCAATAAAAGGGTCAAAGGGATACCGACCCAGTCCATAAAACGAAGATTTTGAATCAATTTTGGGTTCATTATATTATATTTCAACATTCTCAAATTAAAATTAAAATAATAATAATATTAATAACAAAAAGTCTTCAATATTTCAAATATTGCATTTTTTATTCCAATCATAGTTTTCCAATTTTAATAAATTTTGTACTTTGTTATCTTACCAGTAAGTTTAGTCTTTCACTTAAAGTTTGTTTTCCACATAATTTTAATAATTCATCATTTAATCATCAGACAAACACTTTGATATTGCCAATTCACAATTATTAAATTATAATTAAATTTTGTTTGCCCATACCAACATTTCAGTACATTTGGTTTGTTTTGGTTCATTTACCAATTTCGGCTCGATTATACTTCACGTTTTACAATAATTTCAATATTTCAATTTTTTTATTTTTTATTCCAGTCATAGTTTTCCAATTTTCCAAGAATTTATAACATTTCCTTCTGTCTCAAAGGTATGTTTCGAAAGGGTGTGGTTACGTCACCCTAATTTTATGTCACATGTTTCGTAATAGCTTGTCTGTAGTATTTAATAAACCCCATGTCCATATGATCATGAACCAGATGAACAAAAACGTTGGTAGAGAGTGACCTCTCTCTCTACCTGGTAACAGCCTGATGCAGTTGGTTCCCCCGCTTCCACCACCACCACAGCTGAGAGTAAGCATTGATTGGGGATTTTTGGCGGGGGCACAGCTGGAGGTTGTTGGCCACCAAGAAGGGGGCCAAAGTGGCGGTTCTTAAGCAGCGCCACCAGCAGGAGTTAGCCCAGCGAGATGAGCTAATTCAGTTACTCATTGCAAGTATTGAGACCCTCCTCGAGGGTCGAGGTAGTTTCCTTTTGCTGGAAACGAAAAAAAAAAAAAAAGCTCCTTCAAGGAACCACCCACATACGACAAGAGTTCATGACCATATGCTTTTACTTTATTGCTTTTCTTACAATCAGTTATTGACCACTTGATGTTATCCGAAGAACATTTTTTTAGAAAAGACGAAGAGTTTATGCTTGAGTGAACCGTTGATTTTTGAATATGTGGCTCAGTCCCACATTATCGAAAGGCACTACGAGACGAGCGAACGAAAGTATTCCACTACATTTGGAATAAAATACGTGGAAGATTTGATATTCCTGACATTAGCGAGGGCAAAGCATCTCAAAGAAGCGTATGCTGTTGTCGATGTTTATTTTTCAGCAATAAAAGGGCCAAAGGGATACCGACCCAGTCCATAAAACGAAGATTTTGAACAATTTTGGGTTTAATATATTATATTTCAACATTCTCAAATTAAAATAATAACAAAAAAAGTCTTTATACATCACAAAAAGTACAACACACAACATTGTACCAATTGTATACTAACATTCGTTTTTTCTCTTTTCTTTTCCATGTTATTTCTTATCTTCCACAGAATCGAAGTAATTGGGAAGGCAGTTGCCTTCCGAGATGGCGTCCCACCTCGGGAGTAGCTACAGACAGTACTCCGTGGCCCCATTGGTCATATTCCCCAGTAATAGGTAAAAAAAAAATTCATAATGTTAACCCAAGCACAATATGATTTCGTACATCAAGTTTATTCAATGTACGGAAAGTTATCTTCGTTGATATCCATTCTCACAACATTCTACCAATGGTATATTAATATTCGTTTTTTTTTTCCTTCTCTTTTCAGATCGACCATCCATGTAATCATCATCACTGTATAAACATCGTGTAAATAAAACTTGTTGACGTTTAAAGGAAAATGTTTGAGCATTGTTCATTTCGTAGAACTAAGTTAATGTCAGACCCACTTACCACCGGATATCATATTCAACTTATTTCGTAACTTATTTGGCCCTAAACATGTTTTATCACCTCCCAAAAAATAGCCAATTGAGTCTAGTTGTCTTCGTAAAACGGAAAGTTACTGAACAGGGTCACATTGAATTTGAAATCCCACTTTATTGAACAACACACAAATACGCTCTGGTTCTTTTGTTAACCATGTTGTACAAGATAATTAAGTACTATACAACGTATGCTTGGTAGTCCCGGTTAGAGGTTAACAATGTACCGAGGTCTGGAGTCTCGATGAACATTATAAAGAATCATAGTATCCCAATTTTTAACAATATTTACAAGCGTATACACTACACAACAGTGTTTTTTTACTTCCCTAACCTGACACTTGTGTTATCCAAAATTGCCATTTTTGCTATTATATTATTTATGATAAGTATTTAATCTCTAATCAACAAGGGGAAAAAACGTAATTGTTCAATATTGTAATATTTCGCAACAGCTATTGCCCATATTGCGACGAGCAATTTTACTCATTAATAAAAGACGCTACGCTAAAATATTAAATTCCGAACGTGAAACGTCTATCCGGACATATGTTTTTTCACAAGCTGATTTGTCGGATTCGATCCAGGCGGCTTTGAAGCTCTTCAAAACAATATCCGCCTCACAGAAAATGTATGAAAATAACCGAAATAATGAATATCTGCCACATACGAACCATTGAGGGAGCAAGTGTATTTATTACCTTTGGCCTTTGAGTTCAACACTATTTATCAAAAGTATAATAAACGGTTTCCAGGGCGAATTGTACTGGTTCGTTTTTACAAGAGCCATGGCAAATTTGATTGGTGGGGTTCGATCCATGTGAATTACGGCTATGGTAATATAAAGACACATCTTTCCCTTTGGACTTCATTCTGTTCATCATGGATTTTTGTCTGCTATATATACTTACCGAAGAGGCCATCCGCATCGCAATGTTGGAGGTAGAGAGAGATCTTTCTCTACCAGGTAATAGTTTGGTAGACCTTTGGCCTGCGTCACCGTTACCCCCAGGGCCAGAACCAACTCCACAGCTTCGGGTCAGCCTGGATAGAAATTTTATGGCCACTGTGGCGATAAAGACGATTCGCCACTCTGGGACTCTTCGGCGGCAAGTGTATTACCTTTGGCCTTTGAGTTCAACACTATTTATCAAAAGTATAATAAACGGTTTCCAGGGCGAATTGTACTGGTTCGTTTTTACTAGAGCCATGGCAAATTTGATTGGTGGGCTTCGATCCATGTGAATTACGGCTATGGTTATATAAAGACACATCTTTCCCTTTGGACCTCATTCTGTTCATCAGTTGGTTCCCCCGCTTCCACCACCACCGCTGAGAGTAAGCATTGATAGGGGATTTTTGGCGGGGGCACAGCCGGAGGTTGTTGGCCACCAAGAAGGGGGCCAAAGTGGCAGTTCTTAAGCAGCGCCACCAGCAGGAGTTAGCTCAGCGAGATGAGCTAATTCAGTTACTCATTGCGAGTATTGAGACCCTCCTCGAGGGTCGAGGTAGTTTCGTTTCGCTGGAAACGAGAAAAAAAACGGCTCCTTTATTAGGAACCATGCTTTTACTTTATTGCTTTTCTTACAATCAGTTATTGACCACTTGATGTTATCCGAAGAACTATTTTTTAGAAAAGACGAAGAGTTTATGCTTGAGTGAACCGGTGATTTTTGAATATGTGGCTCAGTCCCACATTATCGAAAGGCACTACGAGATGAGCGAACGAAAGTATTCCACTACATTTGGAATCAAATACGTGGAAGATTTGATATTCCTGACATTAGCGAGGGCAAAGCGTCTCAAAGAAGCGTATGCTGTCGTCGATGTTTATTTTTCAGCAATAAAAGGGTCAAAGGGATACCGACCCAGTCCATAAAACGAAGATTTTGAATCAATTTTGGGTTCATTATATTATATTTCAACATTCTCAAATTAAAATTAAAATAATAATAATATTAATAACAAAAAGTCTTCAATATTTCAAATATTGCATTTTTTATTCCAATCATAGTTTTCCAATTTTAATAAATTTTGTACTTTGTTATCTTACCAGTAAGTTTAGTCTTTCACTTAAAGTTTGTTTTCCACATAATTTTAATAATTCATCATTTAATCATCAGACAAACACTTTGATATTGCCAATTCACAATTATTAAATTATAATTAAATTTTGTTTGCCCATACCAACATTTCAGTACATTTGGTTTGTTTTGGTTCATTTACCAATTTCGGCTCGATTATACTTCACGTTTTACAATAATTTCAATATTTCAATTTTTTTATTTTTTATTCCAGTCATAGTTTTCCAATTTTCCAAGAATTTATAACATTTCCTTCTGTCTCAAAGGTATGTTTCGAAAGGGTGTGGTTACGTCACCCTAATTTTATGTCACATATTTCGTAATAGCTTGTCTGTAGTATTTAATAAACCCCATGTCCATATGATCATGAACCAGATGAACAAAAACGTTGGTAGAGAGTGACCTCTCTCTACCTGGTAACAGCCTGATGCAGTTGGTTCCCCCGCTTCCACCACCACCACCACAGCTGAGAGTAAGCATTGATAGGGGATTTTTGGCGGGGGCACAGCTGGAGGTTGTTGGCCACCAAGAAGGGGGCCAAAGTGGCGGTTCTTAAGCAGCGCCACCAGCAGGAGTTAGCCCAGCGAGATGAGCTAATTCAGTTACTCATTGCAAGTATTGAGACCCTCCTCGAGGGTCGAGGTAGTTTCCTTTTGCTGGAAACGAAAAAAAAAAAAAAAGCTCCTTCAAGGAACCACCCACATACGACAAGAGTTCATGACCATATGCTTTTACTTTATTGCTTTTCTTACAATCAGTTATTGACCACTTGATGTTATCCGAAGAACATTTTTTTAGAAAAGACGAAGAGTTTATGCTTGAGTGAACCGTTGATTTTTGAATATGTGGCTCAGTCCCACATTATCGAAAGGCACTACGAGACGAGCGAACGAAAGTATTCCACTACATTTGGAATAAAATACGTGGAAGATTTGATATTCCTGACATTAGCGAGGGCAAAGCATCTCAAAGAAGCGTATGCTGTTGTCGATGTTTATTTTTCAGCAATAAAAGGGCCAAAGGGATACCGACCCAGTCCATAAAACGAAGATTTTGAACAATTTTGGGTTTAATATATTATATTTCAACATTCTCAAATTAAAATAATAACAAAAAAAGTCTTTATACATCACAAAAAGTACAACACACAACATTGTACCAATTGTATACTAACATTCGTTTTTTCTCTTTTCTTTTCCATGTTATTTCTTATCTTCCACAGAATCGAAGTAATTGGGAAGGCAGTTGCCTTCCGAGATGGCGTCCCACCTCGGGAGTAGCTACAGACAGTACTCCGTGGCCCCATTGGTCATATTCCCCAGTAATAGGTAAAAAAAAAATTCATAATGTTAACCCAAGCACAATATGATTTCGTACATCAAGTTTATTCAATGTACGGAAAGTTATCTTCGTTGATATCCATTCTCACAACATTCTACCAATGGTATATTAATATTCGTTTTTTTTTTCCTTCTCTTTTCAGATCGACCATCCATGTAATCATCATCACTGTATAAACATCGTGTAAATAAAACTTGTTGACGTTTAAAGGAAAATGTTTGAGCATTGTTCATTTCGTAGAACTAAGTTAATGTCAGACCCACTTACCACCGGATATCATATTCAACTTATTTCGTAACTTATTTGGCCCTAAACATGTTTTATCACCTCCCAAAAAATAGCCAATTGAGTCTAGTTGTCTTCGTAAAACGGAAAGTTACTGAACAGGGTCACATTGAATTTGAAATCCCACTTTATTGAACAACACACAAATACGCTCTGGTTCTTTTGTTAACCATGTTGTACAAGATAATTAAGTACTATACAACGTATGCTTGGTAGTCCCGGTTAGAGGTTAACAATGTACCGAGGTCTGGAGTCTCGATGAACATTATAAAGAATCATAGTATCCCAATTTTTAACAATATTTACAAGCGTATACACTACACAACAGTGTTTTTTTACTTCCCTAACCTGACACTTGTGTTATCCAAAATTGCCATTTTTGCTATTATATTATTTATGATAAGTATTTAATCTCTAATCAACAAGGGGAAAAAACGTAATTGTTCAATATTGTAATATTTCGCAACAGCTATTGCCCATATTGCGACGAGCAATTTTACTCATTAATAAAAGACGCTACGCTAAAATATTAAATTCCGAACGTGAAACGTCTATCCGGACATATGTTTTTTCACAAGCTGATTTGTCGGATTCGATCCAGGCGGCTTTGAAGCTCTTCAAAACAATATCCGCCTCACAGAAAATGTATGAAAATAACCGAAATAATGAATATCTGCCACATACGAACCATTGAGGGAGCAAGTGTATTTATTACCTTTGGCCTTTGAGTTCAACACTATTTATCAAAAGTATAATAAACGGTTTCCAGGGCGAATTGTACTGGTTCGTTTTTACAAGAGCCATGGCAAATTTGATTGGTGGGGTTCGATCCATGTGAATTACGGCTATGGTAATATAAAGACACATCTTTCCCTTTGGACTTCATTCTGTTCATCATGGATTTTTGTCTGCTAGATATACTTACCGAAGAGGCCATCCGCATCGCAATGTTGGAGGTAGAGAGAGATCTTTCTCTACCAGGTAATAGTTTGGTAGACCTTTGGCCTGCGTCACCGTTACCCCCAGGGCCAGAACCAACTCCACAGCTTCGGGTAAGCTTGGATAGAAATTTTATGGCCACTGTGGCGATAAAGACGATTCGCCATTCTGGGACTCTTCGGCGGCAAGTGTATTACCTTTGGCCTTTGAGTTCAACACTATTTATCAAAAGTATAATAAACGGTTTCCAGGGCGAATTGTACTGGTTCGTTTTTACTAGAGCCATGGCAAATTTGATTGGTGGGCTTCGATCCATGTGAATTACGGCTATGGTTATATAAAGACACATCTTTCCCTTTGGACCTCATTCTGTTCATCAGTTGGTTCCCCCGCTTCCACCACCACCACCACCGCTGAGAGTAAGCATTGATAGGGGATTTTTGGCGGGGGCACAGTCGGAGGTTGTTGGCCACCAAGAAGGGGGCCAAAGTGGCGGTTCTTAAGCAGCGCCACCAGCAGGAGTTAGCTCAGCGAGATGAGCTAATTCAGTTACTCATTGCGAGTATTGAGACCCTCCTCGAGGGTCGAGGTAGTTTCGTTTTGCTGGAAACGGAAAAAAAACGGCTCCTTTATTAGGAACCATGCTTTTACTTTATTGCTTTTCTTACAATCAGTTATTGACCACTTGATGTTATCCGAAGAACTATTTTTTAGAAAAGACGAAGAGTTTATGCTTGAGTGAACCGGTGATTTTTGAATATGTGGCTCAGTCCCACATTATCGAAAGGCACTACGAGACGAGCGAACGAAAGTATTCCACTACATTTGGAATAAAATACGTGGAAGATTTGATATTCCTGACATTAGCGAGGGCAAAGCGTCTCAAAGAAGCGTATGCTGTCGTCGATGTTTATTTTTCAGCAATAAAAGGGTCAAAGGGATACCGACCCAGTCCATAAAACGAAGATTTTGAATCAATTTTGGGTTCATTATTATATTTCAACATTCTCAAATTAAAATAATAACAAAAAAAGTCTTCAATATTTCAAATATTGCATTTTTTTATTCCAATCATAGTTTTCCAATCTTAATAAATGTTGTACTTTTTTATCTTACCAGTAAGTTTAGTCTTTCACTTAAGTTTCTTTTCCACATAATTTTAATAATTTATCATTTAATCAGACAAACACATTGATATTACCAATTCACAATTATTAAATTGTTATTAAATTTTGTTTGTCCACACTAACATTTCAGTACATTTGTTTTTGGTTCGTTTGCCAATTTTGGCTCGATTGTACTTCACTTTTTACAATAATTTCAATATTTCAATTTTTATATTTTTTATTCCAGTCATAGTTTTCCAATTTTCTAAGAATTTATAAGATTAATAATTTTCAAGCTCTCCTATATTGGTCACCAGGAGTAGACTTTCTTCAAACAGGGGGGTACTGTAATGACACGATTTTAGTGTTTAAACTAGCAAGTTGTTGTTGTTTATCAAGTTGAACTTGAACACCGTCGAACTGTGAACGATTACTGATCACTGTACCTGTAACGGATTTAAGTTGAGCTTGTTGAATTGTCTATTAAAATGTTGTTACATATAAATAGAGTGTGTCATTTCCTTATGTCTCAAAGTTATGTTTCGAAAGGGTGTGGTTACGTCACACTAATTTTATGTCACGTGTTTCGTAATAGCTTGTCTGTAGTATTTAATAAACCCCATGTCCATATGATCATGAACCAGATGAACAAAAATGTTGGTAGAGAGTGACCTCTCTCTCTACCTGGTAACAGCCTGATGCAGTTGGTTCCCCAGCTTCCACCACCACCACCACAGCTGAGAGTAAGCATTGATAGGGGATTTTTGGCGGGGGCACAGCCGGAGGTTGTTGGCCACCAAGAAGGGGGCCAAAGTGGCGGTTCTTAAGCAGCACCACCAGCAGGAGTTAGCTCAGCGAGATGAGCTAATTCAGTTACTCATTGCGAGTATTGAGACCCTCCTCGAGGGTCGAGGTAGTTTCCTTTCGCTGGAAACGGGGAAAAAACGGCTCCTTTATTAGGAACCATGCTTTTACTTTATTGCTTTTCTTACAATCAGTTATTGACCACTTGATGTTATCCGAAGAACAATTTTTTAGAAAAGACGAAGAGTTTATGCTTGAGTGAACCGTTGATTTTTGAATATGTGGCTCAGTCCCACATTATTGAAAGGCACTACGAGACGAGCGAACGAAAGTATTCCACTACATTTGGAATCAAATACGTGGAAGATTTGATATTCCTGACATTAGCGAGGGCAAAGCATCTCAAGAAGCGTATGCTGTTGTCGATGTTTATTTTTCAGCAATAAAAGGGTCAAAGGGATACCGACCCAGTCCATAAAACGAAGATTTTGAACAATTTTGGGTTTAATATATTATATTTCAACATTCTCAAATTAAAATAATAATAACAAAAAGTCTTCAATATTTCAAATATTGCATTTTTTTTATTCCAATCAAGTTTTCCAATGTACATGAAGCAGAAATACTCAATCACTTCTACAATGTACAGTAAGTCAAACCTTCTAAGAAAAATCCACTGTTTCAAAACAATCTAGTCCTCAAAGCCAATCTTAACAAAAGGTGGATTAACCATCACAATCTCAGTTAACAATAACCTTTCAACACATCCTAAACCACTGAACATTCCAAGACTCGTTGATAAAAATAGAGCCAAAATAATCCAGAATGATCCAATATCTGATTTGTCTTACTAGATTTTTCTTCAAGTGGTTAAAGCAATGTAATTAAATAAATCCTTGGGGTATACGCGGGAGTCACCTTCAAAGGTTGGTTTGTTTGAAGAGTTTCCTGAATTATTTATATGGCAATTTTACTTTGCCAGCTACAAATTGGGTTCTACATAACACACTCAGACAATAGTAAGAAGGGAAAGTTTTTTACATGGCTATTTTGCACTTTGTTATGTTACCAGCATTAAAGGTTTTTTTTCCACATAATTATTTTTAATTAGACTAACACATTTATATTGCAAATTCACAATAATATTATTAAATTATTATTAAATTTTGTTTGTTCATGCCAACATTTAAGTACATTTGTTTTTGGTTCATTTGCCAATTTTGGCTTCTTGGATTTTCATTAACTAGTGCCAATCTCACACGTGTAAAATTATTGTGAAGAATGCCTGGTTGTTTAGATGCATGATGTGACAAGCGCTGCATATCAGCGTGTTTTGGAAGGTAAATAAGCTTACGGCCAATTCCATGTTGCGGACGTGACATTTGGAGACAAAATTTGGGTATTAAATGTCTCCCAATGCCAGATCCCAAATACTTGAATTAAAATTAGCCATGTCATAAAATAACCCCTTTCAGTACCTTTCATTTTGGCAGTAAACATTTTGACTACCACTTTAAGATACAGAGAGAATAATTTTTTTAGAGTGTGTTGCGGACGTGACTCCAAAAACAACGATTGATCTCAATTGCTCTTGGTTATTTCAAATTTCCTGTTAATTGTAAAACTTCCAAAGTGACTGCTTATACTAACTAAATACAATAGTAATTGTGCTTAATGAATCTGAAAAAAAGATTGTAGAAATCACTTGTTGCCATGGATTCATTAATGAAAACATTGTGTTGCGGATGTGACCACAATTTGTTGCGGACGTGACATTTTGGGGATGTTTGGAAAAGAGGTTTTTTCTAATCCAAAAACACTTCATAATGCCCGTGAAGTAAAATGTTTACTATTTTTAAAGAGAAAAAAATGAAATAAATGATAATCAACAAGAATATGATTAGTATTTTATCTTTGTATCAAGTTTGTATCAGTATATTTTAGAAGGGAAAACTTTTGCAGTAAAAATAAAGCAAATATAGAAATGACTGGTCAGCAGCCTACTATATGAGTGACATGCTCTATGGATAGAGCATGCACTTTGTGATAAAACTGCTGACCAATATTCCTTCTTTGTATGTGCTGTATGAAGGAAGTTGTTTTTCAACTTCTACAGCCATACAATGGCAAAAACGAGTACTGAAAGGTCAAAATTATTCCGTAAAAAGTTGAGAGAAGATGTTGGAAAGTGCAGTGTTTTTAAGGCAAAGGATAGAGAACGGAAAAGAAATGAAAGAAAGAAGTGCAAACCACTCAGTGAGATAGAATTAGAAAACATCAGAAAGAAAGCCAGAGAGAGAAAGAGAAGAAGTAGAATAAAACAAAAGGCCCAACCGCAAAAAAGCTGCAGTGGTGAAGAAGAAAATGTGCATGCTTATGCAACACCTCAAGCTCTTGGAAAGGCAATTGGAAAAGTCAAGTCCCACCTACCCAAAAGTCCAAGAAAAAGGAATGCAGTGATCAAAAAGTTAGCCACCACATCAGGCCTTGTAATTGCCAAGCGTAAAAAGAGCAACAGCGGAGGAAATAAAAAGGTAGCAGCAGCAACAATAACAAAGGTCAAAGAATTCTACTGCAAAGATTATGTGTCCCGCCAAGCTCCTGGAAAGAAAGACTATGTCATTCAGAGGCAAAGTGGAAAGAAAGAGTATCTACAGAAAAGGCACTTGATGTTTTCGCTAAGAGAGGCTCACGCTCTGTTTCAGAAGGAACACCCAGGTGTTAAAATTGGTCTGAGTAAATTCAGTTCTCTGCGACCAGTTAATGTTCGTCTTTCATCAGATACACCTCGTAATGTATGTCTGTGTCTATATCATGAGAACATCCGTCTCATTTGTGATTGTCTTTCTAAAGAAGTAGAATTAGGCTTCCCAAGTTATTCTGGTGACTTTGTAGACAAATTTGTCTGTGATAGTAGCTCAGAGGAATGCATGCTTGGTAGATGCCAAAACTGTGCAACATACACTTGGCTGGATGAAATGGCGGAGAGCTGTGAGCCATCTATGTGTGAACAAGTGTCATGGAATCAGTGGAAGAGAGTAGAAGTTGCAATACCAGCTAAAAAGAACAAGCCCTCAAAAGTATGTAAGAAAACAAAGAAGGTCTACAAAGAAGGTACCATCAAAGATGTCTTTGAGTCATTGGGCTCAAAAATGCCAAGCTTTCTTGAACATGTCTTTATTAAAAGACAGCAGTCTAGCTACTTTGAGGAGAGAAAATCAAACCTTCAACAGGGGGAGGCCATTGTCCAAGTTGATTTTGCTGAGAACTATTCTTGTAAATATCAAGACGAAATACAGTCAGCTCACTGGAACCAAGAGCAGATAACATTGTTTACTGTGGCTGTCTGGACAAGGAATGAAGCAACCAAAGATCTTACCTGTGAATCACATGTGATTGTATCAGATGATCTAGAGCACGAGAAGACATCAGTGGTAGTGTTTATGTCCACAGTACTTGAAAAGTTTGTCAAACAGAAGCACCCAGAGGTCACCAATGTATACATATTTTCAGATGGGCCCAGTTCACAGTTTAAAAATAAATACATAGTGAGTATTCTGTCAAAACTTGACAAGATTGTGCATGTCCAATGGAACTACTTTGCCACGTCGCATGGCAAAGGTGCTGTTGATGGCATTGGTGGCACAATAAAGCGTTTGGTTTGGAATGCTGTGTCATCCAGAAGAGCACCACACATTACTGATGCCAAGTCCTTCCATGAAGTAGCCACCAAGTTAAATTCATGTGTTTCTGTTCATCTTATGGAAAAGAAAGATACAAGATCGAGCTACTTCACTTGGCCTAAGTAAGGCCTTTAAAGAAGCTGTTGCTCTGCCAGGAATTTCAAAGTTTCATTGCATTGAGCCACAAACCAATGGGTTTGTTCAAAGCAAAATGTATTCCACTCAAGGCATTGTCGAGAAGGAAATGGTGCCTCATGTCTTCCCATTTGATTTGGAAGAGTCAGGAAGTGACAGTGATGAAGCTGATGTGAGTTATACTGATGAAGAGAGTAATTATGCAGATCATGAGGATATAGCCATTTCCGAGGATGATGAAACATGTAGCAACGCAGATGTTGTCCATGAAATGAGTGATATCTATAATAAAGATAGTGAAGAATCATTCAACAATATTTATATCAAGATAGATTATGGCCTTCCACCACACAACAAGCTTCTAAAATGTGATAGCATTCTTTCTTGTTATAATGTGCCTCTTCACACTTCCTGTATAGTTGATGGTATTCTCAGTAGCCACATCAAGTTCCAGGGTAATTGCATCATAGATGATAATGATCTCAAGTCAACAATTGGGGGCCATACAAATAGTAAAGAGAACTACCTCTCAAACTTTGTCATTGATGAGTATTTAACAATCTTGAAAGCTACATGTACTACAAAGAAGGTCTCTGTTATCTCATGGGAAGTTTTTGAGAAATTTGTTGTGAAGAAGATCTTAGCTGAAAATGAAAATATTCTCAATCAAGACCTCATACTAGTACCTTGCAATCCAGTGAACTCTGCACACTGGTATCTTCTTGTGGCATTTCCCCAGATAAAAGTCATTGCTGTGCTTGACAGTTTAGCTGGAGATTTTGTCAAACCAACTGCAGAAGTCTCCATTAAGAAGATGTGGGTGCTGTTAAAGATGTTTGACAGTACCCTTGATGAGAAGGAGTGGCATTTTGCTGTCAACAAACCCAATGATCTTCCCCAACAAGACAATGACTTTGACTGCGGAGTCTTTGTCACCCTGTATGCCAGATGCTTCATTGACAACAGTACCATGTTTGTGGAATGTGCAAGCCTACAAGACCTCAGAAAACACATGGTTGCCGAGTTGCACAAGCAGAGCCTCATTGCCATATCTCCAAGCATCTTCCCTGGACAGTACTATGCTGTTGACTATGTCAACAAATTCTACATTGGCAGAGCACTTGAAGCTGATGACAAAGTAACCAAATTCAAGTTCCTATATTCTGCTGGTGCAAACAAGTTTGATTGGCCAAGAAGTAATGACATCGAGTCAAAACACAGCTCTTGTGTTTTTTATGGCCCTGTTACTATTATGGGAAATTGCCCCTTTGAGATTGCTGAGATAAAAGAAATTGCAACTCTTTTCAAATACATTACAAGAAAAGCAAATTAACCATGGCATGTATGACATACAGTATTTTTAGCTTTAGTGAATAAGCTTTCATTCAGCATTTGAGCAACCTTTATTCAAGAGATTATAGTTAATATCATACTCATTCCATGTTGTTGCAGTTGGTCAAATCAATGACCAAACAATGAATGGCATGAAATCATTGAACTCAAGGAGATAAAATACATGTTTGACATTTTATCACAGAGAAGGACAATATAATATAATATAATAGTTTACAATATAGTTGAAGTTTATACAGTGAGTACATTAATTTATGTTCTTCGTAACAACTTTGATTTGTCATTTGTTTATGACAAAGACATTTGTTATTCTGCAGCATTGGATTTCTATAATAGTGATACCTTTATATCATGTAACAGGTTTATATTTCTTATTGCTATCATTAAATATTAACATACTGTCTTCTAATGTTTGGAGATTCTATAATGATACTGGGTTTCTTGCAATTTTCCTTTCCGCCATGGTCACGTCCGCAACACCATCTCTTTCTACAATAGTGATGGCTTTATATCATAACAGGTTTATAATTGTTATTGCTATCATTAAATACCCATGTAAAAATCAAAGGCGGGATCCCGCCAATCCCACCTGGGATCCCACCTTGATCCCACCTGGGATCCCACCCGGGATTATGGAACGTCCCAGGTGGGATCCCGCCATCCAATCCCGTGTGGGATCCCACCTGGGATCCCGCCCTCCCACCTGGGATCCCACCCGGGATCCCGCCCTCCCACCCGAGATCCCGTCCTCCCACCCGGGATCCCGCCCTCCCGCCCGGGATTATGGAACATCCCAGGTGGGATCCCGCCTACAGTCCAGGTGGGATCCCGCCTACAGCCCAGGTGGGATCCTGCCTACAGCCCAGGTGGGATCCCAGGTGGGATCCCGCCTATATCCCAGACGGGATCCCACCTACATCCATCCCAGGACAGCATACATATCACAAATTAATGAAGCGAATTTGTTTTATTATTATGAAATGGACTCCTTAGCTGGTACATAATGCATTAAAAAAATGTCAATACATTTCAACACATTGTCTGTTGAAGTGCAAAAATTGATAATAATTATGATATCCAAGGTTGCAGATAGTATTAAGAGCAGGTAAGATTTCTGCTGCCCTGGTATATATATAATTATAATAAATCATGTTTATACTCTCTTCTGAACATAAAATCTAATAAAAGACCTCTACCACAAAACATGGCAGAATTATTGCAAACTAACTTGATGTCCATTATATTTCATGGTCTCATACTGCACTGGCTAACTGAAACCACACAATTTATAGTTCATGTACTTGATCTGATCTGCAAATAGATAGACCTCTCCTTGCTCAAGCACTTGGGAGAGATCAAGTGACAAAGTGCTGCATGTGCCGAATCTGCTGTGCCTATGATGGAAGACAGTAGAGTGTTATAATTAATTTTATTGAATACGAGGGATGTATGTAGCACTAGTTATTTTCCAAAATTGTAGTGTTCTATTTATACACACACTGTTCGAAAAGATTGTAATGTGGTAAAGTGAAATAAACATTAAAAAGTGAAATTTTACTTTCGTCAAGTTTTGAGGTGAAATTGTATTTCCCCTCGAAGTGCAATTTCACGATGCCACTAATTTACAGAAGAACTTAAAGTATTGACTGAATTTGTTTGAATTGCAATGTATAAGCACGTGCAATTTCACTTCTAAAAAGCAATATTACATTTTGTCGTATGAACTAATGAAGTGTGAAATATCACTGACACTGTACTCAGTGACACTGTCTTAAATTAAAAGTGAGACATTTCACTCTCTTCGAACGGATTCCTTCGAACAGTAGTACTCCATGACTACAAGATTTCGATCGATCTTTTAGCTAAAAGATTCACTCTACATTCTACATAAACTTGGTAAACTTTTTCTATGGATTTCGTCATTGAAATAGTTAAGATACAACTACGAGCAGACCATGTGCACGAGGCATGATCGAACCCGTTCAAACAACAGCTGAACTAAAAGTATGATAACCAAGCGCTATATTCCCTTTTCTTGTTACAATCCACAACAATTGAATGATCACATCTTACCTTTATAGTTTTCTTATCTCCCATGTGTTTTGAAAACCCTTTGCTCAGTCTGGAAGCCATATTATACAAGAGATCGCATATTGTGCCGCCGAATCGAAATCGTTAGTTTGCGATGTGCCCGCACAATTCAGGTCAGTGGTCTTTAGATAAGCAATGCATCCTGGGATTATTTCACGGCCGCCATCTTTGTTTGTTGTTGAGAACTTTACCGGAGCTTCATTCATCTGAGGATTGATTTGCGAAATGGTCTGGCTATAATATTCAAGGAATCTAAATACTAATGAACTGGTCAACCAACTCCTCTTCATCTGTTTTGCTGTGTCTGCCTGGGAAAGCATGTAAGTCATAAGGCCATTTTAACACCCGAAGCTGCATGCTAGCTGGGCCTGTCAGAACTCACTTTTATATTAGTTTTACACAAACACCAACCTATATGTTTTCTTCTCCTTTTCTGGTTGCATGAAACCTTGACATATAGTGCAACCAGCAATGAGTTGTATCAGGACTTTGTTGTTTCTAACGGAAATTATTATAGACCCTATGCATAAAGCTGGAACCTAATTTACATAAATTCAGAATTTTAACATTTGAAGAACAATTGACGCTGTAACCTGAAAGAGCAAGTACAAGTTATTCATCATATGCAATTTAATAGTTTTATAACAAATTTCTCCAAAGTTATTACCATTTAAGGCTCAGGAAAAACATGAAAGCGAGGCTGGTAGGGCCAGACTGACTATTTCCATACAAATCTCTCTTATTTCAAAAGTTTATTACTCTGAAGCAATGCAACTTATGACACTCAAATTTCACAGAATTACTTATTTTTGCATGTTCTTTTATGTGACAATGTTGGTTTTTACAAATATTCATTGCTGACAGGAGAAATCCAGTTGTAATCAAAATGTCCTTTATGCATAGGGTGTATACATGTATTATAAGTCGAGTCCACTCGATCGATCGCTGAGCATGATGTACGTACCTGTAGACATCAAGTTTAAATATATACTGCCAACTCACGCAACTTGTACTTCATTTCTGTATACATCTCATAATGTTTCAGCCAGTTATCAGCGTTCCTCTTTCCCAGAGAAAGTTATGAAATCTGCGCTTCTGTGACTGTGAGTAGCTTTAGATCGTTTGAAAGCCAATTTATTATTGGTTGGAGTTCCAATTTGTTCTATCAAGAATTGTTTGGGTGTATGTTTCCTCTGGGCATGGATCTGTCAGGTGCCAAACAAACGTTGCCTTGTGAAATCCACAACAATTTTTACCATGTGATGGTTAATAAGGGTGTTCATGAATGTTCTAGCTGCATGCAAATTTGGAAGCAAGTGCTGCATATAACTTTGCATATGTACAATGTGTATCCTATGAAAAGATTTATATTAGTATTTACACTGTAACACAGTTTTCATAGTACCTTAATTTCATAGCCTATTGTTAAAGGCTGCATGGCAGGTGTGATCCTGCCATTCCCACCTGCATGGTATAGAAGGGGATCCAGGTGGGATTGGCAGGATTTTACTTTCCCACCTGAGATCCCACTCGGGATCCCAGGTGGGAGTACGTAGGTCCACAAGGTGGCCTGTCTGGTAGAGAGGATCATTGTCTAAGGATTCATGGTGGGATTCCGCTTTCCTACCTGGGATCCCGCTATTCCCACACGGGATCCTATAAGTGGCAGTACATAGATCCTGCCTCATCTAAGGATCCCGGCTGGGATTCCAATTTCCCACCTGGGATCCAGCCATTCCCACCTGGGATCCTGGGTGGGAGTACATAGATCTCACCTCATAGGCGGGATCCCAGGTGGGATTGGTGGGATTCCACTTTCCTACCTGGTATCCCGCCATTCCAACCCGGGATCCTGGGTGGGAGTACATATATCCCACCTGATAGGCAGGATCCCAGGTGGGATTGCCTAAGGATTCCAGGTGGGATCGACGGGATCCTGCCATCCCACCTGGGATCCCACCATTCCCACCCGGGATCCCGGGTGGGAGTACATATATCCCACCTGATAGGCGGGATCCCAAGTGGGATTGCCTAAGGATCCCATGTGGGATTGGCGGGATTCTGCCATCCCACCTGGGATCCCGCCATTCCCACCCGGGATCCCGGGTGGGAGTACATATATCTCACCTGATAGGTGGGATCCCAGGTGGGATTGTCTAAGGATCCCAGGTGGGATTGGTGGGATCCCGCCATCCCACCTGGGATCCCGCCATTGACCCAACCGGGATCCCGGGTGGGACAGGTGGGATCCCGCCTTTATTTTTACATGGGTATCAACATAACTTCATCATATTTGGAGATTATTTAAGGGATTTGGTTTTTTTACAAATTTGTCCTGTCCGCAACGGTCACGTCCGCAACACCATATCTCTGAAAATGTTTACATATTTTACAAAGTTGGGGTGCCAAAATCATCTTAATACTGGACTTAAAAAGGGGCATAAACAAGAACTGAAACAAGAGAAAACAAACATAGAAACCAAAAAAATGTTGGTCTGAATCATCTTTTAAATGTCACGTCCGCAACACTTTTTTATGTCTTCATAAGCCAGAGGCAATAAATGTTTGACATTTTTTTTCTTTTGGTTTTGAAAGGCCCATCCTATAAAATAGTTAAGATCTTAGAATCTGATTCATAGCAATCAATTTCTTTGATGTATAGCAATTTAAACATTTGTAGGTAAAAGTGGCTTATTAGGCTTATAATAACGTACAAAAACAATGGCGGCGCACAGCTTGGGCGTGGCCACTACCACAAATCTAGCATTGTATCCTTATAGAACTATGTATTAGCTTTTATTTAAAGTATGTTTGACTCTTCAATTTTGAATTTGAAAATCTATCAAAAGTTCATGTGGAATTGGCCTTACTCACGTTTAAATATTCACAAAATTCTAATATATTACGTCTTAGAAGAATTTTTGCTTTAATTCTTTAAAAAAAATTTTTTTTTTCAATGATTATGCTTAAATTGCTATATTACACGATGGGATGCAATTTGAAGCTGGTTGTAAAATACACACCATTGCATAATTAAAGATACATACAGGTTCATGTGTAAATATATGTTAATGTTGGGTCTCCTTTCTAGGTGTTCCCGTAGATAAGCCACACCCCTGATTTTGAACGAAAATTAAGTTAAAAGGTGTATATTTATACATGAAACGTAAAACACCAACAATTTTGTAGCTGTCGACAAACATACACATGGATATCTTCTAGATAAAAACTGTGATTCCAAAGGAATACCTTTCATGAAAGTTTAAAGGGGGGCAATTGTATGCTGCCTACAGTCATGATTCACCATGGTATCGTTTAACAGAAAGGGCTTGCCTTGATAAGCTTAATACCACATGTTGGTGGTGCTGGTGATTGTTTCTTTAATGGAAATTTCTGTAACCTTATTACAGTGTTCTTGCAGTATGGCCACACCTCTGATTTTAAACAAAGATTTCTCACGGCTATCTGAGAAGCAGCTATGCTGATGTATAATTATTACCGTGTTTAAATAAAGATATTATTATTATTATTTAAGTCAGTTTCACACCAACTCTATGGGACTGCAGATTTAAACCTTGAAATTTGTATTGCTGGAATTGGCTATTTGAATAATCACCCAGAGCTCTATATTGAGAGCATTTCTAATGATTACATGGTGCGATAATATTATTATACAAGCTGTGGCTAACGCATTAAACTCTATCTTTCATAGATTTTATTGAGCTACATGTATAATGACAGCTTGTGTTGTTCCTTTTTAAAGAATGTTCATTTTATTTACATGTACATGTAGCTAATAACAGCAAAATATTTCATGCCAATTGTCCAGGGAGGGTTATGTATTCTTAGACTTCTTGATTTCATTCTCCACCCCCTCCCCCCTGCTAATTTCTGACCAGTCCCTAAAGTCTATAAATATAATCCAATAACAATGGATTGCATCCCAAACTATAATGTTTTTACCGGTACGTTGAATTATACAAACTCTGATATGATCATGAGCTTTGATATGAGCTTGTATAATTCTGATAGCTGATTAGAATTGGAAGGTTTAACACCTCAAGATGTTACTGTTTCCAGTTCATTTTGTAAATATGTTAACAGTGTTTAGAATGAAGAGAATTTGTTTAATACTCTGCCTGGTTGTTCAAAGCAAGGTTACTTTAAACCTACATGTAGGTTACCGCCAAATATGTAAATGTTCTCTGTACATTTTAACCTCGGGTTAGCAAGTTAATCCTGGGTTAGCACTGCACTTAACCTTGCTTCGAACAACCAGGCCCAGGTTTTGAACTAGAGAAAAAACAGAGTTAGCCCAAGTCCCCCTTCTTTATCCACACATTTATGTCTTGTCCTTCTCTGTCTCCTTAACCAGAGCCAGTAACAGACTATTGTTAAACGAATTACTAAATCAATTTTCCATATTGACTTCTAACCCTAAGGTGGCTTTTATTGTACGACCAAAAAATAATTCATAATAATTATAGTGCTTCATTTTGCCACCACACTCAGTTATTTTTATGATTTGCTAATTGTTCTAGGAAACATGATGCACCTGTCAATCATTGCTCAGCTTTACAACACCTTTACGAATGCACATCACTTCTCATTGAGAACCTCTAGTAATAATCTATTGTTTGAAGGATAATGAGAGGAGTTGAACCATCTTTTTAGTAAACTGGGATAGAGTTTCACCTGAAAAAGCTCAGTTTCTGTAGTAACAGAGGCCTGGCTACTAGAGCTTTCAAAATGGCCACAGAAGAAAGGCATTTTGGCAGAGTAAATAGCTCACGAAAAATGGATAATTTAGACTGTTTCTAGACTTTTTCCCTTGACAACAGCACAGAATGGCACTCCAGAAACCTCTAAAGAATCGCATATCGTATTCATCCAATCGAAATGGTCCCGGGTGGGCGCAGTGGGTATAAGCGGGTGGTGCTGTGTGTAAGCGCTTCGCCTCACACCAGAGAAAGTTAAAGTTACGTACTTCAGAAGTGCTCTCACCATACTGTACTCAACTCAAGTGATTTTGGAATGTCAAACAAGGCTCTGCCACTAAGCGTGTTCCAAAATTGAGTAACAAAACTCACTATGTTTTACACTAAAGAGATCTAAAACAATACTTGTCTCTGGGGATGTGATTAACAAAACATAGAGTGCCAGGTTTCAATCAGAGTACCTGGTTGGTTGAAGACTTACATTGATTTCAACATCGAGAAAAGAAAGCAGGCAAGTAATGACTGAGGACTTTTTTAAGCTTATGAACAACAGTGTTTTTGGTAAGACCATTTAGAATTGGTACAAGCATGTGGTTAAGCAGTTGAAATGACTCACCGCTTCACCTTCATTGAATTACTTTAGAATTATCTCAAGAAGATTTCGCCGCTGTCAACATGAAAAAATCAAAGCTGTATTTGAACCGGCCCATCTATGTAGGACTTTGTATTGTAGATATTTCTAAAGTACTAATGAATGATTTTCATTACAATTACAACAAGGACAAGGGCACTGACAGTTTGTGTTATAATATACAAACACAGGCCATTTACAATGATATGGCACATGATATTGACATGGTTGACAATTCAGACTATGAACAAGAAGGTACAAGGGAAGATGAAAGACGAAACCCATGGATCTCTAATTAGGGAATTCATAGGGTTAAGATAAAAAATGTACTCCCTTCTCTATGATGAAAACAGGCAGACTATTTATTGAGAAGAAAACAGCTAAGGGAATAGCAAAAAATGTTACCAAGCACATTTTAAGAAATAGTAATTACAAGGATTGTTTGTTCAGTAGAAAATAGCTTATAATACATGTGGCTAACATGAATCAAATACGTAGCTTTAAAAAACACATTTACCTAGTGATAGTGAGCAGCCAGACTAATCTAAACATTTCCTCCTGGGGAGCCTGTGGTAAAACATAACACAGGTAGACCAAATTGGCCAGCTAGATACTGGGTCATTGATTGGTTTCTTTTTCTGAACATTTAGCCTATGATGTCTGAACATGCACACCCATGATTTCTAATTACCATATTTACCCGTGTATAAGCCGCACCTTTACACCCAAAATTTTCGTTCAAAATCAGGGGTGCAGCTTTAATCTACGGGAACACCTAGAAAGGAGAACCAACATTAACATATATTTACATATACATGTATCATGAACCTGAATGAATCTTTTATTATGCGACGGTGCGTATATTACAATCAATTTCAAATCGCATCCGATCGTGTAATTTAGCAATTTAAGCATAATCATTGGGAAAAAAACATGCACTTTCAAAGAGTTAAAGCAAACACTCTTCTAAGACCCACCTTAGACCTAATATATTAGAATTTCGTGAATATTTAAACGTGATTAAGCTTATTTACCTTCCAAAACAGGCTGATTCGCAGTGGTTGTCAAAGCATGCATCTAAACAACCAGGCATTCTTTGCAATTTTAGATGTGGGAGATTGGTACTAGTTAATGAAAATCCAAGATGGCGGACCTGACCTTTTTTTTTGTATTTTTCAAAAAAAAAAACCTAAATCTTGGGGTGCAG
Source organism: Actinernus sp. WN-2022 (assembly GCA_030867875.1). NCBI lineage: Eukaryota > Metazoa > Cnidaria > Anthozoa > Actiniaria > Actinernidae > Actinernus > Actinernus sp. WN-2022. The sequence goes on along the minus strand of JAOWCC010000195.1, from coordinate 271,686 downwards.
CTTATCTACGGGTGCGGCTTATACACGGGTAAATACGGTAAGTCATTTACATAAAATCATGTTGGCTCAATCACATGATCATACGTTGATGTAACATTTCATTGGACATTCTACCTGGTTTGTAAGAGAGCTTTTGTAGTATTTGGTAAGTATTTTATCCTCAATAAAACGAAATGTTACTAAAAGAAATTATTGGAATATTTTTTCAAAGGATGCTGAGTTCATAAATATTCTAAGTTTTAAGGTGAAAATTTGTATTTACTGTTTGTATTTTACAGACTTGTCAGCCTACGATAACAATCTACTAACTCAGATGCATTTGCATGATTTGTGGGATGGAAAAAGTGCATAATTGGCACAAAAGGCATGATTTACGCAATTGAAGGCAAAAAAGGCACAATGAAAGCTTGAAACAAGTGTTTTTTCCCAACATTGATTTCTTTCTAACACTAGTTTTTGACTTATATTTTTTTTTAAGAAATCATAAAGCTGTATCTCAAAGCAATAAATGAATCTAGATGATATTTCTGTCTCAGTCAGTGTTTTAACTTTCTGATGAAGTCACTTGCCATTTTATTGGTATAATTTTATGGAATTTATAGTCACATTCAAGATGAAGTTAAAATATATTAATTACATTTGCAGTTCCTATTTTGATAATAAGGTGGCCTAGCTGCTAGCAGCTCTTATGGATGTTTTTTTTGCTCATTTGTTTTCAGATCAGGTGTGCAGTATTGGGTCCTCATGATTCACTTAGTAGTGACGTCATAACAATGATGTCATCGTCACATGGTTTTACATGGTACACAGGCTATCACAACAACAAAAATAACTGAACATTTCCACACGTCTACCGTTGAGAACACACTGAAATACACTTTTGAAATTAATTACAGCTGCAGCTTATTCTCTTAAGGCCACTGGAGTTTTTAGAAACTTGTGAACATGTATGCAACCAAAATTTCATAACTTTTTATTATTTATAGTCTGCATCTACTGCACAAAATAAATTTTACTTACGATTTGTTGTCTTAACTTTGACTGCACACAACATCAGGTGTGTACCAGCTGATCCTTCTAAAAAGGTAAAAATCAAAAATCAGGGCTTAATTGACCTTAACGGTAGTCATCTAGCCAAATACTAGTGGATTTTCAGGTTTGGCTAGAGGAAGTTGCTTGGAATTTGCTTGTTTACTAATTATGAAAATTTACATTTTACTAGCCATAAGCCTACTAGTGGTTGAGCCCTGATAATCGTATGTGATTTAAGAAAGCACCTGCACTTTCAAAGGGAATACTCCTCCCCTCTCCTTGCCCTTTGAAATGCACAATTTGAAACTCAGAACAGTAAAGCAATTGTGCAAGTTTTCAGTTTTATCCTGTTATACACTAAATTACTGCCAGACTAAAATAAAATTAAGCCATAGATCAGTTTTAACATGACGAAACGCAAATTACTCACAGCCAGCCAATCCTTGGAGCAAGTAAACACAAAGAAGCCAGTCCTGAGCTAAAGTACATGTAGTTCATGAATGGTTTTTGCCTGAACCAATTGACCTATATCATTATGATGTCATATCAAAACAATCTATTGTTTAAACGCTAAGGATCACGGTCGTGGGAGGGGGACAAAACAGCAACAACACAAAGAAAATCGTTATCAAATGCATTTTGAAGAACGTAGAATAGTGGTAACAGCCACCAAATACAGTAAATATTGTGGGATAAACATTGATACAGCTGATATCTGGAAACCAGACAATTCGAAGTTAAATTTTCCTCAGCAGAGCAGATTTAGTTCAAAATTCTATTGTTCAAGTCGATTCTGTCCCCCTCATAAACAAGCCGTGACGTCATAATGATATAGGGCAATTATGAACTAAAGCAAAACCAAGACCAAATAAGATTAGTTTTACTTTGCGATTTGATTTGTTAATAATTATCATGACATTTTTCTCAACCAATAGAAAAACTAAGTAAATGCAAATAATTTTCGACACTCATCTGAAAATTGCTCAATGATTGGAATGCGATCACATGGTTGTACTCGAGGGCATAAAAGTATATTTATATACTTAAAGGCACTTGTACAAGATTAGTGTTATTAGCAAAACCTGTTAGTAAATGCTATTTTCCACCTCCAATCGATTGTCAATCTTTCGAAAACAGCATTTTTAATGATAGTTTGCCCTCATTACCCATGAATAATGCCTATCCCATGGGGATCACAAGCTACATGTAAGTAATAATTATTAATGAAGTATTATAACAGCACTGTTTCCTGCAAAGGCCTATAAACCTGTTAGTAAATACTATTTTCCACCTCCAATTGATTGTCAATCTTTCAAAAACAGCATTTTAAAAGATAGTTTGCCCTCATTATCCATGGCAATGCCTATCACATGGGGATCACAAGCTAAGTTCATTTGTTAACGAAGTATTATATCAGAACTTTTTCCTGAAAAAGGCCTATAGCCAGCTCATTAACTATTATAGCTGCTCTTGTTAATTAGCTGCTCTTTTTGATTAGCTGCTCTTGTTAATTAGCTGCTCTTGTTAATTAGCTGCTCTTGTTAAACCAACTTCACTACAATGGTATGTCTTTGTTATTCTAATATTTTGTTTAAAGTGCCTATAACCCCAAATTTGAAGTATTTTAAATAAATTCTTTACATCCTTCTTATCAATAATTCGAAGAGAAAAAAAGGAAAAAAGTAAGAGTTCAACCTTATTTCTGGGGTCAAACATTGTAAAACAACCCGATTTGGGCACCCTGTCCCAAATGGCCGTCAGCTGGAGTCTGGAAGTAGCCTGGGAACGAAAACGTCATAGTAGTGAGAGAAAGCGAACAACCAACAACAAAGATAGATAAAAACAGAGCGAAGAGAGCGAATAACTCGATTTGAAATGCCAAACAGATGTGTATTTGGGGGCTGTAGGAATGAGCCAGACTCAAAAAAGGTAGCTCTAACACAAGGTCCCGTTTTTAGCGATGATCGGCCAGAAGCAAAGAAGAGAAGACGCCAGTAGTTGAGGTTCGTGCGAACAAAGCGAGCGAAGTGGGACCCACTCCAAGCCGGAAGACTTTATAAGATTTTCTTTAGTCCTTGACTCTACGCCAAGACTGAAGTCGGTTGAATATGGAGTTGTTCCTATTCCATCAGTCCATGCCATCGAAACCGATAAGCCATTCACCGATTTTGGTAAGTGCTTTTGTATTTAGTTTGCATGGCAATACAGATTTATACAGTAGCCTCCTAGTCCTATAGCAGCCGTTATGTAGCGCTTCCGTTCACTCCATTCCCCGGAATGGAGTGAAATTGAAGCGCTACAAAACGGCTACTATAGGAGGCTAGCAATACAGTGGAACCTGCATGTATAAAGAAGTTCCTAGGGAAAGGAAGAAAACTTCATTATGACCGGGTTCCACGTAACTGAACATTTTTTCACCACAAGTGTTTAAACTAAGAGAGTGCATGTTTAATATATTGTTATTTAGTATAAGGGAAATAACCGTGAATAAATCAGACAACTTTCTTTAGATGACACCTGCACCTATGGACAGGACACCATGCTCAACAAGCAGCCAAGGGCAGAAGCAACCCAGAAGAGACAACAAAGGATGACTGTTATAGATGTTCCCCCTTCAGCTCCAGGTAATTCAAATTGTTTTGTATAAAATATTTTTTTGCACAAAAGAAACTATTCAAATTCTGAAAATATTCAAACAAAATCGAGTCTGTGCTAATCACACCTTCTGTGTTTGTCCTCCAATAACACCACATGTATCAAACTGTTGGACATGTAATATAAAGGTATACTGCTTGTTTAGTCTTTCGAGACTAAAAAAATATTAAAATACCAGCTGGAAACATATAATATTACACTGTAAGTTTGTATTTGAAACGAAACCAGTGCTTTATTTACCATAAACCAATATATATATACCCATAACTAACTTAATAATAATTGTTATTTTTGTATTTTAGTGCCAGAAGTTCCAGTTCCACTTGCTGTAAGGCCAGAAATTCCAGTTCCACCTGCTGTAAGGCCCACAAAAACCAAGGCAAAACCCCATTGCTCAGTGTGCAAGAAACCTATTAAATTAAAATTAATTAAATTGTTAATCTCTAAATTATATATTTTGTTTCTTTTTTTAAATCTATTTGTGGAACTCTGTAAACTAGCTTGTAGCTAAGTATGTCCTCCTTGTTAAAGAAAGTATTGTATTGTGTAAACCTATGAAAGAGCATAAAGGTGTTATTGATTGTCCAAAGAACAACCCTTGGCCCCTTATTAGTACAGAGTGAACCAGAAATGTCTACCAGCAACTCAGTGATTTGATATTTTATCAATGGACAATCTAGGTAGCAATATATTATACTGTCAACTTCCATAGGCTAATCACTCCTGTGACCAGCTCAGTGAAATCGATTGCCCTATTTCATTGACATCACATCAAAACAAATAGATGAAAGCCACCATTCTTATTATATTGGGAAAATTAGCCAATTTGAAGGAAGGCAATCTATGGCAGAACAGCTTTATTTTGTATTGTATTGTTGTTAAAGAGGAGTGTTTTGACCCCCTAAGATGGCAGCTGTGTCTATCATGTGACACCATAATTAAATAGGGCAATTGAATTTGAGGCTTAAAGGGGCTATGTCACGGTACTATGCATGTATGGAGTCAGTGTTCGATTGGTGGGTTAAAACAGTTCAACCCCCTCCTTCAATGCTTGATTGAAAGTATGTTCATTATTTTACTTGAATAATGTATATTTACACAGTTTATTAGTCATTTTTGAATATTTGCTTTGATTTTTACCATCCCACATGTGCACGAGGTTCGTCACTTCATATGAGAATCTCTGATAATGAGTGTGTCCGGCCCGGACATCTAATGCAATGGTCTCTCACCATGACACGGTTCCTTTAAGGTTAGGCCAGAGCATTGAAAACATGTCCATCTTGTAAAAGGGGTTAGTCAGATTTTACTGTTTTCCAATTTACTACTCAAACATTTAAATTTTAATATTATAATCCTATTTTCAAAATTTGTGTAAAATTATAGAAAGGAACACAGGGTGCGATGCAAGTGCTTTCCAATAGCCCAGGGCTAGTAGTTTTGCTTGTCAGGGTAGTGATTCCTGTTCACAGGTTGCCTGAATGGGCAAGTAACATTTTGCTTCTTTTTGTATGACTCAGGTAATTTACTTTGCAATTTAAAAGCTTCCTAATTCGGACCAGCTCCCTAGAGCTTTAGGCTACTAAGCCCAGCAAGCACGCTGCTTTTTTTCATTTGTCGTGCCCTGGAACATAAAATTTGCATGTACATTGTATACAGTACAAATAAAATGTATACATAATAGTGATGCAATAAACCATTGAAAATAATACTGGTAGTTATGAATGGCAATATGGACATACATGTAGGTTAATAGCCCACATTCGATATATGCTTCACTTCTCACACACAAAGGTTCTGGAGCATAATTAAATTCATTATTGTTATTTCATTAATCACTGCACATTATTACCCAGAGCCTTGTACATGTATTGAATCATTTGTATGTGACCAGTGAAGCCCTATATCAAAAGTGGCCAATGGCACTGAAAGTTTGACTGTTCATTGTTGTTCTCCTTAAAGTTTATATAAGTTATGAAGTACAATGTACTTCCATCTTCATCTTCTTCAAATCCAGTGAAGGTTTCTTTCCCAGCATTGAATTTTTGATTGTGTCATATGCACATGCTAGTAGAGGAATTCGATTGTTGCCCAGATAACCATAGACTAACTGGATGTACTCTCTGTATGAGACAACTCGTAGAAATCTGTAAATAATGAAGTTTATATGTTAGCACCAATTACTTGTTTGATACAGTTGAAGCCCTTTGTGAAACTGCCCTTGTAGGTGACCAGCTCCCCTCAGAGACCACTCTTGTGCTCTGTAGTAACCAGCCACTCTCATAAGTGACCACCGCGCATACCACCACCTTTGGAATTTTTCTTTGTTTTTAAACTCTTGTAAGTAACCACTCCAGAGACATGATCCCAGACTGTGCAATGAGTCAACTAAATATAAATATGCACTAGCATTTTGCAACAATAGTCTTATTATATCTGACACTCATGCTGTTACAGTAGAGTAGTACAGTATTGTATACTGTGATATCAGTCGCACTATATATGTATCCCCATGGGTGTGGTGTGTGCAAGCTCTCATAAGCGAGCAACTACTGCTGATTCCAGTTCTGACTAGTTATGAGCACCTTTTCCTGATTCCCAGTGTGGTTGCTTGCGAGAGCTACTATTTTTAATTAACATGCACGATAGATCAAAATACTCCGATAAACCTTCCACTTTCCTGGTCAGACTAAACACGGGATTTCAATTCATACCTTGGTCATTATTGAGCATTATTAATGCCTGGTATAAATCTTTGCTTACATATTAATATGCAGTGTTGGATCTAGGATGTGCCATTGTGGGATGTTTCCCGCTAAAATATATATAGTTGGTGCATTGTTTCTCAATTGAGAGGGCCAATATGGTGCACACTGAATTTCCACGAACTGTAAAATATTATCAAAAAAGTAAATTCCGAAAAGGGTAAATATAAGAGGAATTACGATATTAGGATACGATAGGCAACTAGTTCCTGTAAAAACGATATTAGGAAACTGTTTATCGTATCTTCATTTATAGCGATTCTTACAAGTAAATAAAGGCTTATAAATATAAGTTATATGATTGTTGCGATTGCAAGGATCACTGGATTCTTTTGGCATCCTGCAATGTTTTTTTGGGAGACCACGGCCACGGGAAGCCCATGAAGGGCTATGATAACTTATTTTCATTTTGGACAGTTTAACTCACCAGCTTTTCCTTCGTTCGAGGCCTTCCAACCGATTCTGGAGGTCTCCGTCTGCACTCTGTTAACCCATTCTTCATCGGCGAGTGGCTCACCGCGCCGTCCGCTCTCTTCGCCGGCAGATTCTTCTGCTTCAAGCTCATAGTTGATAAAATTTAGCTCGGAATTGTCCGATGAACAACTGTCTTCAGATTCGGAGCCTGACGAAGACATTTTGTCAAAAAGTCCAGCAGAAAATTACAGAACTTGCGACGCAAATAAGAAAGAACGAACCAGAAGTATATGACAGAAGCCTTTATCACGTGACATGGCTCCCTACTATGACGTAACTAGTCCCAGACCCCACCAAGTCGCTAAGCTGACGGTAAAAGTTCACGGCTCTCATCTTTCAAAAGGCGTAAAAAATTTACAAATGCTTTAAAAGCATTAATTTTTTCGGGAAGTTGCTTAGAATACTTATAAGATTGATCTGAAATCGTAACTTTTTTGGGGTTATAGGCACTTTAAGACAAAAGATTGATGCAGAGCCAATATCAAGGGATACAAAAGACTAATATCAAGGACTCTAAATCCAATATTAATGTGAATGCAGAGTATTGCTGCAACTTCATTTGATTTTCACAGAGTTACAGAAATTCCCTATCAGCTTCAAAATTAATCAAGAGCCCTACTAGCCTATAGTTCTTTAGTCTCTAACTTACAGTACTGTATTTACCCAACATCATTTTGAAACCATTCGACACCCGGTAAGCTCAGTGGTTATTAAAGCTCAGGTCATGTGTGCGGTAGGTTGCAGCCAGACCAATAATTGGGGTCTTCAAAAAAAGTAAGTAAAGGTGCTGCCTTTGTGATCAAACTGCAAATGGTTAGACCTTTAAGTCTTCTCGGATAAGGATGATAAATTGTTGGCCCTTGGAGACCTCCATATAGAGGGGCTGTCGAGGTTCTCTGTCCACCTTTGAGACTGTTCGGTAAAACAGAACAAATCAAATCAATGCCTTCAACTTGATGCAACAAACGATGGGCTGATGTTGAAACCGTTTGACCCAGGCCTCTTGAATAAAGTTTCAAGTCCGAGCAACTATATTTCAAGCGAAACCTTGGTTGTTGAAATAATGGATTCCTGCATTAACCAAACTAGCTTATTTTATCGACTGGGTATTGATTTATCCGGTGGATAGCGTTATCTACCCTTTGGCTTCGAAACCCTTTGAACAACCGGACACATGTTAAAATAATTCGGTTGTTACTAATAAGCTAAACACTAGTTTTGTCGTTCTAAAATGTTTGATTTTCTAGTGATTCTCAATACGAAATTTTCGATTGGAGTCGTAAACTACACTTGATCCCTAAACTCCACCTGATAAATAAGTTAAAACTCACCTCTTTAGCAGGCTAGGACGAGGAGTTTGCTCTTTGGTCGCGGAAGTTTTAGCGCCATTTTCCCTTACTAGTTACTTGTTTACACAACCAGCGCTCTTCAGATATTTTCACTCCAGGTGCAACAAGCTGAAAGGAAAACAGAAACTAAACCAAATTATGGAGGCGAAAACGACCATTAAGAAAAGTCCAGCAGTTTGAAATTGAATTGGAAGCCATTTTTGTTGTGACTTGTGTTTGTGAATAATTTGTATGGAAGTCGTTCGATGTATACTTTACTACCTACTACTACTGGCATTCGAAAGGAACGAAGTTTAGAACTCACCTCTTTAAGACCTCGCGGAGTGGAGTTTGGGCTTGCTAATTAGGACGCCATTTTGTCTTTTACTCCCTCACGCGCGAATGTCAGTACTCAATATTATATATATAGTAGCCTTCAATCTCTAGAAGACGAAAAACAAAGCCGGAGCCACAAAGCCAAGCTGAAAGTAAAACAGAAAGATCCATAAGGCCTAAGTGAAAGATGACAAAACTAACCTGTACAACAAAGTTCCGGCAGTTATACTGTTAGTGTTAGGATTCTTTTTGCGTGATGTCGCTCACCATGTCTTTTGAGTTTGGACGTTTTTGCCTTTTGTGGGTCTGAGGCGCTTGCACCATTTGCAATTGCATCCATCCATGCATCGTCGAAGATCTGACTGTGGTCATTAACATGGACATTGCCTTGATATTGAAGACAAAACTGTGTGTGCTTTTGAACGACACCTTAGTCGCTGCATAGCCAGAATCGAATGCACCGCGGTTTTTGGCGGGCTTCACGGTTAATTGCATTCCAAAGTGACGCGAATTGTAATTGGTGGATCATGGAAACGGCGCACATGCACAGTTAATTGGATTTCAAAGTACGTGAGTCGTGATTGGTGAAAATGTTCTGGACAAAGAGTATCCAAGGAGATGCACAAAGCGTCTTTTACGCAGAGAAAATGGATACGTTCGACCACCCTCGGTAAACATACGTAGGCTAGTCACAATCCTGTTTCCATCCTTGGGACCATTGGTCCAAAATTGGTGCAACACTGCACAGAGTTCTTAATGATTGTTATTCTGTTCAAGCAAACTCCGAACTCCGTTTACTAGCCAGAATCGAAATACTGTAAAATATTTGAATAAAAATGACTTACCTTGCCACTGTGATGTCTTCTGTCATGTTTCTCTCCTTGTTGGGTTGTTTTAAGCTGATATCAGCCGGGTTTTTGTTTCGGAGCCCCTTCTTCCTAAAAAGAGAGAAGGCTGTAATTCAAAGTGTTCTCCCAACATCCCAAGTGCTTTATTTCGCCAGTAAACACATTGAAATGTGTGGTCTATTGCTTAAATTAGCGGTTTTTTACAACACCTAAAAGCTAGCCTGTGATGCAGGCGCCTTTTCCTGCTTTCGCTCGCGAATGAATTACTCCAGACGACTACGAATGGAGCGAGGACGAAAAACGGCGAGAAAAGCTTGAGGGGATGAGGGGAAAAGCAAATAACGGGGGAGGCCTTGCGGGCAGGCGTTCTCTTCCCTTCTCCTCCCCTCCCCCCTACTTCCTTTTTGTCCTCGCGACATTCTTCCCTCGTCCAAATATATTGCGGTTTCCCAAATAACATGAAACTAAGAGACGCGCCGACTATTTAACAATTAGACCCGCAGCCCAAATGGGCTACGAGTCAATAGCCCATGAGGCGCAGCCGAATGGGCTATTTAACTCGTAGCCCATGAGGGCGAGAGGTCTAATTGTTTTAGTATAAACTAACTAGTCGGACAGTAGAAAATAATAGAAAGAAACAAATTGAAGTTGAAAATTTTTATTATTTCGTGAAAATACGTGCGGTTTTTCTCAACCATGGGCTATCACAAATAGACCTATAGTAGGGTAGCCAATCAGAATGCAGGATTTGTAATAGTCCACTAGTTGGTTTATACTAAGAGTTATTAGTATAAACCAACTAGTGGACTATTACAAATCCTGCATTCTGATTGGCTACCCTACTATAGGTCTATTTGTGATAGCCCATGGTAGAGGAAAACCGCACGCATTTTCACGAAATAATAACAGTTTTTCAACTTCAATTCGTTTCTTTCTATTATTTTCTACTGTCCGACTAGTTAGTTTATACCAAGAGAGGATAACTAATCTTAGTTATCCTCTCTTGTTTATACTAAAACAATTAGACCTCTCGCCCTCATGGGCTACGAGTTAAATAGCCCATTCGGCTGCGCCTCATGGGCTATTGACTCGTACGTAGCCCATTCGTGCTGCGGGTCTAATTGTTAATTAGACTTTTTAAATAATATCCACCACCAAAGCTTTATTCCCTCCGATCCTGAAAATTCGACGTAAAGGCCTGCAACTGAAGTGATATCTAAGGAAACTATATCAAACTATTCAAACTTTCGTGGGAAGCCTTATCTGTCGAACGTACCCTACTGAAATATCCTTTATAGAAAGGTACTGCGAACAAGGGGACTTTTTTACGGCTCCAAATCGGTTAATAATAAAAATAATAACTTTATTTACGTGTCTCTTTGCTACCGGTTGTAGCAGCTCCAAGCTACAGGATCAACTAGAAGTATTTAAGGTGCCTACGAATTGAAAACTCATTTGAAAACCCTTTCGAAATAAGGAAGGGTGGCGTTTCCTGTTTGTCAATATCTCATATTCAGCCGGTTTTTGTAATTTGCAAATGAGATGAATTCTGACGTCTTTCGATGGACACAAACCACAAACGGAAGAATATCAGCAAATAGTGGGTACAAATACTTGAAACGTTGCACATGTGTGGTACTTAGGAAAATACACATCACTGTGCTAATTATGACGTTGTCATTAGGAAATGTATTTCAGTATGAGTTTGGAATCGAGTCCGAGTTCGAGTTGGATTCTGAGTGTTGGTTCGGCCCGTGTACAAGGTTGCAACACAACCTCGAGGTTAAAACAATGATTATCATTAATTGTCAAATCACTTCAAAACAATGATAATCATTATTCTTATAAACAATTCCGAACGGCGGTAGACGCGCTTAGTGTAGTGGTCATGACGTCCGCACCATAGTCTGCAGAACAGGCGCTTTTCCGGTACGAGCGGAGCGAGTTCTGCCGATACGATCGGAGCATATAACTTCTGATACCGATCCGAGCGAAATAAGCGCCTGCCGCCATCTTACGGAAATTTGACAAATTTGATTTGAATTCTGCCCTTTTCCGCATGGATTAACATGATTATTAAACATGTCAATCAAACTTTGTGTGTTCGTAACTTTGTCGGTATCTAAGATGTGTAGTCAAAACATTGCACAGTTCATTGTTATTACCTTTATTTCTCCTGTTCACGACCACGGCCTCTATAAGTCGCTCAGTCCCCGCTCAGTTTTTCCTTCATCAGTTCATTTACTCGACCCTGACTGACTCTTTCACTCGAACAGCCTCTGACAGCAGATCGAAGCGAAAACCCACCGAGGCTATAGACCCTCGAGGCCGGTAGGTCCTCTGGAATGTTGAATTGAAGCGCCCGGGGAGATTGTGAAATGCACTGAACGAAAGTTAGTCATTTCAACTTCAACATTCCAGAGGACCTACCGGCCTCTTTTTCGTGTTGTGACCGCGCGAGTTATGCATAGTGTGTATATACCTTATGCATAAGTCCTAGTAACTAGCATATGAACGACGCCGGTGGGTCCTCTGGAATGTTGAAATTGAAGCGCCCGGGGAGATTGTGAAATGCACTGAACGAATGTTCAGTGAAACAATACCGTTAATTTGCTATGCGCCTGGCTGGTTGCACCATAAAGAAACATTTTTCAACTAAACAATCATGTTCAACACGTATCACACCTCCTGCCACTATTTCAACATCAACATTCCAGAGGACCTACCGGCCTCTTTTTCGTGTTATGACCGCGCGAGTTATGCATAGTGTCTGAACCATTGAACCTTTGTATTCACAACGCCATGCAAAATATTCGAGTAATCATCGCCTCCGTTCACGAACATCTCAAGTGTCGTACATGTAGTTGACATCGATAATGTTCAAGACTTGGAAAGCGATGAGACTGACATGACGGCAGGACGAGGTTGCAGTGATGGCACAAACTATGAGGATGTTAAATGGCTCTGTCATATCGATGAAAATCTACTTTAATTCCGAGCGTGTGAAAATTCTACAAAGAAAACAAGTCGCCACAAGGTAGCCTGGGACGAAGTGACGCCCACGTCTTCGCGGGGCCAACTTTGAATTGGACTCGTTCTCAACGCTGAAAACGTTCCATAAAATTTTAATACATTTTCTGAACAAAGTACATCTGAAAGATGCTTTTGATCCCAAATGTGTTTTTCAGTCGGGTATCCCTTTGAAATGTCGGCAGAAACATTCTCCGGTGTCTTGAAACTATTTCAGAATACAGAGTAATGAATAAGCCGTATACGTACACATTTAGATGGTTCGTTTTACAGCCAAATTTAAGGCTGCGAATGTACAATTTTGGGATTAAAAACAAACAGACTATGAAAAATTTACAGCCATGCTCGCGCGGCAAAGAAACCACAGGTAACCCACACGCGTCAAAACCAACTTCGTCCCCAGAAATACAAAAAAGCCTGGTTGAACTGTCACGTATTCTGATTGGCTCTTCCGTTATGTACAATGCTTCTTATTGGCCCAACGGACTGAGTCCAGAGTGATGAACTTGTATATAAATCCGATTGCTCAAACTTCATCAATAAAACGATCATTTTAAATAACATTAAACACGTTGTGTGGTGTTGAGCAATAGATGAAGTGTATCACTGGGTAGTTTTCTGGTAAGTTTCATCAGTGGTAGCCTGCGACGCATCCGAACTGAATCCCAGTTAAGTCGGTCTGCGAACCAGCGACGGAAAGCTTGTTCTAGACCCACAGCAGCGTACCTTGATTTCAGTACGCGTTCTGATTGGCTTTTAAAAATGCTTTTTCCTATACGTCTTCTGACTGGCTATTTTCAAATTTAAATTAGCCGCAAGTCGCACTGGTGACAGTCGAATGGCTACTTAGAAGACGGGCGGTAAAAAAAGGCAATCAGAACGCATACTGAAATCAAGATACGCTGCTGGGGGTCTAGAACAAGCATTCCATCGCAGGCGGACTTAACCGGGGTTCAATTCGGATGCGACGCAGGCTACATCAGTGGGAAAGCCAGGAGAAGCCATTCAAATCCGAACATGTGCTGTCGAACGCTTCGTTTCAACGCTAACGGAAATTAACGGGGTTTTAGGACTCTCTTCTAGCTTAGATGCATCCTGGTAGCTTTGTGATACCCTTTCACTGTTTCTTTGTCCAAGTAAACTCCATTTCGAGCCGTTTAGTAGACCTGTTTTCACTGCATCGTTCGCCACGTGGAAATACCGTTAATCGCATCTCGCTCACTCCGGATTGGGATACCTATGGTTTGTAGACGTTACGAAATATTCCCATATTTAACTTGGCCGCCATCTTAGATCGTCAAATCACGTGACAAGGGAGTATTTCATCACGTGATCCAGCCTTTACCAGGGTCTTCTCTCGGGTAGCCGCCATCTTGGATCTGACCGAGAAGACCCTGGGGACGAGGTTGCAGTGATGGTTGCGTCAGCAGCGCGCGCGAACTAAAATTGACAACTTTTCACCCAAATCTTCCCCTTTCTCTGCAGTTTTCTTTGTCAACTATGTGCCAGAAATACATGTCTAGAAAGCTAGATAACATTTAACGTTGGGAACTTTGGTTTCGAGACTTTGTGAAAAGGTAGTTTAATTTGAATTGGTATTTCAACGTTTTTCACTGGTCTTTCAATTTAAATCTGGGGTACTACAAGAACTGTGCTCGGTCCTTTGATGTTTTTATTATACATCAATGACATTAGTAATGGTATCGAATCCCAAATACGACTCTTCGCTGACGGCACCATTATATATGGCTTAGTCAAAGGTCTGGATGATGCTATATCCTTCCAATTGCAACGAGACGGCCTTGATAAGTTGACTGGCTGGTCGAAGTCGTGGCAAATGTCTTTTATCCCAGACAAGTGCAGTATCCTCAGGATTTACCGCTCAAAAATCCCCTTTAATTTATACACCAATATATGTTGGAAGGGACCCCACTGCCCCAGTATCCCATCAAGGCATTGAACAATCATCAAATCTCGATTGGGAACACTAATAAATAACATGGTAGATAAAGCAAATCGCTCCCTTGGTTTCATAAGAAGAAACCTTGGGAGCTGCCCAGAGAACATAAAAAAACAAGCCTACACTACACTTGTAAGACCACGACTCCAGTACGCCTGCTGTGTTTGGGACCTCGAGGGAATTCAGCGTAGAGCAGCAAGATTCGTCAAATGTTGCTATAAATACGAACCCGGAACAGTTACCAACCTGTTAGAAGAGCTTAAATGGCCCTCCTTAGAGGAGCGGCGCAAAATGGCAAGATTAACATTTTTTTATAAAATTGTAAATAGTCAACTGAAATTGCTACTATACTATCCCTCCATACATACAGAAACAAAGCCGTGTTACTCGCTCTTCCCATCCTCAACGTTATTTGTCCCCTCTGTCGTCGTTCTAACCTTGTAACCGTATGCCCCATGTTAAAGCAGCTGATTATTGTTCCTATCATTATATCATCCAGTTGGGCTGCCTGTATTCAAATTATTTGTAGCATAATGTTATTATCGTACTTGATTTTGTATTTATTCATTCATTATCTAATTATTGTATATATATATATATATATATGTATTTTGTTCTCTTTATTTTTCCCGTTAACATCCGTCGTGACTGCTGGCGGAGACAAGCCTCGTAGGAGACTTTGAGTCCTATTGTTTGTTTCCTGTGGCGTTACGCCCAAATGTTGTAAATAAATAAACGTCTTATAAACATTGGTGGTTCAAGTAATATGTACAAATTTAGCTTTTTCACTAGAACTGTCAAGGACTGGAATTGCCTACCAAATTATCTGTTAGAAAAAACAACGGTCAGCAGCTTCAAATCTGCCTTAGGCTGCACACTTTTGACATTCAAAATTTTCAAATTAGTTAAAAACAAGCATTTTTGTTCAGGATTATTTAGACCCACACATATCAAACAATTGTTGTCGTTCAGAGTAATATTTGGGTCTGACTAGATGCTAGTGAGAGTAGTAGAGCCGGTAGTAAAATGATACCCGTTTTTCTTGCACAAGGACGTCAAAAAGCAAATTCAGAAATCTCCTTTTTGACGTCCTTGCACAACAAAAACGGGTATCAGTTTTACTACCGGCTCTACTACTGAGTAAAATGATACCACTTTTTCTTGCCCAGAGGCAAAATGATACGACTTTTTTTCTTGCCCAACGAAGGCGGATTAAATACTATTTATCGTATTTTTACGATATCGGTTTCTACCGCTTTTTTCCGGATTGGAGCAGTTTTGTTGTACTATTTTTAAATCGTATTTTTTACATTTCAACACTCTATTAGAGAAATGATTTGTATATAGTATATCAACACACAAGGTTACAAAAGAAAATGGCAGCCCGACGACCTCGTAGCGAACCTTTACCAAGGAGTCTAGCTCGAGAGGCAGGTGCTATTCTCGATGAGAGAGATGGAATGCTCGAGGGAGTGGAGATAGGTCGCCGCACTATTCGATGGCGCTTCTTCCAAGGTGTGGCAGGAGATTTGACTCCTAGGATCATGGAAGGGTTAGTTGCAAAGGTAACCACCAGCTTCTACCTGCGCTACAGCTACACCTATCGCATTCTCAATGTCAACGACGGGCGTGTGATGCTATTCTCCAAGACTGTCCCTGGCTCTCCATGGGTGAACATCCTAGGAGATGCAGAAGAGTGGATCAATAGCAAAGAGACAGCTCGTTTGAATCCCGACAACATCAATCGACCAAATACCCAATGGGCTTTTGTGCGTTGGATCTACGTGGATGTCAAAGTCGTGATCGATCGGCAGCCTCTGTTGGGAACAGGCCCACTACCTCAATGGCTTCGCCAGAAAAAAGGAATGTTTGCCCTCGATCGATATGGTGACAACCTATGTCTGTGGCGCTGCCTTGCCGTATACAAAGGAGCCCGTGCAGACAAGTGTAACACCTCAGCTCGAAGACTTGCCCAGGTCTTCTATGGCTTGGTAGCACCCACGCAAGACGTTCCCAAGACTTCCTTAGACCAGCTGGAGGAAGTCGAGTTACACTTTGGAATCGGCATTCGGGTGTACGAACCTACGGAGGCTGGCGCTTGGCATCTGATGCGACATGCAGCTCACTACAAGCATACGATGACGATTGGGATATACGAAGGACATGCCTTCTATATCAAGGACGTCAAAAAGCTAGGGCACATATACGTATGTAATGACTGTAAGCAACGGTTCACACAGTCTGGCAGCCTCCAACGCCACGCAGATCGTTGTAGTCGTGGCGAAACGAAGATTGTTTGCCCTGGAAAAGCAATCACAGTACCCCAGTCGGCATATGAAAAAGCATTCTGGCCAGAGAGCGATTCCAACAAAGCCAGCAAAGTCGCTCTACGCTGGTTGAAACGCGAAGCCGAAAGGATTGGGCAACACATTCATCACGCAGCTTGTGGACATGGTGGAGAGCATTGGATAGAAGGAGCGCCGGTCGACGGCTACGAACCTCTTTCGAAAACCATCTTCCAATTTCATGGATGCTATTTCCATGGCTGCCCGAAATGCTTCCCTAGGGAAACGAGGCTCTATCGCAAGACCTGCGAAAGAACCGAAAGTCTACGCAAGGCAGGTTATGTAGTAGTGGAGGCTTGGGGCTGCTCTACAAAGGAGACAAACGAACCGGTCCCCACGCCAACGCAAACTGCCTACCCACACGCCATAGTGTACGATTTCGAAGCCTATCTCGATACAACGAAAGGAAGACAACCAACGGATCGATTGACCATCGAAAACGTTCATATCCCAATATCAGTATCAATTGCCGACACGTACGATCGAACGCCAACCCACATCTGTCGACGCGATCCAAAAGAGCTTGTAGCCGCCTTTATCGAAGAACTCCAACGAAGAGCGAAAGCAATCCGAGAAGTCGTTGCAGAACAGTTCTGTCCCAAGACACCTGAATTCTCCTTCGACACCCTATCGAAGGCACAACGGATGAGAATCGACGAATGGGTCAACCAAGTTCCCGTTCTAGGCTTCAACTCTGGCAGGTACGATCTCAACCTGATCAGAAACTATTTCGTAGAATCTATTGCCGACACATGCAAGAAAGTCAGAGTAGCAAAGAAAGCCAACACCACTATGTTTCTCTTAACTCCCGATTTCCGTTTCCTCGATGTGATGAACTACCTTGGACCTGGAACTTCCTACGAACGTTGGATCACTGCCTATGGATGTGAGTTGCAAAAGAGTTTCTTTCCATATGAGTGGTTCGACTCTCCAGACAAGTTGGATCACGTTGGATTGCCAGATTATCGAGAGTGGGGTTCGAAGTTGAAAGGTCAACACCTACTATCTAGGTCAGAGTTCGAAGACTGCAAGCGCACCTTTCTCGACAAGGGAATGGAGACCTTTGCAGACTGGCTACGATACTACAACGACCTAGACGTAGTTCCATTCCTAGAGGCACTCGAAAAGATGCGAGATTTCTATCATGAGAAGGGAGTAGACATGCTGAAAGATGCAGTGTCCATCCCAGGAGTCTCGCTACAGTTCCTGCTTCGAGGTAGTGTAGAAAGGGGAGCTGAGATGTGCGCTCCAAGTAAGGAAGCCTACCACATGCTGAAAGACGCTGTCGTGGGAGGTCCAAGCATAGTGTTCACCAGACGCCACGAAGCAGGAGTGACTAAGATTCGTAGTCATCAGGGTGGAACCAAGTTGTGTCGCAAGGTTCTTGGATACGATGCCAACGCCCTATATCTTTCTACCATGGAATTAGAAATGCCTTGTGGAAAAGAAGAGGTTGTGCACTACGACGAGCCAGGTCTAGAAGCCGAAGGATTTGTCGAATGTCTACTAAACTATGCGTGGTTTGGATATGCGGAGGTAGACATCGAGATACCAAAAGAATTGTGGAAGAAATTTGAGGAGATGCCCCCCTTCTTCTACAACAAGAAAATCCCCAAGGAAGCAATTCCTCCACAAATGTTGACCTACCTTGAGAAGACGGGTAGAAAGCGCAGTGAGGAAACGAAGCTAGTTGGGAGTCTCTCGGGAAAGAAGTTGCTACTCTATGCTCCTCTTCTACTTTGGTATCTAGACCATGGCGCAGTGATCACTGCTGTCTACCGCACGATAGACTACGAACCCAAAAAAGTATTCGAATGGTTTGTGGATCAAGTCACCGAAGCACGACGTACAGGAGATGTAGACAAAAGTAAAACCTTGCTAGCAGACGTGTTCAAGCTACTTGGAAATAGTGCCTATGGAAAGTTGATCGAAGATTTGGGGCGACAAACAAATGTCACCTACACCAAAGACGAGAAGGTCGTCGACAAAGCGATGCGAAGTGTTTGGTTCGAAGACCTGGAAGAGATTGGTCTGGCATACGAACTTGAAAGTAGAAAGAACCAGATCCGAATCAAACGCCCTTTCCAAGTAGGTATTGCCGTGTACCAGCTTGCCAAACTTCGCATGCTCGAGTTCTACTATGACTTCCTCGACAAGTACATCGTTCGAGATGATTTCGAATACATCCAGATGGATACGGACAGTGCCTACATCGCAATTTCAGGAAACACCATCGATGAAGTTGTACGACCAGAATTGTGCGAGGACTTTGCAGCCCACAGAAAAGAGTGGTTAGCTTGGGACAAGTGGAGCAGTCGTACACCAGGTCTCTTCAAGCTCGAATTCGAAGGACAGCGCGCCATTGCCCTATGTTCGAAAGCCTACTACGTCGATGTAGGTGGCAGCAAGAAGTATTCCACCAAAGGTATGTCTAGACGGCACAACGACGTTTCATGGGCTAGATTCGAAGCAGCGCTCCAGGGTAATATTGACGTGGCGAAAAACCGAGGCTTCCGGCTACTACCAGAAGGTATGGCAACCTACGAACAGCAGAAACTTGGACTTTCGGCTTACTATGACAAAAGATACGTTCTGCCTGATGGAATCCATACCGAACCAATAGAGTACGCTGTCTAGCGCTTGGATACAAACAGAATTCCTTTCGGCGGTAGTTCCGTATCCCTAGGAACAACTTGTAGCTCTTCACGAACGAATCCACGTTTGGGTGCGTCCTTCTCCCCTTCTCGCTTCGCAAGGTAGTAAAGCACAGGCTGTCCCGAAGATACTACACTTCGCGAAATGGTGTATATCTGCAAACTCCACACAGGATCAGTAGCTCTACGTTTTTCATCCCCTTCCAATTCTCCTGGTGCGTAAAGATATCGAACTAGAACGTCGAATGGTAGGCGCTCTTCTCTCAAACCAACAGTGCGCGAATATGTAGGAGTCTTTAGATCTACTCGTTGCGCCACTACAGAATTTGAAGGCTCCTTTCCTGTAAGTCGAGTCACCTCACTGTTCAGGGCTTTGATAACCATTGGTAAACGAACTACCCATTCTCTACTACGCTCATCTGATCCTTCCGAAGTAAGTACCAGCTCTTGTGCATATTGATATCCAAACAATCTCTCAGCTAGTGTTCTATTCGCTCGTTCGACGAAGCCTTGCGCTCTATGATTACCAGCTTCACCTCGTTGAACTTTCGTACCACGTAGTTCTAATGTTTCAGACATACGTCCCATGAATTCTCTACCAGGATCTACTTGTAATGTTTTTGGCCATTCTAGTGGACTACGTTTATAGATTCGTTCGAATGCTGCAGACACTTCACCACTATCTTTCGATGCTAAAGGTTCAGCCTCTTTATATCTAGAAGCTACATCGATTACCACTAAAGCATACTTATATAGTTTCCTTCCACGGCTAGGTCTATCATGAGGTAGAAATATCAAATCAG
Source organism: Actinernus sp. WN-2022 (assembly GCA_030867875.1). NCBI lineage: Eukaryota > Metazoa > Cnidaria > Anthozoa > Actiniaria > Actinernidae > Actinernus > Actinernus sp. WN-2022. The sequence continues at coordinate 251,456 of JAOWCC010000195.1, read as the reverse complement.
CTTGATGAACTTCATTAGGTTTCGATACAGTCCAATGTGGTCGTGGAATATAGCGTGGTGGTGATAGATATATTTGCCACATGGCTTGTTTCTCTAACCAACCCTTAGCTACATCTTCCGATACTTTTGCAGCCATTGATAACTTACTAATTGCAGCATAACCTTTCCAATAGCCCATAGGACCATAGAAGGTATTCGCAAGTTTAGCATCCATTATATATCTATGTATTCTAACCTCCAACAAGAAGAGAAAAAAGAAAGAAAAAAAAAGGAATAAGAACTTATCTAACCAACTAGTTCTTATTCTTTTTTTTTTTTAGTATCTCGTCGATCGTAAAAATTCTCGTTTTTTTAAAGGCATATCGACTAATAGCGTATCCAGCGACTAGAGATAAAGACTTTATCTAGCTGACAAGTTCTTATCCTTCTTTTTTTATTTTTTCTTATTTTATGTAGATTCGTTTAGTAATCTTATAGTAATACTCTAGTAATACTCTAGTAATACTCTAGTAATACTCTAGTAATCTAGTAAGTGATCTAGTAATTACGTTTAACGTAAAAAAGCTCGTTTTTTTAAAGCATAGCTATAACCAATTCTTATAAGAATCGAGTGGCAACGTATCCAGTCGCGAATACACTACCACCTAAGGCCACCAATTCGGCAGTTTTCCTCGAATTAGATGGTCGATAATAATCTGAGAGTTTAGGCTCTTCCAGTTTCATTTGTAGTATGTGATATATATGGAGTTTTCGCATTGCATCGATTCTATCTTTAAGTCCAACGTGTGCGTTATTTTCTTTCCAGTGGTTCCAGGTGGCTTGTGCTTCTAGTCGTTTTTCTCGATTTTTCTCATAGGTTGCAATAGCGGCATTTGCCTTCTCCTGAGCTTTATCATGTCTTACCATCTCTGCGGCAGCAGCATTAGGCCCGCTAGTTGCTTTTTCTATTTCGTGTGCGGCAATACTAGCGGCAGCACTAGTTATGGCGAAGACAAATCCCATAAATATTATTGATGCCATGGCTTCGAAGACGAGGTAGAGTCGCCCCTGTTACTCAACAGGCTTCAAATACCCTTTGTCCTTTAGGTATTTCCTGGCAGCCAGACTACCAGATAACACTGCTATCCACTTCACGAAGTTCAAAACGCTAGACGAAGGATCGTTAGTCAGAGGTTCTTTGATTGCTTTCTTTCCGATCCAACCGATACCTGCCGCAAGTCCAGTCAATATAGCAGCTTCCTGTATTGTGTTCATAAGTTCTTTAGCCATCTAATTGGAACAACGTTTACATCACCGGCCAATGTTGGACGTTGCATATATGTCTACAGCGTGGCTTCAAATGCTATATCATGCCTTGAGTTTTTAGGTTACGACCTTTTGGGGTTTCTTTGGTAGCGGCAGCTGAGCTGTCTGTGGCGGCAGCAAAGCTGCCATTGGAGCTGTGGTTAACTCGTTGCGTTTGTTCGTATTGCTTATACTGATAGTACAAACCCACAAATGCTATGCTTACCCCAATTACAGCAAGTGTGGTATTAGTTGATATCAAACTTGGCTTATCGGTATGACTGTCTACCTGCGCCTGCGTTGCCGCCTGCGTTGCCGCCACATTGGCGATATTTTCTTTCCTCCTTTGCGCTATGAGTTTGCCTGCAGCGACTCGTTTTGGATTTGGTGGGGGCTTTACTGGTTCTTTTGTGATGGGATCATTTCGATCTTCGGAATGGGTATCAATTTCCATCTTGTTAAGAGTAATTACTTAGTGGTTGAGGTAACTTCAATACGTTAATTACATTTAAGATTCTTTTAAATTTGAATATACCTCAAGTACTTCATCAACTTCATTTTCGCTCGGCAATACTTGCTCCTCGGAGTCCTGTTCCGCCGACATAGAATGTTTAGCAACGTGACAAAGGGCACTAGTTAGTGCTACAAGTGGACCTGCTTTGTAGGCCAATCGGCCAGCCAGTGCAGATAGCTCGTTTCGGACTAAACGGTCTTTCTTTAGAGCTTTCAACAGCCTTCGTTGTTGTCGAGAATCTAGAGGCCTCATATATGCGACTACACAAGTTGCTAGACTTAGTGCTCTATCCACTAAGCAGTCATTTATTTGCTTCGCTAAGACGGCTTGGTATCTCCGATATAGGCGTTCTATGTCTTTATCAGGTAACTTAGAAATGTCTCCAAGAGAAAAATTCTTCCCTAGATATTCTTTTGTCGTACCAGTCACGGCTAGAATAGAAAGAGCTTCCCTATGTTCGATGATTTCTATGCTACGACGAAAGATTGCTTCCGCTTCATCGGTGGTAGCGCAGTGTGGCGGCAGCAAGCTGCCATCGAAGCCATGGCAATCTTTGCTGCCAGCTTTGCTGCCGCTACTGCGGTAGCCGCATTCGGCCCTTGGTGGAGGACCTGTCACATCTATTTCGCCGGATTCAGCTAGTATGTTCATTAATTCATCATCCAAATCTTTAGCCATCTTACTTCAACGTATTGTGACATACCATAGGTGAAGGTATCTCTAATAGTGTGGAAAAGGGATGTCGCAAACAGAAACATATATGTGCGAACTTAGTCTCAAGTTCTGAAATGAATAGCTTCTTATCATCTAAGGATATGCTAGCGCCGTAGTCATCGAATAGATCCTTTAATCCCGGTGCGCTTGCGATGCGAAATGCCACAACGATTGCGCAATTCTCGCGAAAGTTCTTACATATACTCTTTTGTGTTTGTGATGAGGCCCAAATCGAAATACCAATGTGGCGTGCAGAAAAGGCTAAATCGGATATCTTATTGGTCCTTCCCTTAACATCCTTGCTTGCCGCACAATCATCAAGGATAATAAGCGTATTCGTTCCTTCGAAAAAACAAGCACAGTCGCCTAGGGTTGCATCAATATCGTTCTGAGAAGGCGCTAGGACAATGAAGCGAGGATCTCCCTTACCAACGCCTTTATAGGTTTTATTGTTAGCATAGGTGGGACAAATTAATACGATATATTCAAATTTAAAACGAAATGGACCTCTCAATTGATCAACTATGAACTGAGTCTTTCCGCAGTTTGTGGGGCCAATTATGAGTGCGTTAAAGGGAATTTGATCTGTCAATGTGTTCATATTAGTGATAAACATTTTGTAGCATTCCTTGTTCAATAGTTGCTTGTGCATCAGAAAGCACGAATATGTGCATGTTCACCGTACCTGAGCCTCCACTGCGATGAATCCTAAGGCGAATGGATGCTCCAGCATCTTGTTGGGCTAAACCATCTCCATGAACTATACTGGTTTGAGAAGTGCGGCAATCGATGAGTGCGGCAAACTTGTTCTCAAAGAACTTCTTATGCGTCATGGATGTAGCGGCGGCAGCCTCTCCGAAACGCGGGACAAACCAATTCTTCGCTGACTTCCATAAATCCTTTGGTAGCATCCCAAAAGAATATAGAGCGTTAGGAATGCCATTGACGTGTACCTCGACCTTGGTGATTCCTGGATTTACGAATTTCTCACTATCTCTAGTGCCTGCCACATGAGGATCCACAAATAGAAGAAGAATGCCATTGAGAGAGAGACGAAGTACGTTTATGCTTTCAGATACGAGTGTGTCGGTTCCTAGATTGATCGAGACGGTTTTGAAGTACTCATAATGGTTATACAGAAAGGCTTTACCGCTGGCGTAGGTACTATTTGCCTGCGACGCAAGATCGAGACTTTCGATGACTTCATATTCTAGTTCAATGTTCGATAGTTTGTACGTTCCTACTTTCGTACTGTCAGATCCGACTATGACGTCTATGGCCGGTGCCAGTGTCAAATGAAATGACATCTTATCTCGAATCGCATGTGGATAAAAGACGCCATGGGTTGTGATAACTTCATGATCAATAGGTATCTTGTACACGCTACCATATGCCGCTAGTGTCGCATTATCAGCCGCATTAGATGTAGATGCGTTACTGGCCTTTGAACGAAGTTTGTTCACATTAGCAGATTGAATGCCCCGCTCTACGCTATTCTCTCGTTCTACATCAGATAGGTATAGATTGCTATATACCTGTAGTAGATCGGGTCGACTTAGATCTTCTAATCTAGTAGTTCCCATCCATACGACTCGCTTTGAGACTATGCAACGTCCAACGTTGGCTACCAAATAGTTGTCGGCATGACCCCCGGATAGAGTGATATTGGCACTAAGGGCTAGACTACCAGGTACTAGAAGTCTATTTTCGCCTAACGTAGGAACATTAACAATTAAAGTTTCCCCTGGATTGGCTGAGGAAGGAGTGAAAGTTACACGATGGAACACACGACTGGCTTTAAGAGATCTACCTTCTCTAGGAGAATAGTCAGGATGGAGCGTCGTTGATATCATGATGTTTGTTTCACACAATTGAATATGTTTTGTTCCACAATTGAATACTAATAGTATATCACATATCAAGTGTTCAATATGACAGAAACTTTAGACTTCGATCCTATATCTGAAGAAGGTAGAGCCGATGTGAATGATCTTACTGCCGAAGAATGGGCGGAGATTAGACCTGATGATGGCGAGGCAGAAATGGATTGGTGGAATAGAGCTAAGCATAGCTTCAAAAATACGACGAAAAGCATACGTGATAGGTTATGGAAAAATCGTAGTAACTGGGGAACCAGTTCAGCCGAGTATATAGAATTAGTCAATCAAGGTGATGATGTGGAAACGCAATTTACGGCAGGCAGTAGCGGCAGCGGAGCTGCTACTGTGGAAACGCTATTTGAAAGACTGGAAAGACGGACTGAAAATGCACAGGACCAAACCACTATAAAGTTTCCAAAAGCAGATCTAACGAAGTTCACTGCTAGTTTGGATGACTATGATAGGGTCGTGATAAAACTAAATCGTAAAAATGCTGGACCATACTTACTGTCGGATGCCGTAGACACTCCCAACGCATTACCGAAAACGCTTAGGGACGCTCTTGGACCTACTGCGGAAAAGGAGATTAGTATGAAAGAGGATATGGCCACCGAAAAAGATAAACGAAAGGCCAAGGAAATAAAAAAGATGGATTCATTAACTAAGGGAACTCCAGAATATGAAGTGGCAAAGAATAAAGTAGTAGCACTAGAGGATCAGAAACAGGAGATCGAGAAAGAAATAGAAGCCATCAAAGATCGTATGTCGTTACGAGACCGCATAAAAGCCATCTTCAAGAAACATGGATTTACGGTGATTGGAGTGTTAGCTGTCGCTGGTGCCGTAATTGGTACTGTCGTTAGTATATTGACAAAAGGCTTGGCTTCCGTTGCTAAGGGAGTTGGTGGTGCTTTGAAGGATCTTGGAAAAAAGTTGGCTAACGTGCTACCTGCGGCGATAGGCGCTATTGCGAGTTTCATATTCCGTACAGCTGGAGAAGTTTTCGGCTTCCTTGCCAAGAATGCCTGGATACTCATTGTAGCTGTGGTCATATTCCTAGTAGAGCAATATAAATCGTCGAAACGTCAGCGCTAACGAAATATCATCCATGAGGCTACGCCGGCCACAATACCCACGATTGCTAAATTGGTTTCGTGACTCGTTGGTGATACGCCACTACTTTGTTGACTGTGTGGTGTCGTATCAATCGTAGCAGTCGTGGCTCCGCTGCCTGTAGCAGTCGTGGCTCCGCCGCCTGCGATAGGCTTATGCGTTACTGGCAGTTGCGAAGTACCTGGTTGCCCTTTTGGTGCTGGTCCTTCCATGTGGACTGGCGGTGGTGGTTTTTCATCGAGGTTGATACTATCATTTATTCCTAAACTTAGGCCTGGCTTATTAGACATTTTCAGGTAGTTGTTATAACCGACTATACTCTTTTTATTGATATTCATATTGCTGGGTATTAACATACAACCCTTAGCAATTGCTAGGTCGAGACGAGAGTTCGTGTCATTCAGAGCTTTGTTATATTGCACTAAACTATCCCAATCCTTTTCCATGATGGTATCTCTCAGCAGTTTTTTGAAGTCTTCTTGGACGCCGGGGGACAAGCCTGGCGACCCTACGATCGGGACAGTTCCCACACCCTGGGCTCCTAGGATACAAAACACGTAGACCTTTACGGATGCATTAATTCGGACTACCCCAGCCTTAGTCAGCCCCTTGCTCTGCTGCGGAACGAACCAATTGTGCTGCTTTTTCGCCATTTCGTCGCGATAGAACCGCGTCGGAATATCGAGTGGCCCACTCGTATCGAACCCCCACGACTTATCAGTAAATCTTGCTCGGCGCAGGGCGAAGTTAACTTTAATGACTCCAAACTCTCTCCTGAGCCTGTCGTATACGACGGAGTTCCATGGGACGTTGTCGTTCTTATTAAAGATGTTTTCTCTGGGGAGGGGGACTCCCAATTCGAACAGTAATCGCATGATTGTGTAGTACACGTGGAAGCGGTAAAAGCTACGGATGTAATCAGTGATTGGTGCGTCATCTGAAAGATGGTCATCGAACGACACTCCGCAGCCAGCCGTTGCGCACCAAACTACGAAACAGAATTGTTGCTGCCAATGCCTCATTGGTAGAGCATCTAACCATTCTGTCGCTTTCTTGGATTTATCGTCTTTGTCATCGTCGTCGTTGTCGTTAATGGTGTCAGTAGGAAAATCGAACCCCAGCCCTAGTAAGATATCTCGCGGCTCCGACATGAAGAAGTGATCCTTCGTTACGTAGATCTTGAGAATTCGCATAAAGGGGTCTATGTCTTTGGCGTCAATCTTCCAGGGAACTGCTGGAACTGGATACTTAAAATCAGTCCTTCTGAATGGAAGTGGAAAACCCACAACTGTCACATGTTTTTGCGTTGTCACGCGTAACGCTTCGTGTAGATGATTTCTGACATCTACTGGTATGAGACCACTTATATTCCAATGCTGCCCACCATCGTAAAACATGATTCTAGTCTCGTATGTAGACTCATCATGTATGTCGGATGCCGTTGTCCTAGCTGAGAACTTATCGAAGTCCGCGTGAGGATAATTTTCCTTAAAGGACGCGAAAGCCTTTGCATTGCGAGGTGCGATATAGTCACCCCAATCACCGTCGAAATGAACTCTGCCTTGGAGACTAGGCATGGTTTCTTATCCTTGGCGCCGGCCCAATCAATCCGTTCGATTCATCCGCTTGACTAATCTGTTTGATATTGATACGTATTAAAGTTACGACATATGTTAATATCGTGAAGTAAAGAACGTATGTTAATATCATATCGAAGTAAACTTCAGGCTTTAATATGGTAATCTTAAATGTCACCACTACCTCGGCTGACCATACGGTCTACTTTCAAGAACCTATTTACATCCATAATATTTCTCTAATCGCGGTCGCTTTTGAGAACGGTTGGTGGAACCTATCAGAGAAAGCTTCATTCACTTGGAATGCCCCAGGCGAGATACGGATTCCTTATGAACTTAAGCCGGGGAATTACAATATAAACATCTTAATGGACGCCCTCAAACCCGCGGTTACTGCTGGTTTATTGGAATTCGTAGCCCACGATCATAGGAAGTTTTGGATTCTAAAAATTAAGAAACCAATCCTGTTCAGTAAGAATCTCTGCGATTTGTTTAATATCAAGGGTACTCCAGAAGGGGATAATGTGTCACTCAAAGTAGGAGAATACAAACTGGTGGTACAACTTCTTCACTATGTATATATCTATTGTGATGTGGTGGATCCTAGCTTCTCAATTCTTAATGGAAAGCAATCAAACGTGCTGGCTATCATTAATCTCGTGGGCCTTAGGTTTACAGAATGTACTTACAATCAATTGCTTCCCTTGCCCATACGATCTCTAGGGACAAGACGAAACAGCCTTCGCCTGACACTTAGAGACGAAGAAGGAAATATTATAGACTTCCGTGGTCGACCTATACGATACGTATTGAAGATTGAGTAAGTTATAATATATCGAAATGGCAAGCGATTCAATTCAATTACTTCCAACGGCACCAGGTATTTATCCGCCGCTGGCTAGCGGGGCTAGCGGAGATAATTTTCGGTTGCAAACAGTCCGAGATACTCTTTCAGATATCGAAACTCAAGAAAAACACTATGAAGGTGTGCGTAAGAAATACGCCCGCGCACAAGGAATTGCCCATGGTGTCGCTGTGGTAACAGGAGGTCTATCTGTAATTTTATCTGGATCTGGAATGGGAATGGCTTTAACTGGTTTTGGAATAGTGATTGGTTTACCACTAGGTGTTATTGGTGGCTTATGTGGATTAATTTCAGCATCTACGACCATTGGAGCTAAAAAATTAGGAATAAAAGTATCTAAACATGAGAAAACCACTATGTTGGCTAGAGCGAAAATTAATACGATTCGTGATCTAGTATCGAAGGCCTTGCGCGATGAAAACATATCTGACTCTGAATACAGTCTCATCCTCGCTGAAGCAAATAAATACGAGATTATGAGGTCTGAAATTCGCCGAGAGACTCAAGGACAAATAAACGAAAAAAAAGTAGAACAAATTCGCTCCGAAGTGCGGGAGGAAATGCGAGAAAAACTTGGCAGTCTGGTGGGGTAAGAATAAATATCTCCTTCGAAAGAAACCGGCATGGATTTCATTTTAACTTCGATAAAAGCAACCGCACTTAATTCGTATAAATTACCGTGTTGTTTTGGTTCATATGCTAATTTCGAGACAACGGGTGGGTGACGCTAATTAACATACGTCAACTGCTTAAAACATAAGTACGATATTTTATCGCTGAATACTTTGTCTAGCACACATAGCCCAACGGGTTTGTCGCTGGGACTTGTGATCGAGATGGGAGCCGTTCACGAGTTCTGGTGTTCAAACCTTGGCGGACTATGTGTGGTAGATCGGCTTGTGTTGGGTAAGAAGCTCCCAGCCCAACACAAGTCGTAGCGCGTCTGCCGATGTGGTAGAAGTTAAAGTAATACAGTAGAAATCAGCGGCCAGAGTACAAGATACCTGTGTGAGAACCAAATGTGGTCAGAAGCTGAACTACAGTAGAACGAATACAGTGGACCAAATACAGCAGACCGAATACAGTAAGCCGGGCCCGGTAATAAGCAAAAACCTCTCTAGGAACGAAAAGGCGAAGTAAGGAAGAAGGAGAAAGTGGGTTCCTAGAGAGGTTCTGGAGACGTCCAGTTTTGCTTTTGGTCTTTTTCTTCGTTTTGATTTCTTCTTCTTAGAACTAAAATCATATGGTCTAGTTCGAATTTTTTCTATCTATATCGTGACCAGAAATGGGAAAGAAGTGCTTTTTATAGCGAGCGGGGTGCCTATTTTACCGGTATCGAATAGTGCATAGTAAATGCCTGGTTAAATAGGAAATGAGTTGTTAAATTTTTGGTTGAGTGATCGCACGCGTCGGAATTATTTTAAATAACATCACGAAAGTCTATCACCAGAAAGTTTCTCACACTATTTTAATATAGTCACGAAAGTTTCTCACGCGTCGGAAAAAAAAAAAAAAAAAAAAAAAAAAAAAAGAATGAAGAGAGGTGGTATACACAGTTTCTCTTCATTCTTTTTTTTTTTTTTCTTTATTATAAACTACTGGACTATCTTAAGGTTCTTAAAGTTCTCCAATTCGAAGTTATCCGATTCTACCAATACATCTGGAAGGCAATCCTTAGTATCTTTCATATCTTTCATATCTTTCGTATCTTTCGCATCTTTCACGTCTCGGGCTTTCTTATTGCGAATGATATGGCGCTCTGGTGCTCCACACTTCGCACAAAGTCCATGACTCGTACGACAACCGCGACCACACTTCAAACATGGAACGAATATGGTGCAACCTTTTAGTATCTGATAATTGTGTTGAGCACAGTACTCTGAAGTTTTCGAGCTATTCCTTATACATTTCGTATTCTTACCACGCATCAACCAATCGCAAGTCGTTATCTCAGTCATCGTGTGATATATACCTTATGATAGTGTATCTATAATTGTTGTTTTAATTATGGTATAATACCTCATAACCACACGTCTCTAATAGATGTTAAAATGTAATAAATTCACTATAAACCAAGTGGTCGAATAAATGTTAATATATGCTTCGGAGCTGTGCTCAAGTTTGGATCTTTAGGTGAAAGAATGCCTAGGGACAATTTGGACGTTGCGAGAGATCCTATGTGGCAGCATAAGCATTTATGTAGTAATCTAGTAGAGCGTTTTCGTCCTCTATGGTGAGCTGGGCGCGCTTAATGAGCCACTCAATGATCCATTTAGCGGTATTAAGATGATCTTTGCTATAGGCGCATAGTAGAGCATGATGAACGTATTCATACTCTATAGTTATCTGAAAGCGTCGAATTAACCACTTTACGGTATTGAGATGGCCATTCCTACAGGCATCTATTATAGCAAACCCGACGGCTTTATCCTCTTTGGTGAACTGGAAGTGCTTAGTGAGCCACTTAGCGATATCAAGACAGCCATCCTTACAGGCAGCGCATAGAACGTAATCGGTGTGTCCACCCATTTTATCGAACCATAAGTGCTTAATGAGCCACTTAATAACGTTAAGATTACCATATTTACTGGCGTAGACAAGAGGAAAGCTATCATCGATGTAGTTTGCGGAAATACCGAAAGTCCTAGCCAAATTGTCTCGATCGTTGTCATTACGAGTAGACCTAAGACCGAAAGTGAGTACTCGTTTACGGAACTCTTGGTCTACGTTTTTGTAGCGCACGAGAGATGCGGCACCGTTTAGGTGTTTCGATGTCCTTGCGATGCTTGCGAATGATTCTGGGCCTGCGTACTCTACGATCTTAGTCAAGATTTCCATCGGGAGGTACGATATATAATCCATAGTGGGTGCAACCTTGTGTGTTGATATACAGTATAATAATCATTTCTCTAATAGAGTGTTGAAATGTAAAAAATACGATTTAAAAATAGTACAACAAAACTGCTCCAATCCGGAAAAAAGCGGTAGAAACCGATATCGTAAAAATACGATAAATAGTATTTAATCCGCCTTCGTTGGGCAAGAAAAAAAGTCGTATCATTTTGCCTCTGGGCAAGAAAAAGTGGTATCATTTTACTCAGTAGTAGAGCCGGTAGTAAAACTGATACCCGTTTTTGTTGTGCAAGGACGTCAAAAAGGAGATTTCTGAATTTGCTTTTTGACGTCCTTGTGCAAGAAAAACGGGTATCATTTTACTACCGGCTCTACTACTGTGAGGCATACGCTCATCCCTTTCAAATTTCGCTATCGAATCTTCAAAAAACGATGCGATTTTTTTAATCGCACTTCCTGAACGTGTTCTAGTATTCGACGATCCGTCCTGTTTTTGTAAATATGGAATATATTGACCATATATTGAATATGACAGGGAGCTCTCAGGAACGACACTTAATTTTCTCGATAAATTGTTTGATATGGTCCACATCATTGCAGCAATCTTTCAATCTTTTGTGTTACCACAGGAAGCCCAGTCCTTTCTCTTACAAAAAAATATGTCGAACGCACTTTAATAATCTATGATTGCTTCTAGTTATTATTTTGTTTATATATTCTTGCACATGCACTTGTATTTTATCTAAAGCTTAATTAATGCACTTGCACTGTACATTCGCTGTGATGGTTTTTACCTTTACGAATTACCATATTTAAATATAAATTGCACTGCTCTTAGCATTATTGTGCATGAACAGACCTGGCCCAGAGCACAGGCTACCCGTAAGGTTTTTGATTAACCGTTTATTTTACAAGACTTGACTGGGAATTTATAGAGTTTTAGAAAATGCAATAATTCTGTAAATATTGAAATTAAAGAAACAAGACTTTGCCTGTGTGTTTGCCAGTTATTGGGCTGTGTCTGTGTGCAATTTCAGCGCATTTTGTGCACAAAATGGCGGTCAGTGATAGTTCAATGGTTTGCTATGGCCGCTTGCTCCTCGAGAAAGAGGCATATCTCGGAACTAATAGCATAAATTCAAGCAGTATATCGTCTCCGGTGCAGTTGCAGTAAGTTGAATGGCACAGACGTTGATTTTCATGTTCGGAAAATATTTTTATGAGTTCGACTCGTTTTTTGAGATCGGCCTTTTTAGTGTCCTGCCTTCTCTCTCTTTAGCACTGGTCTGGTTTTTCAGGGAAGAAAAATCGCCCAAATGCGGTGAAATTGCACAGAGACACAGCCCAATAACTGATAAATACACAGGCAAAGTCTTGTTTTTTTAATTTCACTTACAGAATTATTGCAATTTCTAAAATCTCTATAAATTACCAGTCAAGTGTTGTAAAATAAACGGTTAATCATAAACCTTACGCTTTGGTAGCCTGTAACCAGAGGTTGAACTTTTGCCTTCCGCGCGGCTCGCCGAATTTACCAACAAAAGGCAAAATATTTAACCTCTGGAACCCATGGTAGAGAGGTGAAGGACTTTGAGAAAGTCTAGTCCGAAAGAACTCTAGATCTGGCTCTGGAGTACAAAATAATACAGTTTTTTTTAAACACTTTTAGTAAATAGTTTTATAACTTAGTAAACTCACAGTGAATTGCACATGAAGAAAACTTCAACCTGTTATTTTAAAGTCTTAGGCTTAGTAGTTTTCTAAAATTAGAAACAGAAGTGATTGCCTATTAGTTTTGGCAACGTGATTCCAGACTGAACTTTCGCGCCCAAAACACAAGCTAACCATCCTCACATTTTTTGATATCATGTCTTTCTATTAATCCATTATTTCTTAGCAGTGAAATATAATGTCGTTTCGACTTGATTCTGCTGTGTAAGTACGTGTTGATTGATGCGCACGCTCATAATATAGCTCGGGCTTCCTGTGGCTCATCTCGCAGTGCAGTAACACACGGTTCACGTGACTCAAGTTGACCAATCAGAGTGCTTCTAAAGTTCTGAAGTGTTGTTTTTTTCTGTCCAGATATGTGCTTTCTTTTGTACCGTATATCGGAATATTCTGAAAATATTATTCATATCTTTACTGGAACTGACAAGGGAAACACGTAAACTATGCTTGGATGACGTTTCCAGAGCATTTTAAGTACCTAAATCTGTATCTATTAATGTTCATTAGTCAGCGGATTGCCGAAGTAGCTTCTGTGAATGGATGCTGTTAAAGATTCTCGGATGTCTTGTGTTATCTGAGACCATCGCGCTGTGAAACTTTCATCTAAAGGTTGATCCCAGTCTACTTGCTCTTGCCAAATCTCTTGCAGGAGTATCCTTGCCTTGATGGTGACTGGTACGATCAGGCCGAGTGGGTCAAATATCTTGGATGACTCTCGAAGAATTTGTCGTTTGGTGACAAGCAAGGTGGGTGTGTATTTGGAAGCAAGCATTAGCTTGTCGTCTTTCGGGTCCCATCGAAGACCAAGGACGTTAATGTTGTCGTTCCTGTCAGCAGCGTTGTCTGCGACCGCTCGGTCTTGTAACTTCTTGCATTTGCTGTTAGATGCCCATGCTCTCAGGTTAAATTTAGCGTCTGCCATGATGGATCTAGATTCTTCGAAGTAGCGTACGGCGTCTTCTTCGGAGTCACAACCTGTAATTATATTGTCGACGTACAAGTTCTCTTTCATGTTCTCAGCGACGTACGTCGGTATCGTAGCTGTCAAGATGAGTGAGCAAAACAGCATTGAGCATGAAGGGAGAACTTACAGAGCCAAATAGGACGGACTCCAAGCGATAAACCTGAAACTCGCTTTCCGGATCATTAGGGTTTGACAGCCAGAAGAAACGTGTGGAATCGCGCGAGCTCTCATCCAAACCTACGTGCAGGAATGCCTTCTCGAAATCGGTCGAGATTCCGAATGCGTGTGTGCGAAATCGCAATAATATAGAACACATGTCTGTCAAAAGAGACGGGCCAGTCATAAGACAGTCATTTAAGCTTGCACAGTCATGCGCTTGGCGACAGCTACAATCATACACGATTCGTATGGGAGTGGTTGCTGAGTCCTTTTTCACAGGGTGATGTGGGACGTAGTGCGCTTTGTCTGACGCACTCGCATTTTCAACCGTTTCAATAAATCCGCGCGTTTCTTGCTCTTGGATAATCTCTGAATATCGTTTCAATAGTTCTGGCGTGCGACCTAGTCTACACGCCGTGGAACGGGTGCGCGCCTCACATACTGAGTGGTTAGTAGGAAGTGGAGGGTGTTCACTCTTCCATGGAAATTTGGCGCTATATATATGTACTATCGCTGTTGCGAGTGACTGACATTTCTTGGTAGTTTGTGAGAAAATCGCGCTCTTCGCTTTCGTTTTGTGTGGTTATTCCCATTGATTCTAGGGACCAAAACCGTTCCAGTTCAAATACTTCCTCTCTGTGTTGTACCATCACATTGAAAATGGTGGTTACGTTCCTGTAGGGTTGTACTGACTTCATTGGTCCAGACAATAAGTATCCAAGTTTGGACTGTACCGCTGTGGGACCCCCCTCCCCACGAATGACTTTGTCTCCAACAATGCGGTCCCAGTAATAGTCAGCTCCAATTAATAGGTTAATTTCAATGTTGCTAGAGACTGAGTGAGCGAGTTTGAGATCCTTGATGTGAGGCAATTCAGAAATGTGATTGTCATCTTGGGTTTCCAGTGGAGTGGCGACAGTGGGTACCACTAATGCATGCACAGGAATGATTTCGCTTGTATCTGTAATGATATCGATTGCTATCACGTCTAACTGTCTGACAGAAGGTTGTTTTGTACCAAATACGGAAACTGAGATATTTTCCTTAGCAACCGGATGTGCGTCAAGCTCATTAGCAAATTTCTGGGTTACAAATGAGCGCTGCACACCTTCATCAAATAGGATATTTGCCTCTCTGTTCACTGTTCCTGCGCAAACCTGACTTACTGCAGTTTTCAAGAGTATTGGTAGGACATTTGCGTTGTGTATTTGCTGGGTGGGTGCCAGTGTGGTATGTGTTGACTGGTGGGTTTGTTGAGACTGCTCAGACGACTCTTGATTGATGGTGTTACTATTCCTAGGGGGTGGGTTCTGGGGGAATTCATTTCCCTTGGACTCATGAATAGAGGTGTGATGTCTACCATTGCATAATCGGCAGCGATTCTTGGAGAGACATTTGGGAACCTTGTGAGATCTGGAGAGACAATTGTAACAGAGCCCCCCCTTTTGGATAATAGTCTTGCGTACCTTGATATCCTTGATTATCTCACACCGATTGGCGGAGTGTTCCGATTTACAGTAAAGGCATTTTCTCCCTTTGTTTTCATCATTTGGCTTGAACCCCCCTGAATTGGAACCCCCAACCCTGCATGGAACAGAGCTGTAGGAGTGTTGGGAATATTGCTGGGTTGTGACGCGTGTGCACCTGCTTCTAAGACTTGTATTTCCTAATTCCGTATAGCTTCCCTCAAATCCCCGATTGCCCAATCTTGACTACCATGTGCTCTGGCTATGGTTTTATTCACTTCATTGGGTAATTTGTTTAAGATAATTGGGACTAGTAGATCTCCATAGCTCTCGGGAGATTTCCCCAGGGATTCCAGAGCCCTTATGTGAGTTTCCATTATGTCGTAGAATTCTCGCAGACTAACTAAGCCAGGATACGGGGCGGGGATGTCTAGAAGGGCGGTCATATGAAGATAAATAACCTTATGGGTTTGTCCATAACGTTCCTGGAGTGTGGCTACAGCCTTATCATAGTTATCGTTGGTCAGGGGGAAGCCTGCCAAGGTTCTGGCTGCATCACCGGATAACTGCGCTCTTAGGTAGTTAAACTTTTCAACTCCCCCTAGGTTAGGATTCATATGGATGGCATTTGAGAATGAATGCCAGAACGTAAGCCAATGAAGGCTGTTGCCACGAAAGGTAGGGAGGCTTAGCTTGGTAGGGAGGCTTAGCCGAGGGGCTGAATGGGGTTAACTGATAACTGAGAAATGGCCAAAAATATTACTGTTAACTGAGAATTTTACCTTTTTTTAGCTGTTAGCTGATATTTGTGAGATAGCTGTTACCTGATATTTCATTATTTTTTATTAAAATGACGTAACGTCACATGCTATTATTGGCTTTTCGGATGGTTTTCGACAGATTTGATCCAGTTGATAATAGTCAAATATTAAACATGACACATCAGAGTTATCTGATACTAGAAAAATCTATTGAATAGACAAAATGTAGTGTTTGATGTTGAATTAGCGGTTATTATTCATTTCATACCAGCAAATATGTATTAAAATCAGGTTAGGGTAGTCTTTTTATATAACTTAACTGATAACAGCAAAATTTAACTGTTAACTGATAAATAGCTAAAAATTTAGCTGTTAACTGATATTGGTACCCCCCCATTCAGCCCCTCTTAGCCGACTGTGATGCCCGGCCGATGCATAGTGTGTATGGTTTGGTGGACCGGGGTTACCATTGGTGTTTATAGGGTTAGCTTCAGCAGCTGGGGCTGAAATAGGCGAGGTAGTACCTTGTGTGCTACTACTAGGTAAATGAGGGTTAGTAGCCACAGCTGGGGATGAATATATACCTTGACTTTGGGTTTCATTGACATTCACTACTGGGGAATTACTAGTATTTATGATACTTAGCTGTTCTAGTTTCTCTTCGATGGTCTCTTGAATTACTTCCTGTTCGAAGATTTCTGTTTCCAAAGTTTCCTGTTCGGTTATGTTTCGGTTTATCTTCTCGTCAAGTTCCAAGAGAATGTCCTTTTTCTTCTTGAGCTGTTGAATTGTCGATCTGGCGGCATGCTGGATTCGCCGAGTGTGCCTTCGTCTAGTTACTCGGGCTGCCTGTGGCAGCACCGAGTCTAAATCTGCAGGCCGTTGTTCTGTGCAGCAAAATTGTTGCCCATGTATTAAATTTCAAGTTCACCACCAATCAGATTGCACTGTGCTGGTCACGTAACACTCCTCAGGTTAATTTATTTACATAATTTAATACAGTAAAATCAAGATGGTTGACCCGCGAGGAAATTTCTCTCAAATTTGGAGTCGCATCTCTCAAATGTAAGCAGTTTAATGTTTTATTTAACTTCACTCGTGCGAAAGCCTTCCAACAGGCTCAGGATATTTCAACTGGCCAAGCCCAAGGATCGCGTTTTTTTACCCAGATGGCCAGTGAATTTATATACGAGACGACGACCTGAAAGGGCTGCATGATGAAAGCTAATATTTCTCGTTTAAGCTTCTCTTCCGCCACTGCTTTGTTATTTGAATCTCTGTGGATTGGTATACTCAAATATACTGCACAATACCATACAACTGAATAAGAAGTCTTTAACAAAGCCAAACTCAACTTCGACTCAAGAGCAAAGCTGAGAGGGAAAGTGTCTTGCTAGGTCATGAAGGTACGGTGAGGTTGAAATCATTGCGTGTTTATATCTGCATTTCTTTGTCGATTTTTTGTGATAGTTAGTGTACTTTTTTACCAAGTCTATTTACGAAGCAATATTCGGTAAACAAGAATCCTCTCACGGCCGAGGGTTTGATTCGAGAAATTCGAGAAAGGCTTCCAACAGTTCCCTTTATAGTTCTGTAATATAATGAGCAGACTGCAGTTTTGGGAAGGAGGGTAAAAGCTTTTAAATAGAGATAACCGACAGGCATTTCAGTTAATAATATTTAATCCAACAATACCAACATGGACGCGATCAGCGAGCTGCGATAAAGAGCCACAGGGTAGAAAGAACAGTAGAGAAATATAGTGATAGCTCCATCACAGGTGGACAGGATACAACTTATAATATGGGACAAATATAAACATACATTTGAGACACTCATCTATTAGTACTCTGAACCTGCAGAACAGCAGACTAAATTGTAATCGTGCGTTACATGAATAAGTAGAGGTCAACTTCTTTAATTTACATACACGAGAAAAACAAAAATATTAAATTACATATATATACTAGGGGAGCAGAGAATGAATGTCACCGCGCTACTGGCCATTCCCAAAGACTGCTAAATTCAGCTAATAATTCTTCCCTTCGGTTATTACTAAGAGGATTTCAAATGAAAGTGTATTTCATCTTCAATCTCATGTGGCCCGAGTGAAAGCCCAGATGGGCTCTTGTTTTGTGAGAATTTCATCGGTTTTCTTAGTAGTTTCGATAAATGACCTCGATGACCCTTTCTAGACGCCCTGTGTCGTTGTGGTTCCTCCATATCCTGGTCACGGCACCAACAATGTGGAATAAACTAAACTTTATTGTACTTGAACGAAATCCAACGCTTACCAAGATGGCTACTCTTCAACAACTCACTCTAAAGTACTGGGGCCGAGTAGTTTTACTCGGTACTTGACAAGGTCCCGATACTGTTCCGAACGTGAATGAATCTACGAATATCTAAATGTGTCTCGAATGACAAACGATAACATGTTCAAGTATATAATTCGATATAGTGTCAATGAACTGTCTCTAAATCTATTCGACAATGTAACTTTATCTGCTGTTCTTGTTATACATGATGAGCCATTACGAGTCCATCTTGGTATTTGTTGGATTAAAGATTATTAACTGAAATGCCTGTTGGTTAATCTCTAATTAAAAGCTTTACCCTCATTCCCAAAACTTCAGTCTGCTCATTATATTACAGAACTATAAAGGGAATTGTTGGAAGCCTTTAATTTCTCGAACCAAAACCTCGGCCGTGAGAGGATTCTTGTTTAAGTTTACCTTGAGTGTTGAATATTGCTTGGTCAGTCATAGTGTATAATTTCTGGCTGTTGGCGAGTGACAGTGTTGCTCTCACAGTTCATGAGTTCAGATGTCTTCAGACTTCGATAGAGGAGAATAACCCATAACTGCTCAACCACAGTATAGATATTTGCTAGTAAATCGCTATATTTCGCTATAAATAAGCTATTCAGTATACCTGTATAGAAAACGTACACAGCCACAGGTCTCGATACGAGATCGGTAAACCAGCCTAGCGATCACAGTGTTTGCGTTGGTATGTATTATGACCGAGAGTAAAATGAAATGTGGCATAAAACCTACGAAACGTACCTCAAAGTTCAGGAGTTCAGAATAGCGTCCCTAGAATCTGGCGACTGGACTGGAGAGAAATCTATTAGCGCCAACAATTAATGCATAATTTAACGTATGCGCAGAAATTTTGTTGCACCGAACAAAAAACGGCCTGCAGATTTAGGGTGCGTTCGGTTGACCGTGTTCCGGAATAGGAATAGATGGAATAGTCTATGGAAATCACTGGTTCGGGCATATTTTTCACTGTAAGCTACAAACGCTTGCTGATATATACGGTGGCCCATAGGTGTCACGGCACAAACCAAAACTCCACGGCACAAACCAAAACTCCATGGCACAAACAAAAACTCCACGGCACAAACCAAAACTCCACGGCACAAACCAAAACTCCACGGCGGAAGTGATTCTCACGACGGAAGTGGTATAGATGTATCCCATAATGCACTTCAGAAAACAAGATGGCGGATGGAGGAGAGCAAGGTATCAGTCGAATTTCTATTTTACATAGGATACGAATATGAAGGAATATTGCAACCTTTAATGAGAAACTATGACATTCATGTGAGTCTTGGTACTTTTAAAAGGCGACTGAAACGCTATAACTATAATATCAAACCAAATATCAAAGAAAATGTGACCGACCATATTTGGTAATGTTCATGAAGCCCAAAAATATTATATGACATCACATGAACAAAAACATTTGAACATAAGATCAGAAGACTTGCGCTACGGCAGTCACATCACCTTAATTGTCAATCAAAATAATGGTACTAGTACAATATGAAGCCAGAAGTGGAAAGAGTGAGCGAAAATTATAGTAATCAAGGTAAGTTTTTAGCAGAGTTCATGAGGCTGGAGGGCAAGCATCCATATTGTACTAGCACCATTAATTTTATTTCGATTGACACGGTTCATGTGACCTCTTTGCACAAGTCCCTATTTAACTGTAACTTGAATATTTAATAAAATATATTTTCAAAACAGTAATTGAGATTACAAGTTTCACCTCCATGTAGTATTTTGTACTGAAAACAATTATTATAATTGTATGAGATCAAGTATGTCATCAAAAATTATGGCCCCGCTCAGGTGGTGTTATATACTGAAGCTCAAACCTTGGTCTGCATAATTCTTGACGACATTATTCTGCCCCATACAATAATTATTGCTTAATATCACACATGAATCTTGAAAATTTCAGTCTGTGGCTTTGCAAAGGATTGTCCCTTGAAAAATGCAAGGAGAAAAACATGTTTAAAGTCCTCGTAGCTATTCATGTGATTTAATGGGAATGTTATTTATCTTCTACAAGCTCCGTGCCCGGGGGGGGAGACTCCCATATAAAAGTGGTAGGGATGCTCGTCGGACATTTTTGATTTGACCCCTAAGAGGTACTAAACTGGGCGTGGCTCAAGCTTATTTTGACCCCTAAAAGATAATAAAAATGTAAATTGATAACACCTTTTTTGTTCAATTGACACCCGACCCCTAAAAGGTACCGCTTTACATAGAAATGTATGTGTTTGATGGTGGATACCCTAAGTGGTACCAAACTCCTGATTTTGACCCCTAAAAGGTACGACGAGCATCCATGTACCCCTCACATAAGGGAGTCCCCCCCCCCCCCCCCCCCCCGGGGCTCCGTGCGCTCCCACAACTGGAAAATAATGGAAAACAAAGAGAGTGGCGTGGGTTGCGTGTAAGACAATCATGGTCAAATTTAATATTTTCCCCATTAATCTGCCTGATCGAGTGTGCTCAGTTTGATCTGTCAGCCATCCAAAAATTCCAGCTGGGAAAAGGTCTGGTCTTTCAAACTTCTCTGCTGGTACATCACTCTGCAGCTTCCTCTTCAGTATCCTAACTATAATTCCAGGCCATTGCAGATGCATGCCCAGCGATTTCGACGCCATCTTGGATGAGGCGTGCGAAGTCCACTAGGAACGAGTTTAGGAACGACCACTTCCGCCGTGCGAATCACTTCCGCCGTGGAGTTTTGGTTTGTGCCGTGGAGTTTTGGTTTGTGCCGTGGAGTTTTGGTTTGTGCCGTGGAGTTTTGGTTTGTGCCGTGACACCTATGGGCCAC
This sequence comes from Actinernus sp. WN-2022, assembly GCA_030867875.1. Taxonomy (NCBI): domain Eukaryota; kingdom Metazoa; phylum Cnidaria; class Anthozoa; order Actiniaria; family Actinernidae; genus Actinernus; species Actinernus sp. WN-2022. The sequence goes on along the minus strand of JAOWCC010000195.1, from coordinate 230,436 downwards.
CGTAGATATATGATATTCACGATACATTTATTATTCCAGTGGCTAAAAAATCACAGTAAACGTGATTTGTAGTGATCATTCTTGGTATACGGTCAATCGAACGCACCGTTAGACTCGTGGCTGGCTGCCTGCCACAGCCAGCCCGAGTAAAAACTGAAAAATCGACTTTTCAGTTAAGTTGAGGAGGCACTGGGAACGAGAATGTTTTTTTGGTAGAATGGACACGTCACGTAATTTATGTAAAAAGTCAGTTCTTGGAAAAAGTGTGTTCATCGAATTCCATGAACTTGCGTATTCACTTCCCGCCGTTAACGTTTCTGGCTTCATCACCGAGGTGTTTCTATTTTCTTGTTACAAAATAAAATGGCACAAGGTTCAAGTCTAGCTCAGGAAGACCCCAAGGTGAAAAAGGCTTTAAAAGTCTTCAACTTCATCTGTGGCAATGGCGGTGAAATTGAACTGTCAGACCTTGTGAAGCCTACATCTCCTCTAAAAGGTTTTACGTTTGAAATGGGAGTTGAGTGGGTTAGAGAACAAGCAAGGGATGATGAGAAAGATCAACCACATTATGAGCTGCGAGTCAATTCAAAAGGAGCACTAACAGTAGCAATAATTGTTCCCGTTCGCCTCTGTTTGTTCTACGAGAAATCCGGGTTTTGTAAAAACAAAAATTGTCCAAGATGGCATATTTGCAGAGGGTACTTGGAGGGGAACTGCAGTGACGCGACGAAATGTTCAAGGTCCCATGATTTTCATGATGCCCCGAATTACGGTAAAACGCAGAGCCTGAGATTGGAGAAACAGCCTAGTGGAACTATGAGAAAGTTGATTTCCCTAAATTTACCATATGTCTGTGAGAAATTTTTGGAAGGGCAGTGTCGGGACAGGAAGTGCAACTCGTTGCATCTTTGTTCGCGATTCGTAAGAGACAACTGTGAACAATGTTCGTTTCCTCCACACGTACATGCACACGATTTGAGTTCTCAACATAACCAAACTGTGCTTATAAAGTTTGGTTTGCCTATAAAATTGGATGAGAAGTACCTAAAATGTAATATTCTTCTTCCAAAAGGAATTGATTCGGCGAGTTTTAATCAGCATAAACCTGAACAAATGCTTTTCCGGCCGACTCTGCCAGATTCAAAGAATAATTATGGCTGCCAGAAGGTAAAATATATGGACCCTAAATCAACCAAATGACTGCATGTACAAAGATGTTTTCAAAATATTAATAAGTTCTGCTATTTTATTTCTTGCTCTTCAGTTGCACGTCAGAGAAAAGAAAATCTGAAAATCTTCCTTACAACCTCCGTATAGTTGGCGGAAATCTGGCGTTTACAAGCTCGCCGTACAAACGGCTATTGAAAGTGACTTGTCTTTAAAAGGTGTTACATCTGAGGTACGTGACGACGACAAATCCCACGTGACTATGACCAACCAATCAGAGCGCATTTTCCATCCGTGGGACGTCCCGCTGTCTCGGGACTAAGTTACCAGCATCTGTGGGTTTTCAAATAGCGGTTTTTGAAACCACAAATATGTCGTTTACGAGGGCTAAAATGTTATATTTTGGAATTCCACCCGGAAATAAACGTAGGCAGACATTCGGTACATCCTTTAGTGGAGTCTGGCGAGGATTGAAGTGATTTAATTTAGAGTGCTTTATTGCCCTTCGAGTGATTTGATGTGCTCAACGAACTGTGCAGCCTTGTCATTTCATTATAGAGAGAGATCTCAAAAATCCAAACCTCTCTAAAACAGATCCAAACTAGCCCAAAATAGCAGAGAATACCCAAGGACATAAGAAAAGGACACTCGGGGTACATTTATTGCAAAATGTTATTTCACTACCTTTATTTTACCACAATAAAAAAATAATGCAAACTCTATTAGTGAGATGACAAGGAAAATTTCTGGAGAAAACGGTTACTCTAGCGCGCGCTATCACGCAATCAATCTTGCGCGAGTGATCACGTAATCTACGTAGGATTTGTAAGAGCCACAAATCGTGAGCTTGGGCTGCCTGTGCATAGATGTGCAACATGAAGAAATAAAATAGAAGTACTTATTTATTTCAAATACATCTTTGTTGTTGGGTTGATTTTGGCATTCAGTTCCCCTTTAAAATAATGATGCGATGGTAAAGTTTATTACTAGAAATAAATATAAATAAATGTAACAGTTCTTACATCAATCCTGCAATCTGATTGGCTTAAAAGCTACTCACTATTGACAAACTCACCATCTGATTGGCTGTGTCAATAGTTTACTGTGCAATTGTGGTGCAGACAAAAATCACTTAGCAAAATGCTTTGTTGAGATTTGTTTTCATAGTTTTCTCAATCACTAAGTTGAGAGAATGTTGCATGGCTTTTGGTTTCTATTGACTTTGATATAGTTGAATCAGGGCTGCACCCCTCACCTACTACCCAGCCATCATCTATAGGGAAACTCACTATCTGGTTGCCTAGTCAGACACCATTAAAATTTCTATTTTTTACCACTGTTTCAGTCTCAACTGCTAAGTTGGTAGAACAGTGGCTTGGTTATACTAACACAATTAGACTTACTATTGACATTAATTTCAATCAATTGATAGTTGACTTGGGGCGGCATCCCTCACCAAATATCTGCTGATAGAAACCTTGAGCTTGCAGTCTGTGATTGACTGATTTAGTTTGTACATTAATTTTTTTGTTGTCCAACTTTTCCCTTGGGTAATGTTTCTTGTTTTTCTGTATTGCAAGAGGCAATGCATAAATTTGTTGAACTCAAAAACATTTAACACTGAATTCTCTGGGAGAGCTGTCACATGAGCTGAATTGGGACTATAAATGTACAAGCTAAATAGGTCTATTGTTAAATAGATAGTGTGCATGAAAAAGCTGGGGCTATATAATTCAATAAAATGTTTACACATGTATTTTACTAGTCTAGTCATTGTTTTCCAGCAAAGAAACAATGGTCAAACTTGTAAAGTACACATGTAAAAGTGTTATTGAATTGGCCCCAGGTTTCTATACTTGGTGAAGCCCCAAGTCAATACATGCAGAAAACAAGAACAAGAAGTCTAATCATGGTGGGTACAAATGACCCTCAAACCACTCACGTTGCTATATTTTTAAAGGTTTCTAACGCAGAAGATTGAATTTTTGTGGGAGGAATAAGATGGATGAACAAACAAAATCCAATGATTTGCATTACTGTGGACATCTTGATGACATACTTCTAACAATTACATTGCATATCCATTTATAATAGGTTTCCCAATGTTTTTAATTACCTTTAATGTCAGTAATTTTTTTATTTTCTAAATTCCCATCATGTTTACAACAAAGTAACCGAAAACCTGACTTTGATTGGTTAAGAATGCCATGAGGTTTAAAAATCATGTGACCGGGAATGGGATCTTATCATTTACAATCATTTGCATAAAGACATGCTATTTTGGGGGCAACTTGTTGCATTAAACCCTAATTTCCATTCATTCATTACTTTTCTTTTCACTTAACTGTACAGCTTTTGTTTGTGGCTGAATCTACAACTATTAAAGAAATTAATAAAAAGTTTTTCCTTACAGGATTTTAATGCCCCGGTTATGGAAACAAGGGGACCAAATCAAGGTGGCAGCTTCCTGAGGCATGACTTAAGAGACCATCCACTGGGGAGGGGTGCACGTGGTGCCTTTGGTGCACCGCAGAGGGACTTAAACTTGTCTTGTGGTGTGAGTAGAGCAAAAGCTGGGGCTATATAATTCAATAAAACATTTACACATGTATTTTACTAGTCCAGTCATTGTTTTCCAGCAAAGAAACAATGGTCAAACTTGTAAAGTACACAATTCCCTGTAAAAGTTTTAGTGAATTGGCCCTAGGTTTCTATACTTGGTGAAGCCCCAAGTCAATACATGCAGAAAACAAGAACAAGAAGTCTAATCATGATGGGTACGAATGACCCTCAAACCACTCGCGTTGCTATTTTTTAAAGGTTTCTAATGCAGAAGATTGAATTTTGTGGGAGGAATAAGATGGATGAACAAACAAAATCCAATGATTTGCATTACTGTGGACATCTTGATGACATACTTCTAACAATTACATTGCATATCCATTTATAATACTGGTTTCTCAATGTTCTCAATTACCTTTAATGTCAGTAATTTTTTTATTTTCTAAATTCCCATCATGTTGACAACAAAGTAACCGTAAACCTGACTTTGATTGGTTAAGAATGGCATGAGGTTTAAAAATCATGTGATCGGGAATGGGATCTTATCATTATTTTACATTGCATAAAGACATGCTATTTTGGGGGCAACTTGTTGCATTAAACCCTAATTTCCATTCATTCATTCATTACTTTTCTTTTCACTTAACTGTACAGCTTTTGTTTGTGGCTGAATCTACAACTATTAAAGAAATTAATAAAAAGTTTTTCCTTACAGGATTTTAATGCCCCAGTTATGGAAACAAGGGGACCAAATCAAGGTGGCAGCTTCCTGAGGCATGACTTAAGAGACCATCCACTGGGGAGGGGTGCACGTGGTGCCTTTGGTGCACCGCAGAGGGACTTAAACTTGTCTTGTGGTGTGAGTAGAGCTGGAGATGGCAGTAATCCAAGGGGTAGTGTACATGGGCTGCAAAGGCCCCCTCAAAATATGCCACAGAAATGGCATAGCTCAGAGAGTCTTCAGCCACTCATGTATGTTTCTCCCAATGTTTATGATGATCAAGGTCATCATCGACCAGCGACCCAAAGGCAAGGTAACCGTGGAATGAAAGTGGCAGCTAGCATGCCTTATGGTGTTGATGATAGTAATACAGGGGGTAGACAAGGGCGTGGTAGGGGTGCTGAATACAGAATGAGAAGAGGTAGTCGGGGTCGTGGTAGAGGAAGTTGGAGGGGCCGAGGAAGAGGCACTTGTGGGAGCAGTATTGAAGAAGATGCAGAAAAGCCCTTAAATTCTGAAGAAAGAAAATCTGGGAATGATATAGAAGCAGTAAAGAAGAAAAGGCAAAGAAAACCAAGTAGTCAGAAAAAGTCAAAGAAAGGAACTGCTGAGTCTGAAGGAGTAGAAACTGACGATAAAGAAGAAGAAGAATATTTGATAGATTTCTCTGTCGAAGAGGAAGAGAAGTTGATTATCCTGGATGTTGACCCTTTTGGCTCCATAGAGGATGAAAATAAGTTGATTGACCTGCATTTGGATCCTATAAACCCCATAGAGGATAACCTAATGCTGAGTCAATCCTCTGATATTACCATTCCAGATGATAGCCTTTCCCAAGATTCACAACCACTGACAGAATTCAATAGTCAATCTCCCAACACCACTGGTTCCCAGCCATCGGAAAAGCAAGTCTTTGACTGTCTTATCAAAGATTTCAATGGCACTGCTAAGTTTTCAGAGCTTGCTAAACAGCCCAGAATCTTTCCTCAATCCTATCATGATATTGAGAGCTGGCTAAGGAAGCACAAGTCCAGCTTCTTAATTACTGAAAATGAAAAAGGAGAGATTGAGGAAGTAACTGCAATTTCTCCAAAGGCAAAGATGTGCTTTAGTCACCTCAGTAAGTCAAGTGAATGCAAGAATGAGAACTGCTTATTTTTTCATCTCTGCAAGGAGTATGTGGCATCTGGAGTCTGTAGCTATGGAGCTACATGTAAAAGGAATCATGATTTCCAGGATGAGCACAACCAGAAAGTTGCTTCTAACATGAAGCTCCAGGGATTCTCAGATGAGCAGCTCCGTATCCTTGTGAGTATCTTCTTTGCCCTGTGGGGTTAGGGGGGGGGGGGGGGGCACTCTTGTTTATGATAACATAACATAATTATATGTGTATATAGTGGTACTGGGTCTGGATTTGAATACAATTCTGATTTCCAGCTCCAGTTTTTTCATTAAAAAAATATGTTGAATTCTGGTTTTAACCAATCAGATTGTTGAATTTGCTAGAGTATAGGCAATTTAGAATAGTCAAATGGAGAAAATCCGAGTTTTGGAGTAATTGTTTTTCTAAAAACCAGGTCTGCTTCAGACCTACACCCCCAGTGTTGCTTCTGTTTACTCATCACCTTAGTGCAAAATACATTTTTCCATTTCACTCAAATTTTGGTTGTCAAATGTGAAATTAACAGTGTGGTACCAGTCTGAAGCAGAGTCAGTTAGCCCCACCTCTTTATTCCATTACTACATGATTGGATACATTATGTCTGCCGAAAGAAATAACACAACCATCATCTATATGGCACCAGCTCAGTTGTTGTGCCTCACAAGGGTTTGATATACTGTACATGACACCAAGAAACAGCCTGCTTGCAAGCTTTATCAGCCACCATTGGGTACTTCTGACAAACAATGTTCTCATTCACTAAATCTACCCATGGAAATTAATTATTTCATGGCAGCTGGAATCAACATGCATACTCGGGTGTTCGTATTAACATCTTTAGATGATGATTTTCTTTTGTTATTTTCATGGGGTTCAATTTTCCACAGATCAAGAAAACTCATTGTGCAGTTGCAATTGTCTGTGGCCCATTAATTATTTTGGTATACATGGTTTTAAAGCAGCTGAAAGTCACCTGTATGTGTCTCCCCCAGTGCCGTCAGTGTATTCAGCAAAAGCGCCTGCTACATGTACATGTAATAAGCACCTAGAAACAAGTTGAAATTGCTTGGTTATTTCTTGAAATTAAAGTACTAAAGAAATATATTAGAACAACAAACACAAACTATGCAGCAAATTTATCGCATTTTGGAAGTGAAATTTCACATCTTAAATCCAAGTGCAACTTTTCGCTAATACTGCTGTTGAATAATAGCTTGGTTGATTATATGACAAATGGCCCTAATAAGAGTTGTGTTCTTTATTGAATCCCACCGCCGCTCATGTGTTCAGCTGACTATTAAATAAGACAAACACTTCAGAAATATTAAACGTAAAAACTCCGAGACAAGCAGCCCAAAATATTTTCGCCTTTCACACTTCTTTATAATATTTATCACCGCCGTTTGTGTATATCGGCGAAAGCACTTACCTCCTTGCTGCTTCACAGCTCGCTTATAACGCATCCTCCCATATATTCTGATAACCTTACTGAAAATCGTTACTTAAAATGTAATATGGAAGCCTGAGCTTTCGGCACAAAATAATAACAAACAACGGCCGCTCGATCGCTTCAGTTCCCGTTATAAATACCGGTGTTGCGAGGCCAGCTTTATAATTTGCCGTGCAAAGCATAACATCAAATAAACTTTAGCGTCTGTACATGTAGTTTCACATTTATAGCACATCCCTGTGTTGCTCAAGGTTTCGGCTCAAATCATTGCAAATGTTCGCAGTCCTAATATAAGGCATATTTTCGAAATTAAAATCTCAAGTTCTTGCCGTCTGAATTTCTCCACGTGCAAATCAGTCAGGCGTGAACGTGTCAGTCTGAGTTGATCGCTGCACTTTCTGAAGCCAAGTTGGCAATGAAACCGTGTAAAACTATACTCTTAGTCTTACCAGAAAACTTCTATTGGGAAAGTGGAATCCTTTTGAACTAAATGCGCCTTAATTCGTAGAATAGTGAGTGACTGTCTTCCCAAAATTTTACAGGTCAAAAAGAAGTGGTAATTTGCATATTGCGATCGACTCAACAATAATCGCTAAACGCGCAAATCAAAGCAGTTGGATCGAACTGCAAAACCTGGGAAACCTGGCAAAACGAAAGAAACAGTTAATAAACACTACCATAAACGAATCAAAGCAAATTGTTAAATACATCTATGTCTTTCAAAATAAGTTTTTCAAAAATATTACCGAAAGTCTTTCTAAATAAATTTGCCGTATACACTTGTAAACAAACCACGATCGAGCGTGCATTGTACTCGCGTTTCGAAGTTTGGACTTGAAACTTTTTGTATTGTTTAACTTTGTGCGTGGTCTTGCAGTTGAGCCGCAAAAAGCGGATTATCCACTCTTTACTTCTTGCGCGTTCTTGCGGCTGAGCCGCAAAAAGCGGGCTATCAACTTCTTAAACTTCTTGCGTGTTCTTGCGGGTGAGCCGCAAAAAGCGGGTTATTAACTTCTTGCGGGTTCTTGCGGCGCAAGAAGTTCTTGCGGGACTTCTTGCGGGTGCATTCTTTTTGAGCTGTACTGTATCTTTACTTCCCTTTTTTCAGGTACAAGCCTCTTCTCCTCATGTTTGTTTAGCCTACAACATTAACAAGTGTAAGAAAGGTGACAAGTGCAATCAGATCCATGTCTGCAAGAAATTCATTTGCAGAAAGTGCAACAAGACAGATGATAATTGTAATCTGGGGCATGAGTCAAGCCTGAAGTCTAAACACACAAAAGAAGTTTATAAGCAGTTCAGAATGAAATACCCACCGGATGTGCGAACGGTAACAAGACAGATAATGATATGCAATGACTTGGAAATACAGACACCTCAAGATGATATTGGTAAAAGTAAGTACCTGTATATACGTTAGTAGATTAGGACATTTGCTACAACACTTACATGTACTATACTGTCCATTGCTGAGATATATATGTGGTCTCAAGTCCAAATTTATTATTATCATAAATTGTTATTTTTCATCAAATTTATGCAATTAATTTGTGATGTCAGGTATGGGAAATAAGTTAGTTTTGCCACGTTCCCAGCATTGAATGGCTCGAGAATTACATCCCATTAGAGACCATTAAAAGGGAATGGTTCAGTTTCCTTTTACCACAATCCTGCTTAATTACTCCTTACAGGGATTCTTTCACATTGACACATGCCCTTTTATAATTATTTTTGTCTCAACAAAGAAGTTGTATTTAGGTGGACGTCAATCATTTGTTTGAATACTAATTAGTGTGGGATCACTTTCTTCTGCATGATTTCTTTGAATATATTTTCTCGCCCCAGTCCTTCCACGTTTGTTTTGATTAAATATGAAATATATCTGAAACGAAAATGTTTTGATTAAATATGAAATATATCTGAAACGAAAATGTTTTGATTAAATATGAAATATATCTGAAACGAAAATGTTTTGATTAAATATGAAATATATCTGAAACGAAAATGTTTTGATTAAATATGAAATATATCTGAAACGAAAATGTTTCGATTAAATATGAAATATATCTGAAACGAAAATGTTTTGATTAAATATGAAATATATCTGAAACGAAAATGTTTCGATTAAATATGAAATATATCTGAAACGAAAATGTTTCGATTAAATATGAAATATATCTGAAACGAAAATGGTAACCCCTTTTTTCTTCAACACTGAAGTTGGCCAACAGATACCAAAGTATAAAGATTTTTTAATTTCTGGATGAATTCTTACAAAATTATGTAGATATCTATTCTCATGCAAAGACTGTAAGTAGCTATTTTTACGCTCGTTTTGGGATACTAACAAAACGTATTTTGTTGTATTCTACTATAGTACTGTCCACTTGCAGTATTTTAAAGGTTTTACATTTAGTTTGGTATACATGTACATACTGCATGATAAATTTAGCAAATTTCCTCTGGTTTTCCGTGGTGTGGACTCTTATTTACCACGATTTACGTCATCACATGGTCAAAATTTGTTGTGGACTCACAAGGCGCAGCCGAGTGAGTCCACAACAAATTTTGACCATGTGATGACGTAAATCGTGGTAAATAAGAGTCCACACCACGGAAAACCAGAGGAAATTTGTTTTTTACAACAATATTAGAAAACGTACAAGGAAGTTTCGTTACAAAGCGTGACAGCTTTGAAAGAGCCAGCGTTGTCTATAACTTTCTCGCGTCAGCACCGTTGTCTGGACTCTCATTTACCACCGCACATCGACCAATCAGATCGCGAGATTACCGGTAATTGTGGTAAAATTGTTTGTTTGCAATGAACAGTTAGACCTACATGTAGCAGTTAATGGCACTGTTTACTCATGCTGACATTTTGCATATTTCTGCTGTATAATGACCTCTAATTTAAATTACTATAAATTGCAGCTACTTTATGCAAAAACGAGAATGGTGACCCCTTAGAGAGAGACCTTGTTTGGGGTAACAACTTTATTTTGTACCTAATATATTACATGATTAAAAACAAATATGTAATCATTTAAAACTAAACCTAGAGTACTGGCTATTTAGAAATAGCTAAAGCTAATCGAGCTAAACAGCAGTAACAAAGGTATTAAAAATAGCTTAAGGCCATGTTAAAATACAGTCATATATTAATTAATATTAATAATGCGGGACAACAAAAAAAAGATGATTATATAATTATTACTAATTAAGTAAGGATAAATAACTTAACTAAAATGAAATAAATAAACAAAATAAATATTTAACAAATAAAGAAGCCTTAGCCATGTTTTATACTATCATAAAACACGATGGGCATTTGAGAACATGAGAGAAATGTTAAAGTACAAGCCGAAGGCGCGTGCTTTCAAGATTTCTAGAGTGTTCTCAAATGACCATCGTGTTTTATGATAGTATAAAACATGGATTTAAGGCTTCTTTATCTGTTTTATAATATAGATTTACGCGCGCGATGAAAGGAAACCGCCAGTTGAAAACTATATAACACGGCTAACCATGTTATATATTCTGATAAAACATGGCTTCTTAGCCAATCAGAGCGCGCGTACTATCGTATCTACATGTATATTATAAAGATAAATATACTAGTAGTAATAAAGTCATTAGAAAAAGAAAGTCAATAGTTGAAAGTCAATAATGTCAATATATTCTTAAGAAAGAAGATATAATGCATTTTTAAAGCCTGGTTTTTTTCAGTGATTTAGTATTTTCATCTATGGTATTCCAGCTTTTAGGCCCTATATAGTGAATATTGAACTTTCCAATTAGTTGGTTCTAATGGAGGGAAAATGGACATTTCAAGGCTATATGAGTCTTGTATTATAATTATGCACTTTATTTACAGGTGTAAAGTAATATTGAAGACTGGTGGAAGGTATTGATTATAATATTTAGTCATAAATAAATAATGAATTATTAGTAGCAAGAAGTTTGAATAAAGGACTTGAATGCTCATCAAACTTAGAAAATGTAATTATCCTCCTTGCAATTCTTTTCTGTACTATAATGTACTAGCTTGTATGTATTTAAAAGTTAGAGACTGGCATGCATAAAAAAATATTTTATTGACAAATACAGGTACATGCCGACTGTACTATGAACAAAAAATTATGATGAACACTCCATGAAGTATGAAGAAATTGAGTTCATCAAACTAAGTCAGCAATAACAATGATGTATTTGTTAATAAAACACAAACATATAGTCTCTAACACTTTTAATATTCCAACTGAGTGCACAGTTAAGTCACCAATACTAGCACTGTCATTAGCCAATCATCTGCTTGAAGCAGGGTTTGCACTACTCTTTGAATTCCTGGAATTTTATAGACATATTAGGTTAATGTAACGGACATGTCACTTACTCTAAAAGCAATTTTTTTACCATTTAAGCTGTGAAATTTTTGAGTTCTGGATCCTGGAATTTTTCATTTTGTACCCTAGAAAACTGTGGTGCACAAAGTTAGAATATTGATACTTTATAACCCATCAAATATTTTCTTGTGCATGATTGGTTGAATGCATCACGTGACTCACTATTTTCTCTCCACAAGCAGGAAATATCAGCAAATACACCCTCTGTGCTGAGCATACATGTACAAGCACGTGTCAAAGGAAATATTTGAAGGATAATAACAACAATAACCTACATTGTGACATTGAAATAATATTCCCTGATATTTGTCCTTGTACATTATCTGATCCTCGAAGCTCAGTTTCTCTTGAGCTTCACTCTTGGGAACTGTTCTCTTCTCAGATCAGATAGTGTCCACAGATGAAATATCAGGGCATGTTTCGATGCCACAAATAGGTTATTGTATTTTCATACATCTCTTTAAATGTACCCAGGGCTGAATGCTTTCAACCCATGTGGAAGATGTTTGTGTTTATAAACCATAATTCTTTGAAGTTTTTCTGGAAAAAGATATATTTGCATACAGTAACTAAAACAATTACAATCTTTTATTAGTCAATATCCACACTGAGAACCTCAAAGCCGACATTTGTCCAGAATTCTTACTGGGTCGTTGTAAGGATGGGCTACAATGTGACAGTCATCACTGTTCCATGTCATACCAGTGGATTTACATGGTTGACAACGAGTGGAGGATGCTGAATGAGACAGACAACCTAACACTTGAGAAGTACTTCTGCAATGCAAACAACAAAGATTTGGTGTCCATACTTGTGACATTAGACCTGTCTAGCAGTACACCTGATTCAGCCAGGTAATTAAGTAGGTTTTTTGACAAAGTTTGTATGATCTAAATACAGTTGAACCTCTCTGAGGAACCATCTCTCATACACTGTACATGTACATACACTGTAACATGCTTGGCTCAAGTGAACAAGTTGCACCGTAAATACGTTGCCGGTAAGTGGTTGACCAACCACTTGCCAACAACATATTTACGGTGCAACTTGTTTATTTTAGCTAACGTGCTTACCATTTACATTGAAAATCAATTGCTACATGTATGTGTCATTTCATTGGGAAAAGTTTGGAAAATATGGGTTACCAGTCTCTGCCTTTCAATTTACAAATAGTAAATTGAACCTCCTTAAGCTAGCTTTCATATATTAATTATTTTTGTTCACATAATTTTATTACTTTTCGGTTGGTCACTGTTAAATTGTTGGGTCTTTTAAGGAAGAAAATACAACCAGTAGGCCATTTTCCTGGTTGTTTTCAGCTTTGCACTGGGCTGGCTATGGACAAGCAGTAAATATTGAAGATAAATGTTGCAAAACTGTCATTGCATGGCCCCCTTTAAAATTGTAGCTGACCATGCTACCTAAAAACGTAACTACGTCTGCACTTCTCAGGTTTTCATTAACAGCAGAAGCATGGAAGTACATAAATTAGGAGCATTACATTCTTGTGAAAACCAAGAAACAGATGCAAGAAGAAGTGTATTAAGCTTGATGGAAGTAGAAGGAATGGAATGTTTCCTTCTTACATTTCTGCTTCTACTTCCATCACACTTCCATTGTATGGGCTAAAGTGAACAAGTTGCACCGTAAATATGTTGTCGGTAAGTGGTTGGTAAGTGGTCGGCCTACCAACAACATATTTGTGGTTCAACTTGTTCAATTTAGCCATTCTAGTGAAAACTTAAGTTAAACACAAGCAGAATTAAGTAGAAGAACTGCTCATTCTCAGTCCCTTAATTAGCAATGTATTTACTATAGCATGCAAGTGAGGTTTCCGCTTCTGAAATAGGTGTGCATGTGCTTCCCTGGTATTCTTCTTTTCACTAGAATGTAACTTTCTTCCACTTCTGCATCTGCTTCCGTTGTTCATAAGAGAAAACTAGGCTTAAAGTGCAGGACAAATTAATACTATCAAATAACTGTAATAGACTTAGTTATTGTTAGCATAATACTGTACTTTCTTTCATTCTTAGTAATGTCAGTGAAGTTTCCAGCCACTTTGTAAACTTTGAAGAGATGATACTAACAGTTGCCGATAGAGATGTTACTATCTTAAGGCTCTCTACTGCCTCTAAAGTCTACATTCCACACATTTCCCTGGCAACAGAATGGTTGTGGTATTGGGAGGAGCAAAATTGTGTCTTCAAAGAATATGAATGTGGAATGGTAAGCTATCGTTTCTACTGCAGAATATATTGTTGGGGTTTAGCTGTCATAAAAGTCAAGGGTACTTTTCTGGGGATTGAAAAGCACTATTAAAAATACAGAGTACCAAAAATGTTGAGAAATTTATCATGAAAATACAAATGTTTTTCTTCTCTACTCAGTAATTTGTACATCTCTAGAACACATCACTCACTTCACTCATCTCATTCACTCATTCCCTCCCTCCCTCCCTCACTCCCCCACTCCCTCTCTTCATTCACTCCCTCCTTTCCTCACTCCCCCACTCCCTGTCCTCATTCACTCCCTCCCTTCCTCACTCCCTCTCCTCATTCATTCACTCCCTCCCTTCCTCACTCCCCCACTCCCTCTCCTCATTCACTCCCTCCTTTCCTCACTCCTCCACTCCCTCTCCTCATTCACTCCCTCCCATCCTCACTCTCCCACTCCCTCTCCTCATTCACTCCCTCCCTTCCTCACTCCTCCACTCCCTCTCCCCATACACTCCCTCCCTTCCTCACTCCCCCACTCCCTCTCCTCATTCACTCCCTCCCCACTCCCTCCTCATTCACTCCCTCCCTTCTTCACTCACTCCCTCTCTTCCTCACTCCCCCACTCCCTCTCCTCATTCACTCCCTCCCTTCCTCGCTCCTCCACTCCCTCTCCTCATTCACTCCCTCCCTTCCTTACTCCACTCCCTCTCATTCACTCCCTCGCTTCTCAACTCCCTTTCCTCATTCACTCCCTCCCTTCCTCACTCCTCCACTCCCTCCCTAACTCACTAACACTCACTCACCCATTCAAATGGTTATTTGAAGCATGTATATATGGTACTATTATATTCATGTATATTAGAAGCTGGTTTCAAATATATTGAATTTTCTCAAATTCTCATTCTTTATGTCCGCATAAAAAGCATTACACAGATCAACTTTGACTTCTTTCCATATCGCATTTTTTATCATTTACAATTAATTTCTTCCTAAATATGATACTCGCTCTCTTCAAGGCTTATGTGCTTAGTGCACAGACAGCATTGTGCAACAGCAACATAGTGCAACAGCCTCACTGGTTAGCTCAGTTGGTAGAGCACAGTCTAGAGAGCGGGAGGTCAGGGGTTCGAATCCCGGCTGCGTCCTTGGGCAGGGACGTATAAGCCATTGGCCTTGTCTCCTTCCTCTTCTAATCTATACGAGGGGGAATGTTAAAGAACCTGTTGTGTTATTTCGAGAAAGAGTAGGGGATTGTCTCCCGACATAACAGCCTGGTATTCTGAGGTACTAACAATCATCAATGATTGCATGTAAATTAACTGCACGGCAGCACATTAATTGTGCCACAGCCCACAGTGGCAGTCTGTATCACAGTGATAACCTTGTGAAGGCCATTTGCATATTCATATAGAATTTTGCGCTATATAAATTAATACCTTTTTACCTTTTATATTACTATTTGTTTCCTTTAGCATGGTTTTCGATTGAGTGTCGAAAATAATAAGTGACTGCTATTTGCTGTGAAAAATGTTTGGTAACTATCAGCCAATCTATACTTAAACTAGAACCAAACTTTGATTTGGTCTGGCAATCAATTTTCATTTCAGCGAGTTTTCCACGATTGCGTTTACTTTTCCTCCTGATCAATTGGTTCAAGTAAACCTGTGATTGGTTCTGTAATTGCTTTCGGTTTGGTTGTACGACATTCAATCGAAAACCGTTCTAATGAATGCTGTCTAGTCATTAAGATCATTTTGAACAACTAGAGCTTGATGAACAGCTAGAGCAACGTCCCATGCACACCACTGCAAAATGTTATGCTTTGCTGGCCAGGAAACTGGTGGGACATGCGTGCTCAACAGGGCTCATCAAAAGCACATGCGCGTGACATTTTGCCATGATGTGCTTCCTAACGGCTACCGACATACCCTTACCTAGTTATCAACTCTCATGGTACCAGCACACGCTGTAACCATACGTGCAGTAAAACAGTGCACCTTCTATAGGATACAATCACGTGGTTGTCATATGGACAGCAAAAATATCTAACTTCATTTATTGAAACCCACATGTACAAGATCGGCCATCATCTCGACCAGCAGCAGGTGCAGCACACTGCATGCAGTTCACCACGGTTGACAACCATTTAGAACGACAGGACCCTAGCCATTGACTTAACACAATGAGCTGATGTACAAATCGGGGTAATAGCTCTTCTATTTCACCATTGTGAGAACTTGACTGAAACCTTCCTAAAACTTCATCATCTTGCAGGATGGAAAGGGAACAACATCAGAGCGCCTAGAGAGGTACTTGCTTGAAGGAGACAGTCGGTTTGATTTCGAGTTTGGGTCACACCCCTACAGATTGTACATGAAGGATCCCATGTACCAGAAAAACAGGAATCCCAAATTCAGTACCAAGCGTGAAGTGAGAAGAAGACCAAAGCTTGTCACTCTGGAAGATTTCAAGAAGCTCAAGAGGTAATAGAGTTCCTGTAAGGTCAAATTTTGTACATTAATATCGATTTTACATTGTACAAGTGAATAGTTGAATAGTAAACTACTTAAATTTTATTTCATAGGCACTTCAAAATCTCATTGTTATCCCCGATACCACTCCCCTGGGGAACTGAACCACTGACTGTTGCATAATTAAGTGTTCAGTATTTCAGTTTCAAGTGTGTCATCTTTACAACAATATATATACCTTCAAAAAATCAAATGAAATATTTTGTTTATCCTCGGATATCGAGACTTATTATGCCTCTAGGAAATCCTGCTAATGATCCGAGCATTCTCCACATACTCCTTTATACTACATTCATCTATTCTCTGCACTCAACGCTCAACTCACATGTTGATTTTTACAGAGGGAGAAAAACTGGAGAACCAGGAGAAAAACCCTCAGAGCTAGCCTCCGATGCGTACGTCTTGTGTGGTTCGTTTCCCTCCCTCCCACACCAACGTCTGCGAACTCGAACCACATTTTGTGTTCCGTGACTTACGGATTGTTTATTTTGACCAATCAAATTGCTAGTTAGGTTTTCCCCTTAGCCCAAGCATTAATTAATTACATCGTGGACCGTGGGAACACAAACACTTGATTGGCTGATTATTTTGACTTCCATTTTTACACATGCAGCACGTGCTAGCCTGCACATGCAAGTCTTCGTCTCCTCTCAGTCGCCTAGACAACAGAAAATAACTTCAAAACGCTCAGAGCAAAAAACGATATTTCAGTGCATAAAATGTGGACTTTGGTTATGGATTTTGAAGCTTTCGAATATCTCTAAAAGAAATATCTCCACGTCTTTCCCGTCGCCACAAAAAAACTTTGCTTTGGTGGCAAGAATACTCAGTGGTTTGTAGGGAATCTATTCATATCGATGAGCTGTGCATTTTAATAAGCTCTCGGAAAATGAGAGCTCCTCTCTGATTGGCTGAACAAAAAACCCGGCTTGAGTTCGCAGACGTTGGTGTGGGAGGGAGGGAAACGAACCACACAAGACGTCTGCATCGGAGGCTACTCGGAGCATGGATGAGAATGAACTCAACTCACATATGACACACACCGCGGCAAAACGTCACGCGCATGCGTATTTGCTATTCCTTGTCCGCGCGCGGCCGCCCCCAGTTTCCCGCGAAAACTGAAATGAAACAACAGTCACATGCCGTGATTTTAACGTTTCTGCTTAAAAGTATTCATTTGTGAACTGTTTTGTCAAAAACTAAGAAAACTACTTAAAAGCTAAGCCTAAGACTTTAACAGGTTGAAGTTTTCTTAATTTGTAATTCATTGTGAGTTTACTAAGTTATAAAATTGTTTACTAAAAAAGTTGAAAACCCTCGGTAGTTTGTATTTGATAGCAGAGCCTTCGTTCTTTTGGCCAGCGGAGCATACCGTTTTGCCGCGGTGTGCATATGACATCACGTCCGGGAGTCGAACCCAGGTCACAGTGTTTACAGCCGAGCACTTACACGGTGCACCACGCATCTCCCACTTTCAACCATACTTGTACTCTTCAAAATAATCATTCTGTTTTCCATTCTAATTTATAGCAAGCTGTGGAAAGCTAAAAAGAGTGAAGATACACGTACTTGCCCTTTCGAGTGGAAGAAGATGGCAGAAACCCAGGAATTTTGTCGAGTTGAGTTGGCACAGAATTCCAAAAAATACAAAGATGCTAAGCGTCGTTTTCTGAGCTCCATGTCGGGGCGTTCTGTGGATATCATCAGGATTGACCGAGTGCAGAATCCTGTCCTGTGGGAAAACTTTCAAAGGTACAGATTGACACCAAGTACTTCTGAAACAGCTCAGTGCGAGACTGCACGTGTGAAGTATATTGTTTGTAGCCAAATTTCAGGTCGATAGCGGAGCTCCAACTTGATAGCCTGCAATACATACCTCTTATCAATCGAGTGCGACGTCCGTACCGTAAGTTATTGACCAATAATAGCTTGCGAAATTACTTAGCTATATATTAAAGGTGTTTATTGTTGTTTTTGGTGAAGAGGGAAATTTCTACCTGGCACGCACCAGGGCGAGGGCAGGAAAGGAACCAATTCTCCTTCCCTCCTTTCTCTTCCTTAGAAAATCCCACAGAAACGCATGTTATTTACTTAACAGCGTCTTTATATTCATTGTGAATGATGACCCAATGGTATCTTTTCTTTCTTTCTGTCAGGAAAAAAGGACAGATGGACAAGAAAGCGCGCAGTACTGGTAACAGTAAAGTAGATGAGCGCCTCCTGTGTCATGGCACGCCAGCACGCAACATCCGCTCCATCTGCAAAGAGAACTTCGACTGGCGTCTCTATGGCAAGGAAACGGGCAACATTTACGGAGAGGGCGCTTACTTTGCCAGAGATTCCTCCATGAGTAATTGTTACTGCTCAGATGACGAGGATGACGTGCGGTACATGTTCTTGGTAAGTGTCTTGGTGGGCTCCTATACCCAAGGGCAGAAATCCTATCGTCGACCGCCGCAAAAAGATGAGTCAGACCCGCACAGTGATTTTTATGATTCTTGTGTCGATAACGAATCAGATCCAGAGGTGTTTGTGGCGTTTGATTTCGCCCAGTATTATCCTAGCTTCTTAATAGAGTACAAGTTCAGTGAAGAGCTGGAATCCCAGAGCCCTTGGCGTGCACCGTCTTCGCCAGTTAGTTCACCTGGATTGTCAAGTCAGTATGGTGGCGGATCAAGTTTTGGAGCTGTTAGTGCCTATGCTTCTAGACCACAAAGATCATCCTATGGACAGGCTAGCGGAGTAGCCTTGGGACCACCTAGTAGCCCTACTGGTGTAGTTATGATGGCACAGGCTCCCCGCGCGCATTCACAGCCATTCCATGGAGGAACACCTCAAGTTCCACTCTCTCAACCTCAGATTTCATCATCCACCACACCGTACGCAGGTGGCAAAGGGCATCAGAAGCCTCCAAAACCTAACAAGGACTCAAATTGTTGTGTAATGTGAGTGGGTCGAATTTCGACGAGTGTTACCTGCTAAGGGGTTGACCATTAGAACTTAGAGAAGGGATGGATGACAATTTTTTTTGCACGATTGTTGTTTGCCCTTTTAGCTCTACACAATTTTTTTCTTGCTGCTGCTCTGAAAAACATTTTACACAGTAAAAATCTCATTCATGTCTCACTTCCCTTGCACGATTTTTTTTTATCAACAGCTTACAGGATTTTTTTGGGGGGACCATATTTCCTTGCACGATGTTTTTTGGGGAATTGCCACCCCCGCCCCCCTCTCCCCTAAGTTCTAATGCTCCATTCCTAATTAAAGTTGTGCTTTCACTCTCCGGATGACAATAGCAATAAGCTGTTTTCAGTTTTGGTTTGTTAATATTAATACCATATCACAATCTGAGTTGATAAATCTGATCAGTGCATGAGTTTGAAGTCAATAGGCTTTTGCATAAAACAGTCGCGTGCTGACATATCACTTCAATAACGAATGAATTTGCTCGTGATCCCATGGGAAAGGCTTTACTGGAAACAGTCACGTGCTGATATATCACTTCAATAAACAATGAAGGAAATGCTTTACTGGATGGCAAACAATCTACAAAAATGCCGTTTTAGCCGAAAGATCCACAATCGATCGGAGGTGAAAAATAGTATTTACAAACAGGTTTTGCTAATAACACTACCGATCTCGTACAAGTGCTTTTAAATAAACGTATTACATATTTTTGCCTTCCAGTATACAACGACGTGATTATATCATGCAAAAGGCATTGAAAGGAACTGAGGTATCGTACGTTTGTAGGTACTTTGTTTAAAAACGCTTGTTTTCCTTTATTCCATTCATTTGGTGATTAAGACGAAGGAATCTTCTTTGTTGATTTTTATCCCAATATGCAAGGTAAATTAAATTTTGATTTCCTTGCCGGATAAATTAAATTTTCAGAAAATACTTTGGCACAGTTTTTTTAAAGATTGAACAAGCTTGGAATCTCAGACTGATGAAAACGTTTACACGTAACACACAGCTTGTATACTCGTACAAAACCTTCTATTACATGGTATAGGCTTGTCAAAGGTTATGGCATAGTTCTACTATATGATAGACTAATTTAAACAAAACTGCGCACAAGAGAAGCGCGCAGGATAGCTTTACCATGTGCTGCTCTATCTGTGTACTGAAAGGGTGCGAGAATTTGAACGTAATAAACATAAAAAATAACGGTCGTGGTTTCATAAAAGGAAAACGATTGCTAGGGTGAGTGCAAAAAGCAGTGTTTTGCTACAGCCAGTCCCGCCGTTAGTTTTTTGTGTGCCGTAACTCTAAAGCCAAACGAACTAGCAAGTCGACGCAAGTCAAATAAATGCAAGTTTGCAACTTGCGTTGGACTTGTGTCTCCTTTGGCCAGCCACTTTCATGGACTTGTGATGACTTCAACGACTTGCTATGACTTTGATCGAGTTCAAAATTAGCACACAAGTCGACGGAAGTTCTTCACAGTTTGGCCACCTAACGCTAGTTGACTGCAATTCGAACGTGATAAAGAAGCATTTATCGATGAAATTTGTGAAATTTATGGGGGATTGTAACGGAACAGTATGGAAAGGCTTTGTGCAATGTAACTTGCCTGTCGGTTCAAATTACAGCCTCCAGAGTTAGTAAGAAAAGATAGACTTGTATTTCAGCCATGTGGGTGGCTTGTTGCCTCAACACAAACTCAAATCGCTATTAATATAGCTGATCTGTGTCTGAACACAGTACGTATCCCGCACGCATCTGTACGCTATCAAGATAAACGGATGCGGTAAGGTAACTGTACTTTGAGTGAATAGCGAATTTAAGGACTACGACTACGGTTGGATGTGCCGAGCGATCGGCTAGAGTACTGGGCCGAGTACGCAACGAATGGCGCGAAAATTTCAACATTTTGGCGAGACGGAGCTGAAGCCCACGCGTTGCCGATTTGAATTGACTATAAATTCCCACATAAGCTATGCCAAGAAACGCTGTAAACTCGAACAGAAAGCAGTTTATTGTGTGGTTAGCTATTGAAATACCCAAGAGTGGTGAATTTCTTACGTTAAATCCAACTAAGAAAAAAAACTCTGAAAAACTCTCTGAATTTCTAACGAGACCTGAAACAACCATGGGGGCTGATCAAAGCCAGGTCCCGGCTAATCCACAGATCGAATTGGAATTTAGCGTGTTGGTTTTTGCGGAGGGAGGAAAACCGGAGAACCCGGAGAAAAACCCTCGGAGCAAGGGTGAGATACCAACAAACTCAACTCACATATGGCGCCACGTCCGGGATTCGAACCTGGGCCACAGAGGTGAGAGGCGAAGCGCTTAACCACTGCGCCACCCGAGCTCCCCACCCGAGCTCCCCAACTAACGTACTCTGTTGTGGTGACTATGAGAAACACGCTGACGACTCTCTCGGACTCGCTACGGTGCAATGAAACCAATACGAGTGTCTCGTTCCAGTCCTTTATTGGTGCGCGTCCGTAGTGGTAGACCGTAGTCGTCGTATCTTAAATTCCCTAATGGTATCACGACGTGTAACGCGAGACCTTACTAGAATATTCGGTTAAGCGTCGCTTGCACGAATGATACACTTCTGCAATGTTTTTAATTTTTGAAAATTGTTAAGCTTAAAAGCTAGTTCAAAAATGGAAACAAATAATAATTTGAATAGAAAGGTCAGACCTTGTTAGAAATACCACTACCAAATTTAGAAAAGGACTGGGCCGAGTTTTTTAAAGTTAGTCTAATTGGCCGGTAACAAAACGAGCAGGGAACTGGGACGAGTTTACCAGAATTACTATAATTCTAAAATGAAGTTCATCACATGATAGAGCATGTTGAAATTAGCATGTGTGCCAAGTTTGACGTGATTGTAGTGAATGTTGTCTGGATTATAAGCAATTGAAATTTCTTTGTCCCTCCAAAATTTTACAATGAATGTATGGTTTGGAGGGACAATGTTAAAAACTAAGAGAGTTTGTATGGGAAAATTGACATATTTGATGCCTTCTAGTATCGTCAATATTCTGCCAAAGTTCACCAAACTTTCCAGACTAGCTAAGTTTGATCTGTGCTTTTCGAAAATAATGCTCACTCTGACTAGTTATTAATTGCATTAGTTTTACTGACTCGGTTCCAGTCCCCTGCTCGTTTTGTTACCGGCTAATTATAATCTAATATAATTATTATACAAACGTCTCTTATTTTTGAAAGCTTGCTATTCGGTTTTTTATTTACCAAATCGTACTCACACTTGTAGTCTTACTAATTCCGAGGAGCTCTTTCTTGTAACGAGGTTTTTATTAATTGGGTTAACTTTACAAACTCGGTCCCAGTCCTTTTTCAATTTGGTAGTGGCCAATAGAAAGGCTCGTTTCAGACAGCGAACTTTTCATTTGCCGAACTTAATACCATTACTAAAGTACGACGTCGAAGCGTCTCTTGATTCAGACGTCGTACTTACAACCGATTTCAGTGTTCCGTGCATAAGGGCAATCGTTCTTCTTACTTCGACACGAGAATTCGACATGCTTTGTAACCAGGCTCACTGGTTTATTTAGCAAATTTCCTCTGGTTTTGCGTGGTGTGTGCTCTTATTTACCACGATTTACGTCATCACATGGTCAAAATGGTAAATCGTGGTAAATAAGAGCACACACCACGGAAAACCAAAGGAAATTCGTTTTTTCCCAACAATATTAGAAAACGGACAAGGAAGTTTCGTTACAAAGCATGACAGCTTTGAAAGAGCCAGAATTGTCTATAACTTTCTCGCATCAGCACCGTTGTCTGGACTGTCATTTACCACCTCACATCGACCAATCAGATCGCGAGATTACCGGCAATTGTGGTAAAACATGATCTTGAGGTACTGAATCAAATAATGTAGTGCTTTTTCATATTCCGAGTACTCGACAGACTTCCAGGATATGCGTTGCCGATCAGAAGTGTGGAAAATCTGCGCGAAATGATGTCGGATCAGTATGTCGAATGATTGTGCTAAATACTTGAAACACCACTGAAATTGGTTGTAATTCGCTGAACCGATTGAACGATCAGATATCTGGTTGTAGAGTCTAATTTCCACGCAGAAATTAAATCACAAGATGGATTGTTTATACATTTAGTTCGGTACACGAGAAGAGCGGAGTTTGACTCGACGCCTCTCCAGCGTCATTTTCCGAACCTAATTCATCTGCTGCACCATGGATAGTAAGCCTTGGCCAAGTCGCAAGTCAACGTAACTTTTGAACTTGCGTTCCGTTTCGACACCTACTTGCTCTTACTTGCATTGACTTGCGTTCACTTAATCGAGCAAGTCTGCTTTTGTCATAAAAGTTTAAGACTTCTGGAACAATCATACAAAAGTAATTCCCACGGCCGGTCGGAAACTGAAAGCAAAAGAAGTTATAAGAACAAAAAAAACATCTACATCAAACTGAAGATTTTGTTTCCAAATTTGCGTCAACTTGCTGCAGTCGTTTGGCCACCCTCGAAAGTTGAACACGTCAGCTTGTGGACAGGTCTGTAAAACGCGTGCGCAAGCGTGAATTTCACCCGGGAAAATGACGCTCGCGCGCATCATTTGTACAGGTAATCAAATGGGGACGAGTGAAATTAGAGATATTTCACGCGTGTTTGTCAAAATCGAACTAAAAATTACGTAGATTTTGAAAAACCCAAGAGGAATTTATCCCTAATTTCACGAGTCACTATTTGATTACCATTAATATTATGGAGGGCAAACTACGATCCAGAAAAACATTATTTTAAGCGCGCGTAGGCAGCGTTTGAAATTTCACATGTGAAATTACAATTACGCGTGAAATTTCAAGTTGAAATTAGGAATTAATTTGTCCTCTATGGTTTATGGTTCAAATTTTACTCGAAATTTGAACTTCAAAGCATCTTTACCAAAAAGGCGTCATCTTTGAATATAAACTAAATTTAATTGGCTTGATGTGTCAACTAATAAAATTCCTAACTCTTACGATTTTCTCCTTAACCCCCGGTCTTTTCTGCGGTGTGTATGAATATTTTCCGAACAGAAACCATTTAGAACTGCCCCGCGATTTCTACCGCCGACAGGAGATGCGCACATTTTGGAGACCTGTCCAGCTTGTGTTGACTAACGACTCAGTTCGGCCAGAGCTTTCTTTTTACTATCCATGGCCGCAGCAAATTCAAACAAGTCGTTGGAACGAATGAAAGCTGTAGCTTGTCATATATACTCTTTTTGTACTGCTAGAGAATTAGGAACTTTAAGCAACCACTATGCGACGGCGGCATAAAACAATAGCCTTAATTACGAAATACAATAGCTGCACGTGAAAATGCACGCAGTCGCCTACATTTTCACCGTTCTCTGCAAAAACACAACGTGAAAACCCCTAATTGTACGTTTTAAAGAGAACGCGAACGTAAGAAAGTAAATCAATCCGTTTTTCGTTCGGCGTGAACGGAACTCTATACTAATCATATTTTTCGAAAATCTGCTTGTGAAAAACAATTCAAGGCAAACAAAGGAAATAGTAGACATCAAATTTCGGGAGAAAACACTTTTCTACGTCCCGTCGTCATTGCCGTCGCCGTCCTGGTTGCTTTAAGTCCCTATTACTAATGTGTTCCCGGTCACAAAGCGGTTTTCGATTGAGTGTTTAAAAGTAATTTGGTGATTGCTTTCGACATTGATTGGCTAGTTATCAACGATTGCGTTTACTTTTCGTTGTGATTGGTTCAAGTAAAACCAATCACGAATTATACTTCAGTTCGTGATTGGTTCATCGTTGTTTTTACTTGCTCCTGATTGGTTCATCGTTGTTTTTACTTGCTCCTGATTGGTTCATCGTTGTTTTTACTTGCTCCTGATTGGTTCATCGTTTTTACTTGCTCGTGATTGGCTCTGGTTTTACGACACTCGATCGAAAACCGCTCTAAAACGAAAAACAAACAAACAATGTGAACGCAGTTACTTTAAGAAGAGAAATAACCATGACAAAAACAGAGATTACGAAATGCGTTAGGCGCATGATACATAGCCGACACTGAACCGTTAGCTCGGTGGTTAGGCGCCGGTCTGACGTGCGGGAGGTCGCGGGTTAAAAACCCGGCCGGACCAACACTCGGGGTCTTAAAATAACTGAGTAGAAGGTGCTGCCTTCGTGACTGCAAATGTTAGACATTCACATCTCGGATGAGGACGTAAAATCGTAGGTCCCACGTCGCCCTCGAGTTTATCAGTACGGTAAGGTCGCTTTACCAGTTACATCAGGAGATAAACTTGATATTTTGCTTGCGCATGAGTGAATAAATTAGTGAGCGATTGGCTCGCAGGAGCAAATATAGTCACGGTACAAATGACAACCGGCCGAGGTTTAAACAGTACATAAAAATACACCAAGCAGAAAAAGATGGCGGCTGTGCATCTGACCACAATTCCTTGCATGCGAGCTAACACAGTCCACATAATACGTCAAAATACCCCAGGTCTAGGATAGCACTGAATCTGTACATTTTAACCTTGGGTTAGCGAATTCAGTAACCCTGGGGTAGTAGGTTGTTGGAAGCAAGAGTAAGCACTTAGGACATAGAGGTTATTAATCTGCTAACCAGGTACTACTATACGGCTGTGCATTTTTACCTGATATTTTTGCGAGCAAAAATGCGAGTGACGACTTTTAAGTCGTTTGTTGTATATATCTACAAAAGACTGCAATATGCGGGCAACAGGGAAGCCATTTTATCTTTACTACCTAATACGATCTCATATTGTTTGTGCGCATGCGTACGTTCGTTTGCAGAGTTATGTAATAACTTAAATGACTGCATTGGTAACAGCTCATTTTACTTGAATTTCAATTCTAAAAATTTCTCAGTTTTACTACGATTTTAAAACAGTTTAATTTTCGCGTACAAAGGATTGCGGGTAAAAGCACAAAGCGCTATCTTTTCCCTGTACGGTGGTTTGCGTTTATCACGCGGGGAATCATGGTTGATCTTCAAGCCAAATGGTAGAAGTTTGAACTGATTTCCCTAGCTTCCCCATATTGTTCTCGGAGTTCTCATACCCGGGGGGAGGGGTGATGGAGGGGACACTTGTTTATGACGTAATATATATGACCGGGGGTACCGGGTCTGGGTTTTTCGTAAACATATGTCAATTCCTGGTTATGGACGATTTATTTTATCAAAAATTTGAAAATTCAGTTTTTGTAGCAATGGTTTCTTGTAAAACTGTGTCCGGTTCTAGACCCCATGGCTGCTCGCCCATTTATCATACAAGTGTTCTCCCTCGTGAAAATGTCATTCATCTTGTACCCTTGAATTGAAGAAGATATATGTGGCCGGGCCAGACGGTTCTTTTACGAACATTTCAATTTGAATGGAAGTAAAAGACAAGGCCAACGACATATGTTAGCTGGGTTTCAAACCCGCCAAGACTGGGTTCTTTAGCTAAGGGAACTGGTTACTTAAAGTAATTTAGATTTTTTAGAGTTCGGGGCCCGGTTGTTCGAAGCAAGGTTAAGCGCTAACCCAGGGTTAAATCGCTAACATATTGCAATTACAGATTTAGCGCTAACCTACAACCCCGGACAAAAATGCTTAAGAAAATATTTTTATTATTCAATTGTTCTCTTATATTAGCTTTTAAACAAGAATAACACAATATTACTTACCCCCCTTTCCCCCGGGTACAATGTTGGTGCTTGCAAGTGTTCCCAGAGCAAAGTGGCAGTCCGTCTCAACATTGTATGGGGAGGGGGAGGGGGGAGGGTCACTTGTTCGCCAAGTATTACCAGAGTATACGAGCTTTTGAACTTTTTCTTAAGAATATTGTCCGGGATTGTCTGCGCTGAGAGACTGCTGTGTCATTGTTGTTTTATCTTTGCTGAGCCCGCACATGGAATGTTCTTTGGTATTTTAGTCACGTGTATACATTCGAAGACCTGCACGAACGATATTGCTAATTAGTGACGTCACAATATTTAATTTTTAGTTCAAAAGTGTTCATTGTCGTCCAGTAACTGCAAATTGTGCGCTCTAATTATGGTATTTTAAAGGTTAATCACGCCTGAAAAGTAGGCATATTTACAGCTCGCATTTGAAGAAGGGAAATATTATCTAGCAGGCCAAGCGATAAAAATCAACATTACTAAGGAGACGTACTACGAATTTTCCAAGCGTTTAATACAAACAAAAGTTTTACTTATTCGTAATCAATTTAGAATGAAACGCGTACAAGCACTGTAGCGCTACTGAGTGGCTAACAACAATCCATCCCCACCCCTACCCCCTCCGTCTTATACATTACAAAGCCATTACACATCTACATCGCTCCCAATTGAAAATCTATATATACAGCTATGGTTAACAAGTGAGAAACAGTGATTCCCCCCCAGAAAGTAACGGTAAACCCAACTTTTTGCGCGGTAAACCACGGAAAACCACGGTAAACCACAATTATAAATATAATATGTATCTCCTTTATTTATAAGAGCGGTTTACCGTGGTTTACCGTGGTTTACCGTTTAAAACAAAGACAAACACCATTTTTCATTTAAGTTTACCGTGGTTTATCGATGTTATAATCTTGTTTTGGCCAAATTAAGTTTCACTGCTACAAAGTGTCGTCCCGCAATTCAATGCAAGCTTTTTAAACCACAGGCCTCCCAAAAAAAGCAGAAACACAGCAAGCCCATGCTGGGTACAAACGTGCAGTATTTCAGTTTCTCTGAGCTCTCTTAATAAAGCATGACTATTTCAGTTATTTTACCACTAATAACATTCCTATTATGCAATGAATATATGGATATGACATAAAATATCCTTATTGCTGGGTACAACGATTTTAAGAACAAAGAAGACAGCAAGCTATCTTCAAAACCACCATAAGCATTCCAGTATGTTATTTTAAATTGTATATTCCATAGACGATCTCGGCCAAAAATAGTTAAGAATATTCTTGTCTTCGTTACATTTTGTACGTAAACTACTCATCGGATATAAAATAAACAATTTAACCCCCGCCCCCTCTCCACGTGCATTATTTCAGTTTCTCAGAGCTCCCTTAATAAAGCATGACTATTTAATAGTTATTGTACTGCTAATAAAATTCCTATTATGCAATGCGGAATATGTGGATATGACATAAAATATCCTTATTACTACGTGCAACGATTTTTAGAACAAATAAGACAGCACGCTAACTTCAAAACTACCATAAACATTCCATTCTCTGCTATTTTTAATTGTACCTTCCACAGACAACCCCGGACAAAAATGCTTAAGAAAATATTTTTATTATTCAATTGTTCTCTTATATTAGCTTTTAAACAAGAATAACACAATATTACTTACCCCCCTTTCCCCCGGGTACAATGTTGGTGCTTGCAAGTGTTCCCAGAGCAAAGTGGCAGTCCGTCTCAACATTGTATGGGGAGGGGGAGGGGGGAGGGTCACTTGTTCGCCAAGTATTACCAGAGTATACGAGCTTTTGAACTTTTTCTTAAGAATATTGTCCGGGATTGTCTGCGCTGAGAGACTGCTGTGTCATTGTTGTTTTATCTTTGCTGAGCCCGCACATGGAATGTTCTTTGGTATTTTAGTCACGTGTATACATTCGAAGACCTGCACGAACGATATTGCTAATTAGTGACGTCACAATATTTAATTTTTAGTTCAAAAGTGTTCATTGTCGTCCAGTAACTGCAAATTGTGCGCTCTAATTATGGTATTTTAAAGGTTAATCACGCCTGAAAAGTAGGCATATTTACAGCTCGCATTTGAAGAAGGGAAATATTATCTAGCAGGCCAAGCGATAAAAATCAACATTACTAAGGAGACGTACTACGAATTTTCCAAGCGTTTAATACAAACAAAAGTTTTACTTATTCGTAATCAATTTAGAATGAAACGCGTACAAGCACTGTAGCGCTACTGAGTGGCTAACAACAATCCATCCCCACCCCTACCCCCTCCGTCTTATACATTACAAAGCCATTACACATCTACATCGCTCCCAATTGAAAATCTATATATACAGCTATGGTTAACAAGTGAGAAACAGTGATTCCCCCCCAGAAAGTAACGGTAAACCCAACTTTTTGCGCGGTAAACCACGGAAAACCACGGTAAACCACAATTATAAATATAATATGTATCTCCTTTATTTATAAGAGCGGTTTACCGTGGTTTACCGTGGTTTACCGTTTAAAACAAAGACAAACACCATTTTTCATTTAAGTTTACCGTGGTTTATCGATGTTATAATCTTGTTTTGGCCAAATTAAGTTTCACTGCTACAAAGTGTCGTCCCGCAATTCAATGCAAGCTTTTTAAACCACAGGCCTCCCAAAAAAAGCAGAAACACAGCAAGCCCATGCTGGGTACAAACGTGCAGTATTTCAGTTTCTCTGAGCTCTCTTAATAAAGCATGACTATTTCAGTTATTTTACCACTAATAACATTCCTATTATGCAATGAATATATGGATATGACATAAAATATCCTTATTGCTGGGTACAACGATTTTAAGAACAAAGAAGACAGCAAGCTATCTTCAAAACCACCATAAGCATTCCAGTATGTTATTTTAAATTGTATATTCCATAGACGATCTCGGCCAAAAATAGTTAAGAATATTCTTGTCTTCGTTACATTTTGTACGTAAACTACTCATCGGATATAAAATAAACAATTTAACCCCCGCCCCCTCTCCACGTGCATTATTTCAGTTTCTCAGAGCTCCCTTAATAAAGCATGACTATTTAATAGTTATTGTACTGCTAATAAAATTCCTATTATGCAATGCGGAATATGTGGATATGACATAAAATATCCTTATTACTACGTGCAACGATTTTTAGAACAAATAAGACAGCACGCTAACTTCAAAACTACCATAAACATTCCATTCTCTGCTATTTTTAATTGTACCTTCCACAGACAACCCCGGACAAAAATGCTTAAGAAAATATTTTTATTATTCAATTGTTCTCTTATATTAGCTTTTAAACAAGAATAACACAATATTACTTACCCCCCTTTCCCCCGGGTACAATGTTGGTGCTTGCAAGTGTTCCCAGAGCAAAGTGGCAGTCCGTCTCAACATTGTATGGGGAGGGGGAGGGGGGAGGGTCACTTGTTCGCCAAGTATTACCAGAGTATACGAGCTTTTGAACTTTTTCTTAAGAATATTGTCCGGGATTGTCTGCGCTGAGAGACTGCTGTGTCATTGTTGTTTTATCTTTGCTGAGCCCGCACATGGAATGTTCTTTGGTATTTTAGTCACGTGTATACATTCGAAGACCTGCACGAACGATATTGCTAATTAGTGACGTCACAATATTTAATTTTTAGTTCAAAAGTGTTCATTGTCGTCCAGTAACTGCAAATTGTGCGCTCTAATTATGGTATTTTAAAGGTTAATCACGCCTGAAAAGTAGGCATATTTACAGCTCGCATTTGAAGAAGGGAAATATTATCTAGCAGGCCAAGCGATAAAAATCAACATTACTAAGGAGACGTACTACGAATTTTCCAAGCGTTTAATACAAACAAAAGTTTTACTTATTCGTAATCAATTTAGAATGAAACGCGTACAAGCACTGTAGCGCTACTGAGTGGCTAACAACAATCCATCCCCACCCCTACCCCCTCCGTCTTATACATTACAAAGCCATTACACATCTACATCGCTCCCAATTGAAAATCTATATATACAGCTATGGTTAACAAGTGAGAAACAGTGATTCCCCCCCAGAAAGTAACGGTAAACCCAACTTTTTGCGCGGTAAACCACGGAAAACCACGGTAAACCACAATTATAAATATAATATGTATCTCCTTTATTTATAAGAGCGGTTTACCGTGGTTTACCGTGGTTTACCGTTTAAAACAAAGACAAACACCATTTTTCATTTAAGTTTACCGTGGTTTATCGATGTTATAATCTTGTTTTGGCCAAATTAAGTTTCACTGCTACAAAGTGTCGTCCCGCAATTCAATGCAAGCTTTTTAAACCACAGGCCTCCCAAAAAAAGCAGAAACACAGCAAGCCCATGCTGGGTACAAACGTGCAGTATTTCAGTTTCTCTGAGCTCTCTTAATAAAGCATGACTATTTCAGTTATTTTACCACTAATAACATTCCTATTATGCAATGAATATATGGATATGACATAAAATATCCTTATTGCTGGGTACAACGATTTTAAGAACAAAGAAGACAGCAAGCTATCTTCAAAACCACCATAAGCATTCCAGTATGTTATTTTAAATTGTATATTCCATAGACGATCTCGGCCAAAAATAGTTAAGAATATTCTTGTCTTCGTTACATTTTGTACGTAAACTACTCATCGGATATAAAATAAACAATTTAACCCCCGCCCCCTCTCCACGTGCATTATTTCAGTTTCTCAGAGCTCCCTTAATAAAGCATGACTATTTAATAGTTATTGTACTGCTAATAAAATTCCTATTATGCAATGCGGAATATGTGGATATGACATAAAATATCCTTATTACTACGTGCAACGATTTTTAGAACAAATAAGACAGCACGCTAACTTCAAAACTACCATAAACATTCCATTCTCTGCTATTTTTAATTGTACCTTCCACAGACAACCCCGGACAAAAATGCTTAAGAAAATATTTTTATTATTCAATTGTTCTCTTATATTAGCTTTTAAACAAGAATAACACAATATTACTTACCCCCCTTTCCCCCGGGTACAATGTTGGTGCTTGCAAGTGTTCCCAGAGCAAAGTGGCAGTCCGTCTCAACATTGTATGGGGAGGGGGAGGGGGGAGGGTCACTTGTTCGCCAAGTATTACCAGAGTATACGAGCTTTTGAACTTTTTCTTAAGAATATTGTCCGGGATTGTCTGCGCTGAGAGACTGCTGTGTCATTGTTGTTTTATCTTTGCTGAGCCCGCACATGGAATGTTCTTTGGTATTTTAGTCACGTGTATACATTCGAAGACCTGCACGAACGATATTGCTAATTAGTGACGTCACAATATTTAATTTTTAGTTCAAAAGTGTTCATTGTCGTCCAGTAACTGCAAATTGTGCGCTCTAATTATGGTATTTTAAAGGTTAATCACGCCTGAAAAGTAGGCATATTTACAGCTCGCATTTGAAGAAGGGAAATATTATCTAGCAGGCCAAGCGATAAAAATCAACATTACTAAGGAGACGTACTACGAATTTTCCAAGCGTTTAATACAAACAAAAGTTTTACTTATTCGTAATCAATTTAGAATGAAACGCGTACAAGCACTGTAGCGCTACTGAGTGGCTAACAACAATCCATCCCCACCCCTACCCCCTCCGTCTTATACATTACAAAGCCATTACACATCTACATCGCTCCCAATTGAAAATCTATATATACAGCTATGGTTAACAAGTGAGAAACAGTGATTCCCCCCCAGAAAGTAACGGTAAACCCAACTTTTTGCGCGGTAAACCACGGAAAACCACGGTAAACCACAATTATAAATATAATATGTATCTCCTTTATTTATAAGAGCGGTTTACCGTGGTTTACCGTGGTTTACCGTTTAAAACAAAGACAAACACCATTTTTCATTTAAGTTTACCGTGGTTTATCGATGTTATAATCTTGTTTTGGCCAAATTAAGTTTCACTGCTACAAAGTGTCGTCCCGCAATTCAATGCAAGCTTTTTAAACCACAGGCCTCCCAAAAAAAGCAGAAACACAGCAAGCCCATGCTGGGTACAAACGTGCAGTATTTCAGTTTCTCTGAGCTCTCTTAATAAAGCATGACTATTTCAGTTATTTTACCACTAATAACATTCCTATTATGCAATGAATATATGGATATGACATAAAATATCCTTATTGCTGGGTACAACGATTTTAAGAACAAAGAAGACAGCAAGCTATCTTCAAAACCACCATAAGCATTCCAGTATGTTATTTTAAATTGTATATTCCATAGACGATCTCGGCCAAAAATAGTTAAGAATATTCTTGTCTTCGTTACATTTTGTACGTAAACTACTCATCGGATATAAAATAAACAATTTAACCCCCGCCCCCTCTCCACGTGCATTATTTCAGTTTCTCAGAGCTCCCTTAATAAAGCATGACTATTTAATAGTTATTGTACTGCTAATAAAATTCCTATTATGCAATGCGGAATATGTGGATATGACATAAAATATCCTTATTACTACGTGCAACGATTTTTAGAACAAATAAGACAGCACGCTAACTTCAAAACTACCATAAACATTCCATTCTCTGCTATTTTTAATTGTACCTTCCACAGACAACCCCGGACAAAAATGCTTAAGAAAATATTTTTATTATTCAATTGTTCTCTTATATTAGCTTTTAAACAAGAATAACACAATATTACTTACCCCCCTTTCCCCCGGGTACAATGTTGGTGCTTGCAAGTGTTCCCAGAGCAAAGTGGCAGTCCGTCTCAACATTGTATGGGGAGGGGGAGGGGGGAGGGTCACTTGTTCGCCAAGTATTACCAGAGTATACGAGCTTTTGAACTTTTTCTTAAGAATATTGTCCGGGATTGTCTGCGCTGAGAGACTGCTGTGTCATTGTTGTTTTATCTTTGCTGAGCCCGCACATGGAATGTTCTTTGGTATTTTAGTCACGTGTATACATTCGAAGACCTGCACGAACGATATTGCTAATTAGTGACGTCACAATATTTAATTTTTAGTTCAAAAGTGTTCATTGTCGTCCAGTAACTGCAAATTGTGCGCTCTAATTATGGTATTTTAAAGGTTAATCACGCCTGAAAAGTAGGCATATTTACAGCTCGCATTTGAAGAAGGGAAATATTATCTAGCAGGCCAAGCGATAAAAATCAACATTACTAAGGAGACGTACTACGAATTTTCCAAGCGTTTAATACAAACAAAAGTTTTACTTATTCGTAATCAATTTAGAATGAAACGCGTACAAGCACTGTAGCGCTACTGAGTGGCTAACAACAATCCATCCCCACCCCTACCCCCTCCGTCTTATACATTACAAAGCCATTACACATCTACATCGCTCCCAATTGAAAATCTATATATACAGCTATGGTTAACAAGTGAGAAACAGTGATTCCCCCCCAGAAAGTAACGGTAAACCCAACTTTTTGCGCGGTAAACCACGGAAAACCACGGTAAACCACAATTATAAATATAATATGTATCTCCTTTATTTATAAGAGCGGTTTACCGTGGTTTACCGTGGTTTACCGTTTAAAACAAAGACAAACACCATTTTTCATTTAAGTTTACCGTGGTTTATCGATGTTATAATCTTGTTTTGGCCAAATTAAGTTTCACTGCTACAAAGTGTCGTCCCGCAATTCAATGCAAGCTTTTTAAACCACAGGCCTCCCAAAAAAAGCAGAAACACAGCAAGCCCATGCTGGGTACAAACGTGCAGTATTTCAGTTTCTCTGAGCTCTCTTAATAAAGCATGACTATTTCAGTTATTTTACCGCTAATAACATTCCTATTATGCAATGAATATATGGATATGACATAAAATATCCTTATTGCTGGGTACAACGATTTTAAGAACAAAGAAGACAGCAAGCTATCTTCAAAACCACCATAAGCATTCCAGTATGTTATTTTAAATTGTATATTCCATAGACGATCTCGGCCAAAAATAGTTAAGAATATTCTTGTCTTCGTTACATTTTGTACGTAAACTACTCATCGGATATAAAATAAACAATTTAACCCCCGCCCCCTCTCCACGTGCATTATTTCAGTTTCTCAGAGCTCCCTTAATAAAGCATGACTATTTAATAGTTATTGTACTGCTAATAAAATTCCTATTATGCAATGCGGAATATGTGGATATGACATAAAATATCCTTATTACTACGTGCAACGATTTTTAGAACAAATAAGACAGCACGCTAACTTCAAAACTACCATAAACATTCCATTCTCTGCTATTTTTAATTGTACCTTCCACAGACAACCCCGGACAAAAATGCTTAAGAAAATATTTTTATTATTCAATTGTTCTCTTATATTAGCTTTTAAACAAGAATAACACAATATTACTTACCCCCCTTTCCCCCGGGTACAATGTTGGTGCTTGCAAGTGTTCCCAGAGCAAAGTGGCAGTCCGTCTCAACATTGTATGGGGAGGGGGAGGGGGGAGGGTCACTTGTTCGCCAAGTATTACCAGAGTATACGAGCTTTTGAACTTTTTCTTAAGAATATTGTCCGGGATTGTCTGCGCTGAGAGACTGCTGTGTCATTGTTGTTTTATCTTTGCTGAGCCCGCACATGGAATGTTCTTTGGTATTTTAGTCACGTGTATACATTCGAAGACCTGCACGAACGATATTGCTAATTAGTGACGTCACAATATTTAATTTTTAGTTCAAAAGTGTTCATTGTCGTCCAGTAACTGCAAATTGTGCGCTCTAATTATGGTATTTTAAAGGTTAATCACGCCTGAAAAGTAGGCATATTTACAGCTCGCATTTGAAGAAGGGAAATATTATCTAGCAGGCCAAGCGATAAAAATCAACATTACTAAGGAGACGTACTACGAATTTTCCAAGCGTTTAATACAAACAAAAGTTTTACTTATTCGTAATCAATTTAGAATGAAACGCGTACAAGCACTGTAGCGCTACTGAGTGGCTAACAACAATCCATCCCCACCCCTACCCCCTCCGTCTTATACATTACAAAGCCATTACACATCTACATCGCTCCCAATTGAAAATCTATATATACAGCTATGGTTAACAAGTGAGAAACAGTGATTCCCCCCCAGAAAGTAACGGTAAACCCAACTTTTTGCGCGGTAAACCACGGAAAACCACGGTAAACCACAATTATAAATATAATATGTATCTCCTTTATTTATAAGAGCGGTTTACCGTGGTTTACCGTGGTTTACCGTTTAAAACAAAGACAAACACCATTTTTCATTTAAGTTTACCGTGGTTTATCGATGTTATAATCTTGTTTTGGCCAAATTAAGTTTCACTGCTACAAAGTGTCGTCCCGCAATTCAATGCAAGCTTTTTAAACCACAGGCCTCCCAAAAAAAGCAGAAACACAGCAAGCCCATGCTGGGTACAAACGTGCAGTATTTCAGTTTCTCTGAGCTCTCTTAATAAAGCATGACTATTTCAGTTATTTTACCACTAATAACATTCCTATTATGCAATGAATATATGGATATGACATAAAATATCCTTATTGCTGGGTACAACGATTTTAAGAACAAAGAAGACAGCAAGCTATCTTCAAAACCACCATAAGCATTCCAGTATGTTATTTTAAATTGTATATTCCATAGACGATCTCGGCCAAAAATAGTTAAGAATATTCTTGTCTTCGTTACATTTTGTACGTAAACTACTCATCGGATATAAAATAAACAATTTAACCCCCGCCCCCTCTCCACGTGCATTATTTCAGTTTCTCAGAGCTCCCTTAATAAAGCATGACTATTTAATAGTTATTGTACTGCTAATAAAATTCCTATTATGCAATGCGGAATATGTGGATATGACATAAAATATCCTTATTACTACGTGCAACGATTTTTAGAACAAATAAGACAGCACGCTAACTTCAAAACTACCATAAACATTCCATTCTCTGCTATTTTTAATTGTACCTTCCACAGACAACCCCGGACAAAAATGCTTAAGAAAATATTTTTATTATTCAATTGTTCTCTTATATTAGCTTTTAAACAAGAATAACACAATATTACTTACCCCCCTTTCCCCCGGGTACAATGTTGGTGCTTGCAAGTGTTCCCAGAGCAAAGTGGCAGTCCGTCTCAACATTGTATGGGGAGGGGGAGGGGGGAGGGTCACTTGTTCGCCAAGTATTACCAGAGTATACGAGCTTTTGAACTTTTTCTTAAGAATATTGTCCGGGATTGTCTGCGCTGAGAGACTGCTGTGTCATTGTTGTTTTATCTTTGCTGAGCCCGCACATGGAATGTTCTTTGGTATTTTAGTCACGTGTATACATTCGAAGACCTGCACGAACGATATTGCTAATTAGTGACGTCACAATATTTAATTTTTAGTTCAAAAGTGTTCATTGTCGTCCAGTAACTGCAAATTGTGCGCTCTAATTATGGTATTTTAAAGGTTAATCACGCCTGAAAAGTAGGCATATTTACAGCTCGCATTTGAAGAAGGGAAATATTATCTAGCAGGCCAAGCGATAAAAATCAACATTACTAAGGAGACGTACTACGAATTTTCCAAGCGTTTAATACAAACAAAAGTTTTACTTATTCGTAATCAATTTAGAATGAAACGCGTACAAGCACTGTAGCGCTACTGAGTGGCTAACAACAATCCATCCCCACCCCTACCCCCTCCGTCTTATACATTACAAAGCCATTACACATCTACATCGCTCCCAATTGAAAATCTATATATACAGCTATGGTTAACAAGTGAGAAACAGTGATTCCCCCCCAGAAAGTAACGGTAAACCCAACTTTTTGCGCGGTAAACCACGGAAAACCACGGTAAACCACAATTATAAATATAATATGTATCTCCTTTATTTATAAGAGCGGTTTACCGTGGTTTACCGTGGTTTACCGTTTAAAACAAAGACAAACACCATTTTTCATTTAAGTTTACCGTGGTTTATCGATGTTATAATCTTGTTTTGGCCAAATTAAGTTTCACTGCTACAAAGTGTCGTCCCGCAATTCAATGCAAGCTTTTTAAACCACAGGCCTCCCAAAAAAAGCAGAAACACAGCAAGCCCATGCTGGGTACAAACGTGCAGTATTTCAGTTTCTCTGAGCTCTCTTAATAAAGCATGACTATTTCAGTTATTTTACCACTAATAACATTCCTATTATGCAATGAATATATGGATATGACATAAAATATCCTTATTGCTGGGTACAACGATTTTAAGAACAAAGAAGACAGCAAGCTATCTTCAAAACCACCATAAGCATTCCAGTATGTTATTTTAAATTGTATATTCCATAGACGATCTCGGCCAAAAATAGTTAAGAATATTCTTGTCTTCGTTACATTTTGTACGTAAACTACTCATCGGATATAAAATAAACAATTTAACCCCCGCCCCCTCTCCACGTGCATTATTTCAGTTTCTCAGAGCTCCCTTAATAAAGCATGACTATTTAATAGTTATTGTACTGCTAATAAAATTCCTATTATGCAATGCGGAATATGTGGATATGACATAAAATATCCTTATTACTACGTGCAACGATTTTTAGAACAAATAAGACAGCACGCTAACTTCAAAACTACCATAAACATTCCATTCTCTGCTATTTTTAATTGTACCTTCCACAGACAACCCCGGACAAAAATGCTTAAGAAAATATTTTTATTATTCAATTGTTCTCTTATATTAGCTTTTAAACAAGAATAACACAATATTACTTACCCCCCTTTCCCCCGGGTACAATGTTGGTGCTTGCAAGTGTTCCCAGAGCAAAGTGGCAGTCCGTCTCAACATTGTATGGGGAGGGGGAGGGGGGAGGGTCACTTGTTCGCCAAGTATTACCAGAGTATACGAGCTTTTGAACTTTTTCTTAAGAATATTGTCCGGGATTGTCTGCGCTGAGAGACTGCTGTGTCATTGTTGTTTTATCTTTGCTGAGCCCGCACATGGAATGTTCTTTGGTATTTTAGTCACGTGTATACATTCGAAGACCTGCACGAACGATATTGCTAATTAGTGACGTCACAATATTTAATTTTTAGTTCAAAAGTGTTCATTGTCGTCCAGTAACTGCAAATTGTGCGCTCTAATTATGGTATTTTAAAGGTTAATCACGCCTGAAAAGTAGGCATATTTACAGCTCGCATTTGAAGAAGGGAAATATTATCTAGCAGGCCAAGCGATAAAAATCAACATTACTAAGGAGACGTACTACGAATTTTCCAAGCGTTTAATACAAACAAAAGTTTTACTTATTCGTAATCAATTTAGAATGAAACGCGTACAAGCACTGTAGCGCTACTGAGTGGCTAACAACAATCCATCCCCACCCCTACCCCCTCCGTCTTATACATTACAAAGCCATTACACATCTACATCGCTCCCAATTGAAAATCTATATATACAGCTATGGTTAACAAGTGAGAAACAGTGATTCCCCCCCAGAAAGTAACGGTAAACCCAACTTTTTGCGCGGTAAACCACGGAAAACCACGGTAAACCACAATTATAAATATAATATGTATCTCCTTTATTTATAAGAGCGGTTTACCGTGGTTTACCGTGGTTTACCGTTTAAAACAAAGACAAACACCATTTTTCATTTAAGTTTACCGTGGTTTATCGATGTTATAATCTTGTTTTGGCCAAATTAAGTTTCACTGCTACAAAGTGTCGTCCCGCAATTCAATGCAAGCTTTTTAAACCACAGGCCTCCCAAAAAAAGCAGAAACACAGCAAGCCCATGCTGGGTACAAACGTGCAGTATTTCAGTTTCTCTGAGCTCTCTTAATAAAGCATGACTATTTCAGTTATTTTACCACTAATAACATTCCTATTATGCAATGAATATATGGATATGACATAAAATATCCTTATTGCTGGGTACAACGATTTTAAGAACAAAGAAGACAGCAAGCTATCTTCAAAACCACCATAAGCATTCCAGTATGTTATTTTAAATTGTATATTCCATAGACGATCTCGGCCAAAAATAGTTAAGAATATTCTTGTCTTCGTTACATTTTGTACGTAAACTACTCATCGGATATAAAATAAACAATTTAACCCCCGCCCCCTCTCCACGTGCATTATTTCAGTTTCTCAGAGCTCCCTTAATAAAGCATGACTATTTAATAGTTATTGTACTGCTAATAAAATTCCTATTATGCAATGCGGAATATGTGGATATGACATAAAATATCCTTATTACTACGTGCAACGATTTTTAGAACAAATAAGACAGCACGCTAACTTCAAAACTACCATAAACATTCCATTCTCTGCTATTTTTAATTGTACCTTCCACAGACAACCCCGGACAAAAATGCTTAAGAAAATATTTTTATTATTCAATTGTTCTCTTATATTAGCTTTTAA
This sequence comes from Actinernus sp. WN-2022, assembly GCA_030867875.1. Lineage (NCBI taxonomy): Eukaryota > Metazoa > Cnidaria > Anthozoa > Actiniaria > Actinernidae > Actinernus > Actinernus sp. WN-2022. The sequence goes on along the minus strand of JAOWCC010000195.1, from coordinate 190,152 downwards.
ACAAGAATAACACAATATTACTTACCCCCCTTTCCCCCGGGTACAATGTTGGTGCTTGCAAGTGTTCCCAGAGCAAAGTGGCAGTCCGTCTCAACATTGTATGGGGAGGGGGAGGGGGGAGGGTCACTTGTTCGCCAAGTATTACCAGAGTATACGAGCTTTTGAACTTTTTCTTAAGAATATTGTCCGGGATTGTCTGCGCTGAGAGACTGCTGTGTCATTGTTGTTTTATCTTTGCTGAGCCCGCACATGGAATGTTCTTTGGTATTTTAGTCACGTGTATACATTCGAAGACCTGCACGAACGATATTGCTAATTAGTGACGTCACAATATTTAATTTTTAGTTCAAAAGTGTTCATTGTCGTCCAGTAACTGCAAATTGTGCGCTCTAATTATGGTATTTTAAAGGTTAATCACGCCTGAAAAGTAGGCATATTTACAGCTCGCATTTGAAGAAGGGAAATATTATCTAGCAGGCCAAGCGATAAAAATCAACATTACTAAGGAGACGTACTACGAATTTTCCAAGCGTTTAATACAAACAAAAGTTTTACTTATTCGTAATCAATTTAGAATGAAACGCGTACAAGCACTGTAGCGCTACTGAGTGGCTAACAACAATCCATCCCCACCCCTACCCCCTCCGTCTTATACATTACAAAGCCATTACACATCTACATCGCTCCCAATTGAAAATCTATATATACAGCTATGGTTAACAAGTGAGAAACAGTGATTCCCCCCCAGAAAGTAACGGTAAACCCAACTTTTTGCGCGGTAAACCACGGAAAACCACGGTAAACCACAATTATAAATATAATATGTATCTCCTTTATTTATAAGAGCGGTTTACCGTGGTTTACCGTGGTTTACCGTTTAAAACAAAGACAAACACCATTTTTCATTTAAGTTTACCGTGGTTTATCGATGTTATAATCTTGTTTTGGCCAAATTAAGTTTCACTGCTACAAAGTGTCGTCCCGCAATTCAATGCAAGCTTTTTAAACCACAGGCCTCCCAAAAAAAGCAGAAACACAGCAAGCCCATGCTGGGTACAAACGTGCAGTATTTCAGTTTCTCTGAGCTCTCTTAATAAAGCATGACTATTTCAGTTATTTTACCACTAATAACATTCCTATTATGCAATGAATATATGGATATGACATAAAATATCCTTATTGCTGGGTACAACGATTTTAAGAACAAAGAAGACAGCAAGCTATCTTCAAAACCACCATAAGCATTCCAGTATGTTATTTTAAATTGTATATTCCATAGACGATCTCGGCCAAAAATAGTTAAGAATATTCTTGTCTTCGTTACATTTTGTACGTAAACTACTCATCGGATATAAAATAAACAATTTAACCCCCGCCCCCTCTCCACGTGCATTATTTCAGTTTCTCAGAGCTCCCTTAATAAAGCATGACTATTTAATAGTTATTGTACTGCTAATAAAATTCCTATTATGCAATGCGGAATATGTGGATATGACATAAAATATCCTTATTACTACGTGCAACGATTTTTAGAACAAATAAGACAGCACGCTAACTTCAAAACTACCATAAACATTCCATTCTCTGCTATTTTTAATTGTACCTTCCACAGACAACCCCGGACAAAAATGCTTAAGAAAATATTTTTATTATTCAATTGTTCTCTTATATTAGCTTTTAAACAAGAATAACACAATATTACTTACCCCCCTTTCCCCCGGGTACAATGTTGGTGCTTGCAAGTGTTCCCAGAGCAAAGTGGCAGTCCGTCTCAACATTGTATGGGGAGGGGGAGGGGGGAGGGTCACTTGTTCGCCAAGTATTACCAGAGTATACGAGCTTTTGAACTTTTTCTTAAGAATATTGTCCGGGATTGTCTGCGCTGAGAGACTGCTGTGTCATTGTTGTTTTATCTTTGCTGAGCCCGCACATGGAATGTTCTTTGGTATTTTAGTCACGTGTATACATTCGAAGACCTGCACGAACGATATTGCTAATTAGTGACGTCACAATATTTAATTTTTAGTTCAAAAGTGTTCATTGTCGTCCAGTAACTGCAAATTGTGCGCTCTAATTATGGTATTTTAAAGGTTAATCACGCCTGAAAAGTAGGCATATTTACAGCTCGCATTTGAAGAAGGGAAATATTATCTAGCAGGCCAAGCGATAAAAATCAACATTACTAAGGAGACGTACTACGAATTTTCCAAGCGTTTAATACAAACAAAAGTTTTACTTATTCGTAATCAATTTAGAATGAAACGCGTACAAGCACTGTAGCGCTACTGAGTGGCTAACAACAATCCATCCCCACCCCTACCCCCTCCGTCTTATACATTACAAAGCCATTACACATCTACATCGCTCCCAATTGAAAATCTATATATACAGCTATGGTTAACAAGTGAGAAACAGTGATTCCCCCCCAGAAAGTAACGGTAAACCCAACTTTTTGCGCGGTAAACCACGGAAAACCACGGTAAACCACAATTATAAATATAATATGTATCTCCTTTATTTATAAGAGCGGTTTACCGTGGTTTACCGTGGTTTACCGTTTAAAACAAAGACAAACACCATTTTTCATTTAAGTTTACCGTGGTTTATCGATGTTATAATCTTGTTTTGGCCAAATTAAGTTTCACTGCTACAAAGTGTCGTCCCGCAATTCAATGCAAGCTTTTTAAACCACAGGCCTCCCAAAAAAAGCAGAAACACAGCAAGCCCATGCTGGGTACAAACGTGCAGTATTTCAGTTTCTCTGAGCTCTCTTAATAAAGCATGACTATTTCAGTTATTTTACCACTAATAACATTCCTATTATGCAATGAATATATGGATATGACATAAAATATCCTTATTGCTGGGTACAACGATTTTAAGAACAAAGAAGACAGCAAGCTATCTTCAAAACCACCATAAGCATTCCAGTATGTTATTTTAAATTGTATATTCCATAGACGATCTCGGCCAAAAATAGTTAAGAATATTCTTGTCTTCGTTACATTTTGTACGTAAACTACTCATCGGATATAAAATAAACAATTTAACCCCCGCCCCCTCTCCACGTGCATTATTTCAGTTTCTCAGAGCTCCCTTAATAAAGCATGACTATTTAATAGTTATTGTACTGCTAATAAAATTCCTATTATGCAATGCGGAATATGTGGATATGACATAAAATATCCTTATTACTACGTGCAACGATTTTTAGAACAAATAAGACAGCACGCTAACTTCAAAACTACCATAAACATTCCATTCTCTGCTATTTTTAATTGTACCTTCCACAGACAACCCCGGACAAAAATGCTTAAGAAAATATTTTTATTATTCAATTGTTCTCTTATATTAGCTTTTAAACAAGAATAACACAATATTACTTACCCCCCTTTCCCCCGGGTACAATGTTGGTGCTTGCAAGTGTTCCCAGAGCAAAGTGGCAGTCCGTCTCAACATTGTATGGGGAGGGGGAGGGGGGAGGGTCACTTGTTCGCCAAGTATTACCAGAGTATACGAGCTTTTGAACTTTTTCTTAAGAATATTGTCCGGGATTGTCTGCGCTGAGAGACTGCTGTGTCATTGTTGTTTTATCTTTGCTGAGCCCGCACATGGAATGTTCTTTGGTATTTTAGTCACGTGTATACATTCGAAGACCTGCACGAACGATATTGCTAATTAGTGACGTCACAATATTTAATTTTTAGTTCAAAAGTGTTCATTGTCGTCCAGTAACTGCAAATTGTGCGCTCTAATTATGGTATTTTAAAGGTTAATCACGCCTGAAAAGTAGGCATATTTACAGCTCGCATTTGAAGAAGGGAAATATTATCTAGCAGGCCAAGCGATAAAAATCAACATTACTAAGGAGACGTACTACGAATTTTCCAAGCGTTTAATACAAACAAAAGTTTTACTTATTCGTAATCAATTTAGAATGAAACGCGTACAAGCACTGTAGCGCTACTGAGTGGCTAACAACAATCCATCCCCACCCCTACCCCCTCCGTCTTATACATTACAAAGCCATTACACATCTACATCGCTCCCAATTGAAAATCTATATATACAGCTATGGTTAACAAGTGAGAAACAGTGATTCCCCCCCAGAAAGTAACGGTAAACCCAACTTTTTGCGCGGTAAACCACGGAAAACCACGGTAAACCACAATTATAAATATAATATGTATCTCCTTTATTTATAAGAGCGGTTTACCGTGGTTTACCGTGGTTTACCGTTTAAAACAAAGACAAACACCATTTTTCATTTAAGTTTACCGTGGTTTATCGATGTTATAATCTTGTTTTGGCCAAATTAAGTTTCACTGCTACAAAGTGTCGTCCCGCAATTCAATGCAAGCTTTTTAAACCACAGGCCTCCCAAAAAAAGCAGAAACACAGCAAGCCCATGCTGGGTACAAACGTGCAGTATTTCAGTTTCTCTGAGCTCTCTTAATAAAGCATGACTATTTCAGTTATTTTACCACTAATAACATTCCTATTATGCAATGAATATATGGATATGACATAAAATATCCTTATTGCTGGGTACAACGATTTTAAGAACAAAGAAGACAGCAAGCTATCTTCAAAACCACCATAAGCATTCCAGTATGTTATTTTAAATTGTATATTCCATAGACGATCTCGGCCAAAAATAGTTAAGAATATTCTTGTCTTCGTTACATTTTGTACGTAAACTACTCATCGGATATAAAATAAACAATTTAACCCCCGCCCCCTCTCCACGTGCATTATTTCAGTTTCTCAGAGCTCCCTTAATAAAGCATGACTATTTAATAGTTATTGTACTGCTAATAAAATTCCTATTATGCAATGCGGAATATGTGGATATGACATAAAATATCCTTATTACTACGTGCAACGATTTTTAGAACAAATAAGACAGCACGCTAACTTCAAAACTACCATAAACATTCCATTCTCTGCTATTTTTAATTGTACCTTCCACAGACAACCCCGGACAAAAATGCTTAAGAAAATATTTTTATTATTCAATTGTTCTCTTATATTAGCTTTTAAACAAGAATAACACAATATTACTTACCCCCCTTTCCCCCGGGTACAATGTTGGTGCTTGCAAGTGTTCCCAGAGCAAAGTGGCAGTCCGTCTCAACATTGTATGGGGAGGGGGAGGGGGGAGGGTCACTTGTTCGCCAAGTATTACCAGAGTATACGAGCTTTTGAACTTTTTCTTAAGAATATTGTCCGGGATTGTCTGCGCTGAGAGACTGCTGTGTCATTGTTGTTTTATCTTTGCTGAGCCCGCACATGGAATGTTCTTTGGTATTTTAGTCACGTGTATACATTCGAAGACCTGCACGAACGATATTGCTAATTAGTGACGTCACAATATTTAATTTTTAGTTCAAAAGTGTTCATTGTCGCCCAGTAACTGCAAATTGTGCGCTCTAATTATGGTATTTTAAAGGTTAATCACGCCTGAAAAGTAGGCATATTTACAGCTCGCATTTGAAGAAGGGAAATATTATCTAGCAGGCCAAGCGATAAAAATCAACATTACTAAGGAGACGTACTACGAATTTTCCAAGCGTTTAATACAAACAAAAGTTTTACTTATTCGTAATCAATTTAGAATGAAACGCGTACAAGCACTGTAGCGCTACTGAGTGGCTAACAACAATCCATCCCCACCCCTACCCCCTCCGTCTTATACATTACAAAGCCATTACACATCTACATCGCTCCCAATTGAAAATCTATATATACAGCTATGGTTAACAAGTGAGAAACAGTGATTCCCTCCCAGAAAGTAACGGTAAACCCAACTTTTTGCGCGGTAAACCACGGAAAACCACGGTAAACCACAATTATAAATATAATATGTATCTCCTTTATTTATAAGAGTGGTTTACCGTGGTTTACCGTGGTTTACCGTTTAAAACAAAGACAAACACCATTTTTCATTTAAGTTTACCGTGGTTTATCGATGTTATAATCTTGTTTTGGCCAAATTAAGTTTCACTGCTACAAAGTGTCGTCCCGCAATTCAATGCAAGCTTTTTAAACCACAGGCCTCCCAAAAAAAGCAGAAACACAGCAAGCCCATGCTGGGTACAAACGTGCAGTATTTCAGTTTCTCTGAGCTCTCTTAATAAAGCATGACTATTTCAGTTATTTTACCACTAATAACATTCCTATTATGCAATGAATATATGGATATGACATAAAATATCCTTATTGCTGGGTACAACGATTTTAAGAACAAAGAAGACAGCAAGCTATCTTCAAAACCACCATAAGCATTCCAGTATGTTATTTTAAATTGTATATTCCATAGACGATCTCGGCCAAAAATAGTTAAGAATATTCTTGTCTTCGTTACATTTTGTACGTAAACTACTCATCGGATATAAAATAAACAATTTAACCCCCGCCCCCTCTCCACGTGCATTATTTCAGTTTCTCAGAGCTCCCTTAATAAAGCATGACTATTTAATAGTTATTGTACTGCTAATAAAATTCCTATTATGGAATGCGGAATATGTGGATATGACATAAAATATCCTTATTACTACGTGCAACGATTTTTAGAACAAATAAGACAGCACGCTAACTTCAAAACTACCATAAACATTCCATTCTCTGCTATTTTTAATTGTACCTTCCACAGACAACCCCGGACAAAAATGCTTAAGAAAATATTTTTATTATTCAATTGTTCTCTTATATTAGCTTTTAAACAAGAATAACACAATATTACTTACCCCCCTTTCCCCCGGGTACAATGTTGGTGCTTGCAAGTGTTCCCAGAGCAAAGTGGCAGTCCGTCTCAACATTGTATGGGGAGGGGGAGGGGGGAGGGTCACTTGTTCGCCAAGTATTACCAGAGTATACGAGCTTTTGAACTTTTTCTTAAGAATATTGTCCGGGATTGTCTGCGCTGAGAGACTGCTGTGTCATTGTTGTTTTATCTTTGCTGAGCCCGCACATGGAATGTTCTTTGGTATTTTAGTCACGTGTATACATTCGAAGACCTGCACGAACGATATTGCTAATTAGTGACGTCACAATATTTAATTTTTAGTTCAAAAGTGTTCATTGTCGTCCAGTAACTGCAAATTGTGCGCTCTAATTATGGTATTTTAAAGGTTAATCACGCCTGAAAAGTAGGCATATTTACAGCTCGCATTTGAAGAAGGGAAATATTATCTAGCAGGCCAAGCGATAAAAATCAACATTACTAAGGAGACGTACTACGAATTTTCCAAGCGTTTAATACAAACAAAAGTTTTACTTATTCGTAATCAATTTAGAATGAAACGCGTACAAGCACTGTAGCGCTACTGAGTGGCTAACAACAATCCATCCCCACCCCTACCCCCTCCGTCTTATACATTACAAAGCCATTACACATCTACATCGCTCCCAATTGAAAATCTATATATACAGCTATGGTTAACAAGTGAGAAACAGTGATTCCCCCCCAGAAAGTAACGGTAAACCCAACTTTTTGCGCGGTAAACCACGGAAAACCACGGTAAACCACAATTATAAATATAATATGTATCTCCTTTATTTATAAGAGCGGTTTACCGTGGTTTACCGTGGTTTACCGTTTAAAACAAAGACAAACACCATTTTTCATTTAAGTTTACCGTGGTTTATCGATGTTATAATCTTGTTTTGGCCAAATTAAGTTTCACTGCTACAAAGTGTCGTCCCGCAATTCAATGCAAGCTTTTTAAACCACAGGCCTCCCAAAAAAAGCAGAAACACAGCAAGCCCATGCTGGGTACAAACGTGCAGTATTTCAGTTTCTCTGAGCTCTCTTAATAAAGCATGACTATTTCAGTTATTTTACCACTAATAACATTCCTATTATGCAATGAATATATGGATATGACATAAAATATCCTTATTGCTGGGTACAACGATTTTAAGAACAAAGAAGACAGCAAGCTATCTTCAAAACCACCATAAGCATTCCAGTATGTTATTTTAAATTGTATATTCCATAGACGATCTCGGCCAAAAATAGTTAAGAATATTCTTGTCTTCGTTACATTTTGTACGTAAACTACTCATCGGATATAAAATAAACAATTTAACCCCCGCCCCCTCTCCACGTGCATTATTTCAGTTTCTCAGAGCTCCCTTAATAAAGCATGACTATTTAATAGTTATTGTACTGCTAATAAAATTCCTATTATGCAATGCGGAATATGTGGATATGACATAAAATATCCTTATTACTACGTGCAACGATTTTTAGAACAAATAAGACAGCACGCTAACTTCAAAACTACCATAAACATTCCATTCTCTGCTATTTTTAATTGTACCTTCCACAGACAACCCCGGACAAAAATGCTTAAGAAAATATTTTTATTATTCAATTGTTCTCTTATATTAGCTTTTAAACAAGAATAACACAATATTACTTACCCCCCTTTCCCCCGGGTACAATGTTGGTGCTTGCAAGTGTTCCCAGAGCAAAGTGGCAGTCCGTCTCAACATTGTATGGGGAGGGGGAGGGGGGAGGGTCACTTGTTCGCCAAGTATTACCAGAGTATACGAGCTTTTGAACTTTTTCTTAAGAATATTGTCCGGGATTGTCTGCGCTGAGAGACTGCTGTGTCATTGTTGTTTTATCTTTGCTGAGCCCGCACATGGAATGTTCTTTGGTATTTTAGTCACGTGTATACATTCGAAGACCTGCACGAACGATATTGCTAATTAGTGACGTCACAATATTTAATTTTTAGTTCAAAAGTGTTCATTGTCGTCCAGTAACTGCAAATTGTGCGCTCTAATTATGGTATTTTAAAGGTTAATCACGCCTGAAAAGTAGGCATATTTACAGCTCGCATTTGAAGAAGGGAAATATTATCTAGCAGGCCAAGCGATAAAAATCAACATTACTAAGGAGACGTACTACGAATTTTCCAAGCGTTTAATACAAACAAAAGTTTTACTTATTCGTAATCAATTTAGAATGAAACGCGTACAAGCACTGTAGCGCTACTGAGTGGCTAACAACAATCCATCCCCACCCCTACCCCCTCCGTCTTATACATTACAAAGCCATTACACATCTACATCGCTCCCAATTGAAAATCTATATATACAGCTATGGTTAACAAGTGAGAAACAGTGATTCCCCCCCAGAAAGTAACGGTAAACCCAACTTTTTGCGCGGTAAACCACGGAAAACCACGGTAAACCACAATTATAAATATAATATGTATCTCCTTTATTTATAAGAGCGGTTTACCGTGGTTTACCGTGGTTTACCGTTTAAAACAAAGACAAACACCATTTTTCATTTAAGTTTACCGTGGTTTATCGATGTTATAATCTTGTTTTGGCCAAATTAAGTTTCACTGCTACAAAGTGTCGTCCCGCAATTCAATGCAAGCTTTTTAAACCACAGGCCTCCCAAAAAAAGCAGAAACACAGCAAGCCCATGCTGGGTACAAACGTGCAGTATTTCAGTTTCTCTGAGCTCTCTTAATAAAGCATGACTATTTCAGTTATTTTACCACTAATAACATTCCTATTATGCAATGAATATATGGATATGACATAAAATATCCTTATTGCTGGGTACAACGATTTTAAGAACAAAGAAGACAGCAAGCTATCTTCAAAACCACCATAAGCATTCCAGTATGTTATTTTAAATTGTATATTCCATAGACGATCTCGGCCAAAAATAGTTAAGAATATTCTTGTCTTCGTTACATTTTGTACGTAAACTACTCATCGGATATAAAATAAACAATTTAACCCCCGCCCCCTCTCCACGTGCATTATTTCAGTTTCTCAGAGCTCCCTTAATAAAGCATGACTATTTAATAGTTATTGTACTGCTAATAAAATTCCTATTATGCAATGCGGAATATGTGGATATGACATAAAATATCCTTATTACTACGTGCAACGATTTTTAGAACAAATAAGACAGCACGCTAACTTCAAAACTACCATAAACATTCCATTCTCTGCTATTTTTAATTGTACCTTCCACAGACAACCCCGGACAAAAATGCTTAAGAAAATATTTTTATTATTCAATTGTTCTCTTATATTAGCTTTTAAACAAGAATAACACAATATTACTTACCCCCCTTTCCCCCGGGTACAATGTTGGTGCTTGCAAGTGTTCCCAGAGCAAAGTGGCAGTCCGTCTCAACATTGTATGGGGAGGGGGAGGGGGGAGGGTCACTTGTTCGCCAAGTATTACCAGAGTATACGAGCTTTTGAACTTTTTCTTAAGAATATTGTCCGGGATTGTCTGCGCTGAGAGACTGCTGTGTCATTGTTGTTTTATCTTTGCTGAGCCCGCACATGGAATGTTCTTTGGTATTTTAGTCACGTGTATACATTCGAAGACCTGCACGAACGATATTGCTAATTAGTGACGTCACAATATTTAATTTTTAGTTCAAAAGTGTTCATTGTCGTCCAGTAACTGCAAATTGTGCGCTCTAATTATGGTATTTTAAAGGTTAATCACGCCTGAAAAGTAGGCATATTTACAGCTCGCATTTGAAGAAGGGAAATATTATCTAGCAGGCCAAGCGATAAAAATCAACATTACTAAGGAGACGTACTACGAATTTTCCAAGCGTTTAATACAAACAAAAGTTTTACTTATTCGTAATCAATTTAGAATGAAACGCGTACAAGCACTGTAGCGCTACTGAGTGGCTAACAACAATCCATCCCCACCCCTACCCCCTCCGTCTTATACATTACAAAGCCATTACACATCTACATCGCTCCCAATTGAAAATCTATATATACAGCTATGGTTAACAAGTGAGAAACAGTGATTCCCCCCCAGAAAGTAACGGTAAACCCAACTTTTTGCGCGGTAAACCACGGAAAACCACGGTAAACCACAATTATAAATATAATATGTATCTCCTTTATTTATAAGAGCGGTTTACCGTGGTTTACCGTGGTTTACCGTTTAAAACAAAGACAAACACCATTTTTCATTTAAGTTTACCGTGGTTTATCGATGTTATAATCTTGTTTTGGCCAAATTAAGTTTCACTGCTACAAAGTGTCGTCCCGCAATTCAATGCAAGCTTTTTAAACCACAGGCCTCCCAAAAAAAGCAGAAACACAGCAAGCCCATGCTGGGTACAAACGTGCAGTATTTCAGTTTCTCTGAGCTCTCTTAATAAAGCATGACTATTTCAGTTATTTTACCACTAATAACATTCCTATTATGCAATGAATATATGGATATGACATAAAATATCCTTATTGCTGGGTACAACGATTTTAAGAACAAAGAAGACAGCAAGCTATCTTCAAAACCACCATAAGCATTCCAGTATGTTATTTTAAATTGTATATTCCATAGACGATCTCGGCCAAAAATAGTTAAGAATATTCTTGTCTTCGTTACATTTTGTACGTAAACTACTCATCGGATATAAAATAAACAATTTAACCCCCGCCCCCTCTCCACGTGCATTATTTCAGTTTCTCAGAGCTCCCTTAATAAAGCATGACTATTTAATAGTTATTGTACTGCTAATAAAATTCCTATTATGCAATGCGGAATATGTGGATATGACATAAAATATCCTTATTACTACGTGCAACGATTTTTAGAACAAATAAGACAGCACGCTAACTTCAAAACTACCATAAACATTCCATTCTCTGCTATTTTTAATTGTACCTTCCACAGACAACCCCGGACAAAAATGCTTAAGAAAATATTTTTATTATTCAATTGTTCTCTTATATTAGCTTTTAAACAAGAATAACACAATATTACTTACCCCCCTTTCCCCCGGGTACAATGTTGGTGCTTGCAAGTGTTCCCAGAGCAAAGTGGCAGTCCGTCTCAACATTGTATGGGGAGGGGGAGGGGGGAGGGTCACTTGTTCGCCAAGTATTACCAGAGTATACGAGCTTTTGAACTTTTTCTTAAGAATATTGTCCGGGATTGTCTGCGCTGAGAGACTGCTGTGTCATTGTTGTTTTATCTTTGCTGAGCCCGCACATGGAATGTTCTTTGGTATTTTAGTCACGTGTATACATTCGAAGACCTGCACGAACGATATTGCTAATTAGTGACGTCACAATATTTAATTTTTAGTTCAAAAGTGTTCATTGTCGTCCAGTAACTGCAAATTGTGCGCTCTAATTATGGTATTTTAAAGGTTAATCACGCCTGAAAAGTAGGCATATTTACAGCTCGCATTTGAAGAAGGGAAATATTATCTAGCAGGCCAAGCGATAAAAATCAACATTACTAAGGAGACGTACTACGAATTTTCCAAGCGTTTAATACAAACAAAAGTTTTACTTATTCGTAATCAATTTAGAATGAAACGCGTACAAGCACTGTAGCGCTACTGAGTGGCTAACAACAATCCATCCCCACCCCTACCCCCTCCGTCTTATACATTACAAAGCCATTACACATCTACATCGCTCCCAATTGAAAATCTATATATACAGCTATGGTTAACAAGTGAGAAACAGTGATTCCCCCCCAGAAAGTAACGGTAAACCCAACTTTTTGCGCGGTAAACCACGGAAAACCACGGTAAACCACAATTATAAATATAATATGTATCTCCTTTATTTATAAGAGCGGTTTACCGTGGTTTACCGTGGTTTACCGTTTAAAACAAAGACAAACACCATTTTTCATTTAAGTTTACCGTGGTTTATCGATGTTATAATCTTGTTTTGGCCAAATTAAGTTTCACTGCTACAAAGTGTCGTCCCGCAATTCAATGCAAGCTTTTTAAACCACAGGCCTCCCAAAAAAAGCAGAAACACAGCAAGCCCATGCTGGGTACAAACGTGCAGTATTTCAGTTTCTCTGAGCTCTCTTAATAAAGCATGACTATTTCAGTTATTTTACCACTAATAACATTCCTATTATGCAATGAATATATGGATATGACATAAAATATCCTTATTGCTGGGTACAACGATTTTAAGAACAAAGAAGACAGCAAGCTATCTTCAAAACCACCATAAGCATTCCAGTATGTTATTTTAAATTGTATATTCCATAGACGATCTCGGCCAAAAATAGTTAAGAATATTCTTGTCTTCGTTACATTTTGTACGTAAACTACTCATCGGATATAAAATAAACAATTTAACCCCCGCCCCCTCTCCACGTGCATTATTTCAGTTTCTCAGAGCTCCCTTAATAAAGCATGACTATTTAATAGTTATTGTACTGCTAATAAAATTCCTATTATGCAATGCGGAATATGTGGATATGACATAAAATATCCTTATTACTACGTGCAACGATTTTTAGAACAAATAAGACAGCACGCTAACTTCAAAACTACCATAAACATTCCATTCTCTGCTATTTTTAATTGTACCTTCCACAGACAACCCCGGACAAAAATGCTTAAGAAAATATTTTTATTATTCAATTGTTCTCTTATATTAGCTTTTAAACAAGAATAACACAATATTACTTACCCCCCTTTCCCCCGGGTACAATGTTGGTGCTTGCAAGTGTTCCCAGAGCAAAGTGGCAGTCCGTCTCAACATTGTATGGGGAGGGGGAGGGGGGAGGGTCACTTGTTCGCCAAGTATTACCAGAGTATACGAGCTTTTGAACTTTTTCTTAAGAATATTGTCCGGGATTGTCTGCGCTGAGAGACTGCTGTGTCATTGTTGTTTTATCTTTGCTGAGCCCGCACATGGAATGTTCTTTGGTATTTTAGTCACGTGTATACATTCGAAGACCTGCACGAACGATATTGCTAATTAGTGACGTCACAATATTTAATTTTTAGTTCAAAAGTGTTCATTGTCGTCCAGTAACTGCAAATTGTGCGCTCTAATTATGGTATTTTAAAGGTTAATCACGCCTGAAAAGTAGGCATATTTACAGCTCGCATTTGAAGAAGGGAAATATTATCTAGCAGGCCAAGCGATAAAAATCAACATTACTAAGGAGACGTACTACGAATTTTCCAAGCGTTTAATACAAACAAAAGTTTTACTTATTCGTAATCAATTTAGAATGAAACGCGTACAAGCACTGTAGCGCTACTGAGTGGCTAACAACAATCCATCCCCACCCCTACCCCCTCCGTCTTATACATTACAAAGCCATTACACATCTACATCGCTCCCAATTGAAAATCTATATATACAGCTATGGTTAACAAGTGAGAAACAGTGATTCCCCCCCAGAAAGTAACGGTAAACCCAACTTTTTGCGCGGTAAACCACGGAAAACCACGGTAAACCACAATTATAAATATAATATGTATCTCCTTTATTTATAAGAGCGGTTTACCGTGGTTTACCGTGGTTTACCGTTTAAAACAAAGACAAACACCATTTTTCATTTAAGTTTACCGTGGTTTATCGATGTTATAATCTTGTTTTGGCCAAATTAAGTTTCACTGCTACAAAGTGTCGTCCCGCAATTCAATGCAAGCTTTTTAAACCACAGGCCTCCCAAAAAAAGCAGAAACACAGCAAGCCCATGCTGGGTACAAACGTGCAGTATTTCAGTTTCTCTGAGCTCTCTTAATAAAGCATGACTATTTCAGTTATTTTACCACTAATAACATTCCTATTATGCAATGAATATATGGATATGACATAAAATATCCTTATTGCTGGGTACAACGATTTTAAGAACAAAGAAGACAGCAAGCTATCTTCAAAACCACCATAAGCATTCCAGTATGTTATTTTAAATTGTATATTCCATAGACGATCTCGGCCAAAAATAGTTAAGAATATTCTTGTCTTCGTTACATTTTGTACGTAAACTACTCATCGGATATAAAATAAACAATTTAACCCCCGCCCCCTCTCCACGTGCATTATTTCAGTTTCTCAGAGCTCCCTTAATAAAGCATGACTATTTAATAGTTATTGTACTGCTAATAAAATTCCTATTATGCAATGCGGAATATGTGGATATGACATAAAATATCCTTATTACTACGTGCAACGATTTTTAGAACAAATAAGACAGCACGCTAACTTCAAAACTACCATAAACATTCCATTCTCTGCTATTTTTAATTGTACCTTCCACAGACAACCCCGGACAAAAATGCTTAAGAAAATATTTTTATTATTCAATTGTTCTCTTATATTAGCTTTTAAACAAGAATAACACAATATTACTTACCCCCCTTTCCCCCGGGTACAATGTTGGTGCTTGCAAGTGTTCCCAGAGCAAAGTGGCAGTCCGTCTCAACATTGTATGGGGAGGGGGAGGGGGGAGGGTCACTTGTTCGCCAAGTATTACCAGAGTATACGAGCTTTTGAACTTTTTCTTAAGAATATTGTCCGGGATTGTCTGCGCTGAGAGACTGCTGTGTCATTGTTGTTTTATCTTTGCTGAGCCCGCACATGGAATGTTCTTTGGTATTTTAGTCACGTGTATACATTCGAAGACCTGCACGAACGATATTGCTAATTAGTGACGTCACAATATTTAATTTTTAGTTCAAAAGTGTTCATTGTCGTCCAGTAACTGCAAATTGTGCGCTCTAATTATGGTATTTTAAAGGTTAATCACGCCTGAAAAGTAGGCATATTTACAGCTCGCATTTGAAGAAGGGAAATATTATCTAGCAGGCCAAGCGATAAAAATCAACATTACTAAGGAGACGTACTACGAATTTTCCAAGCGTTTAATACAAACAAAAGTTTTACTTATTCGTAATCAATTTAGAATGAAACGCGTACAAGCACTGTAGCGCTACTGAGTGGCTAACAACAATCCATCCCCACCCCTACCCCCTCCGTCTTATACATTACAAAGCCATTACACATCTACATCGCTCCCAATTGAAAATCTATATATACAGCTATGGTTAACAAGTGAGAAACAGTGATTCCCCCCCAGAAAGTAACGGTAAACCCAACTTTTTGCGCGGTAAACCACGGAAAACCACGGTAAACCACAATTATAAATATAATATGTATCTCCTTTATTTATAAGAGCGGTTTACCGTGGTTTACCGTGGTTTACCGTTTAAAACAAAGACAAACACCATTTTTCATTTAAGTTTACCGTGGTTTATCGATGTTATAATCTTGTTTTGGCCAAATTAAGTTTCACTGCTACAAAGTGTCGTCCCGCAATTCAATGCAAGCTTTTTAAACCACAGGCCTCCCAAAAAAAGCAGAAACACAGCAAGCCCATGCTGGGTACAAACGTGCAGTATTTCAGTTTCTCTGAGCTCTCTTAATAAAGCATGACTATTTCAGTTATTTTACCACTAATAACATTCCTATTATGCAATGAATATATGGATATGACATAAAATATCCTTATTGCTGGGTACAACGATTTTAAGAACAAAGAAGACAGCAAGCTATCTTCAAAACCACCATAAGCATTCCAGTATGTTATTTTAAATTGTATATTCCATAGACGATCTCGGCCAAAAATAGTTAAGAATATTCTTGTCTTCGTTACATTTTGTACGTAAACTACTCATCGGATATAAAATAAACAATTTAACCCCCGCCCCCTCTCCACGTGCATTATTTCAGTTTCTCAGAGCTCCCTTAATAAAGCATGACTATTTAATAGTTATTGTACTGCTAATAAAATTCCTATTATGCAATGCGGAATATGTGGATATGACATAAAATATCCTTATTACTACGTGCAACGATTTTTAGAACAAATAAGACAGCACGCTAACTTCAAAACTACCATAAACATTCCATTCTCTGCTATTTTTAATTGTACCTTCCACAGACAACCCCGGACAAAAATGCTTAAGAAAATATTTTTATTATTCAATTGTTCTCTTATATTAGCTTTTAAACAAGAATAACACAATATTACTTACCCCCCTTTCCCCCGGGTACAATGTTGGTGCTTGCAAGTGTTCCCAGAGCAAAGTGGCAGTCCGTCTCAACATTGTATGGGGAGGGGGAGGGGGGAGGGTCACTTGTTCGCCAAGTATTACCAGAGTATACGAGCTTTTGAACTTTTTCTTAAGAATATTGTCCGGGATTGTCTGCGCTGAGAGACTGCTGTGTCATTGTTGTTTTATCTTTGCTGAGCCCGCACATGGAATGTTCTTTGGTATTTTAGTCACGTGTATACATTCGAAGACCTGCACGAACGATATTGCTAATTAGTGACGTCACAATATTTAATTTTTAGTTCAAAAGTGTTCATTGTCGTCCAGTAACTGCAAATTGTGCGCTCTAATTATGGTATTTTAAAGGTTAATCACGCCTGAAAAGTAGGCATATTTACAGCTCGCATTTGAAGAAGGGAAATATTATCTAGCAGGCCAAGCGATAAAAATCAACATTACTAAGGAGACGTACTACGAATTTTCCAAGCGTTTAATACAAACAAAAGTTTTACTTATTCGTAATCAATTTAGAATGAAACGCGTACAAGCACTGTAGCGCTACTGAGTGGCTAACAACAATCCATCCCCACCCCTACCCCCTCCGTCTTATACATTACAAAGCCATTACACATCTACATCGCTCCCAATTGAAAATCTATATATACAGCTATGGTTAACAAGTGAGAAACAGTGATTCCCCCCCAGAAAGTAACGGTAAACCCAACTTTTTGCGCGGTAAACCACGGAAAACCACGGTAAACCACAATTATAAATATAATATGTATCTCCTTTATTTATAAGAGCGGTTTACCGTGGTTTACCGTGGTTTACCGTTTAAAACAAAGACAAACACCATTTTTCATTTAAGTTTACCGTGGTTTATCGATGTTATAATCTTGTTTTGGCCAAATTAAGTTTCACTGCTACAAAGTGTCGTCCCGCAATTCAATGCAAGCTTTTTAAACCACAGGCCTCCCAAAAAAAGCAGAAACACAGCAAGCCCATGCTGGGTACAAACGTGCAGTATTTCAGTTTCTCTGAGCTCTCTTAATAAAGCATGACTATTTCAGTTATTTTACCACTAATAACATTCCTATTATGCAATGAATATATGGATATGACATAAAATATCCTTATTGCTGGGTACAACGATTTTAAGAACAAAGAAGACAGCAAGCTATCTTCAAAACCACCATAAGCATTCCAGTATGTTATTTTAAATTGTATATTCCATAGACGATCTCGGCCAAAAATAGTTAAGAATATTCTTGTCTTCGTTACATTTTGTACGTAAACTACTCATCGGATATAAAATAAACAATTTAACCCCCGCCCCCTCTCCACGTGCATTATTTCAGTTTCTCAGAGCTCCCTTAATAAAGCATGACTATTTAATAGTTATTGTACTGCTAATAAAATTCCTATTATGCAATGCGGAATATGTGGATATGACATAAAATATCCTTATTACTACGTGCAACGATTTTTAGAACAAATAAGACAGCACGCTAACTTCAAAACTACCATAAACATTCCATTCTCTGCTATTTTTAATTGTACCTTCCACAGACAACCCCGGACAAAAATGCTTAAGAAAATATTTTTATTATTCAATTGTTCTCTTATATTAGCTTTTAAACAAGAATAACACAATATTACTTACCCCCCTTTCCCCCGGGTACAATGTTGGTGCTTGCAAGTGTTCCCAGAGCAAAGTGGCAGTCCGTCTCAACATTGTATGGGGAGGGGGAGGGGGGAGGGTCACTTGTTCGCCAAGTATTACCAGAGTATACGAGCTTTTGAACTTTTTCTTAAGAATATTGTCCGGGATTGTCTGCGCTGAGAGACTGCTGTGTCATTGTTGTTTTATCTTTGCTGAGCCCGCACATGGAATGTTCTTTGGTATTTTAGTCACGTGTATACATTCGAAGACCTGCACGAACGATATTGCTAATTAGTGACGTCACAATATTTAATTTTTAGTTCAAAAGTGTTCATTGTCGTCCAGTAACTGCAAATTGTGCGCTCTAATTATGGTATTTTAAAGGTTAATCACGCCTGAAAAGTAGGCATATTTACAGCTCGCATTTGAAGAAGGGAAATATTATCTAGCAGGCCAAGCGATAAAAATCAACATTACTAAGGAGACGTACTACGAATTTTCCAAGCGTTTAATACAAACAAAAGTTTTACTTATTCGTAATCAATTTAGAATGAAACGCGTACAAGCACTGTAGCGCTACTGAGTGGCTAACAACAATCCATCCCCACCCCTACCCCCTCCGTCTTATACATTACAAAGCCATTACACATCTACATCGCTCCCAATTGAAAATCTATATATACAGCTATGGTTAACAAGTGAGAAACAGTGATTCCCCCCCAGAAAGTAACGGTAAACCCAACTTTTTGCGCGGTAAACCACGGAAAACCACGGTAAACCACAATTATAAATATAATATGTATCTCCTTTATTTATAAGAGCGGTTTACCGTGGTTTACCGTGGTTTACCGTTTAAAACAAAGACAAACACCATTTTTCATTTAAGTTTACCGTGGTTTATCGATGTTATAATCTTGTTTTGGCCAAATTAAGTTTCACTGCTACAAAGTGTCGTCCCGCAATTCAATGCAAGCTTTTTAAACCACAGGCCTCCCAAAAAAAGCAGAAACACAGCAAGCCCATGCTGGGTACAAACGTGCAGTATTTCAGTTTCTCTGAGCTCTCTTAATAAAGCATGACTATTTCAGTTATTTTACCACTAATAACATTCCTATTATGCAATGAATATATGGATATGACATAAAATATCCTTATTGCTGGGTACAACGATTTTAAGAACAAAGAAGACAGCAAGCTATCTTCAAAACCACCATAAGCATTCCAGTATGTTATTTTAAATTGTATATTCCATAGACGATCTCGGCCAAAAATAGTTAAGAATATTCTTGTCTTCGTTACATTTTGTACGTAAACTACTCATCGGATATAAAATAAACAATTTAACCCCCGCCCCCTCTCCACGTGCATTATTTCAGTTTCTCAGAGCTCCCTTAATAAAGCATGACTATTTAATAGTTATTGTACTGCTAATAAAATTCCTATTATGCAATGCGGAATATGTGGATATGACATAAAATATCCTTATTACTACGTGCAACGATTTTTAGAACAAATAAGACAGCACGCTAACTTCAAAACTACCATAAACATTCCATTCTCTGCTATTTTTAATTGTACCTTCCACAGACAACCCCGGACAAAAATGCTTAAGAAAATATTTTTATTATTCAATTGTTCTCTTATATTAGCTTTTAAACAAGAATAACACAATATTACTTACCCCCCTTTCCCCCGGGTACAATTGTATGGGGAGGGGGAGGGGGGAGGGTCACTTGTTCGCCAAGTATTACCAGAGTATACGAGCTTTTGAACTTTTTCTTAAGAATATTGTCCGGGATTGTCTGCGCTGAGAGACTGCTGTGTCATTGTTGTTTTATCTTTGCTGAGCCCGCACATGGAATGTTCTTTGGTATTTTAGTCACGTGTATACATTCGAAGACCTGCACGAACGATATTGCTAATTAGTGACGTCACAATATTTAATTTTTAGTTCAAAAGTGTTCATTGTCGTCCAGTAACTGCAAATTGTGCGCTCTAATTATGGTATTTTAAAGGTTAATCACGCCTGAAAAGTAGGCATATTTACAGCTCGCATTTGAAGAAGGGAAATATTATCTAGCAGGCCAAGCGATAAAAATCAACATTACTAAGGAGACGTACTACGAATTTTCCAAGCGTTTAATACAAACAAAAGTTTTACTTATTCGTAATCAATTTAGAATGAAACGCGTACAAGCACTGTAGCGCTACTGAGTGGCTAACAACAATCCATCCCCACCCCTACCCCCTCCGTCTTATACATTACAAAGCCATTACACATCTACATCGCTCCCAATTGAAAATCTATATATACAGCTATGGTTAACAAGTGAGAAACAGTGATTCCCCCCCAGAAAGTAACGGTAAACCCAACTTTTTGCGCGGTAAACCACGGAAAACCACGGTAAACCACAATTATAAATATAATATGTATCTCCTTTATTTATAAGAGCGGTTTACCGTGGTTTACCGTGGTTTACCGTTTAAAACAAAGACAAACACCATTTTTCATTTAAGTTTACCGTGGTTTATCGATGTTATAATCTTGTTTTGGCCAAATTAAGTTTCACTGCTACAAAGTGTCGTCCCGCAATTCAATGCAAGCTTTTTAAACCACAGGCCTCCCAAAAAAAGCAGAAACACAGCAAGCCCATGCTGGGTACAAACGTGCAGTATTTCAGTTTCTCTGAGCTCTCTTAATAAAGCATGACTATTTCAGTTATTTTACCACTAATAACATTCCTATTATGCAATGAATATATGGATATGACATAAAATATCCTTATTGCTGGGTACAACGATTTTAAGAACAAAGAAGACAGCAAGCTATCTTCAAAACCACCATAAGCATTCCAGTATGTTATTTTAAATTGTATATTCCATAGACGATCTCGGCCAAAAATAGTTAAGAATATTCTTGTCTTCGTTACATTTTGTACGTAAACTACTCATCGGATATAAAATAAACAATTTAACCCCCGCCCCCTCTCCACGTGCATTATTTCAGTTTCTCAGAGCTCCCTTAATAAAGCATGACTATTTAATAGTTATTGTACTGCTAATAAAATTCCTATTATGCAATGCGGAATATGTGGATATGACATAAAATATCCTTATTACTACGTGCAACGATTTTTAGAACAAATAAGACAGCACGCTAACTTCAAAACTACCATAAACATTCCATTCTCTGCTATTTTTAATTGTACCTTCCACAGACAACCCCGGACAAAAATGCTTAAGAAAATATTTTTATTATTCAATTGTTCTCTTATATTAGCTTTTAAACAAGAATAACACAATATTACTTACCCCCCTTTCCCCCGGGTACAATGTTGGTGCTTGCAAGTGTTCCCAGAGCAAAGTGGCAGTCCGTCTCAACATTGTATGGGGAGGGGGAGGGGGGAGGGTCACTTGTTCGCCAAGTATTACCAGAGTATACGAGCTTTTGAACTTTTTCTTAAGAATATTGTCCGGGATTGTCTGCGCTGAGAGACTGCTGTGTCATTGTTGTTTTATCTTTGCTGAGCCCGCACATGGAATGTTCTTTGGTATTTTAGTCACGTGTATACATTCGAAGACCTGCACGAACGATATTGCTAATTAGTGACGTCACAATATTTAATTTTTAGTTCAAAAGTGTTCATTGTCGTCCAGTAACTGCAAATTGTGCGCTCTAATTATGGTATTTTAAAGGTTAATCACGCCTGAAAAGTAGGCATATTTACAGCTCGCATTTGAAGAAGGGAAATATTATCTAGCAGGCCAAGCGATAAAAATCAACATTACTAAGGAGACGTACTACGAATTTTCCAAGCGTTTAATACAAACAAAAGTTTTACTTATTCGTAATCAATTTAGAATGAAACGCGTACAAGCACTGTAGCGCTACTGAGTGGCTAACAACAATCCATCCCCACCCCTACCCCCTCCGTCTTATACATTACAAAGCCATTACACATCTACATCGCTCCCAATTGAAAATCTATATATACAGCTATGGTTAACAAGTGAGAAACAGTGATTCCCCCCCAGAAAGTAACGGTAAACCCAACTTTTTGCGCGGTAAACCACGGAAAACCACGGTAAACCACAATTATAAATATAATATGTATCTCCTTTATTTATAAGAGCGGTTTACCGTGGTTTACCGTGGTTTACCGTTTAAAACAAAGACAAACACCATTTTTCATTTAAGTTTACCGTGGTTTATCGATGTTATAATCTTGTTTTGGCCAAATTAAGTTTCACTGCTACAAAGTGTCGTCCCGCAATTCAATGCAAGCTTTTTAAACCACAGGCCTCCCAAAAAAAGCAGAAACACAGCAAGCCCATGCTGGGTACAAACGTGCAGTATTTCAGTTTCTCTGAGCTCTCTTAATAAAGCATGACTATTTCAGTTATTTTACCACTAATAACATTCCTATTATGCAATGAATATATGGATATGACATAAAATATCCTTATTGCTGGGTACAACGATTTTAAGAACAAAGAAGACAGCAAGCTATCTTCAAAACCACCATAAGCATTCCAGTATGTTATTTTAAATTGTATATTCCATAGACGATCTCGGCCAAAAATAGTTAAGAATATTCTTGTCTTCGTTACATTTTGTACGTAAACTACTCATCGGATATAAAATAAACAATTTAACCCCCGCCCCCTCTCCACGTGCATTATTTCAGTTTCTCAGAGCTCCCTTAATAAAGCATGACTATTTAATAGTTATTGTACTGCTAATAAAATTCCTATTATGCAATGCGGAATATGTGGATATGACATAAAATATCCTTATTACTACGTGCAACGATTTTTAGAACAAATAAGACAGCACGCTAACTTCAAAACTACCATAAACATTCCATTCTCTGCTATTTTTAATTGTACCTTCCACAGACAACCCCGGACAAAAATGCTTAAGAAAATATTTTTATTATTCAATTGTTCTCTTATATTAGCTTTTAAACAAGAATAACACAATATTACTTACCCCCCTTTCCCCCGGGTACAATGTTGGTGCTTGCAAGTGTTCCCAGAGCAAAGTGGCAGTCCGTCTCAACATTGTATGGGGAGGGGGAGGGGGGAGGGTCACTTGTTCGCCAAGTATTACCAGAGTATACGAGCTTTTGAACTTTTTCTTAAGAATATTGTCCGGGATTGTCTGCGCTGAGAGACTGCTGTGTCATTGTTGTTTTATCTTTGCTGAGCCCGCACATGGAATGTTCTTTGGTATTTTAGTCACGTGTATACATTCGAAGACCTGCACGAACGATATTGCTAATTAGTGACGTCACAATATTTAATTTTTAGTTCAAAAGTGTTCATTGTCGTCCAGTAACTGCAAATTGTGCGCTCTAATTATGGTATTTTAAAGGTTAATCACGCCTGAAAAGTAGGCATATTTACAGCTCGCATTTGAAGAAGGGAAATATTATCTAGCAGGCCAAGCGATAAAAATCAACATTACTAAGGAGACGTACTACGAATTTTCCAAGCGTTTAATACAAACAAAAGTTTTACTTATTCGTAATCAATTTAGAATGAAACGCGTACAAGCACTGTAGCGCTACTGAGTGGCTAACAACAATCCATCCCCACCCCTACCCCCTCCGTCTTATACATTACAAAGCCATTACACATCTACATCGCTCCCAATTGAAAATCTATATATACAGCTATGGTTAACAAGTGAGAAACAGTGATTCCCCCCCAGAAAGTAACGGTAAACCCAACTTTTTGCGCGGTAAACCACGGAAAACCACGGTAAACCACAATTATAAATATAATATGTATCTCCTTTATTTATAAGAGCGGTTTACCGTGGTTTACCGTGGTTTACCGTTTAAAACAAAGACAAACACCATTTTTCATTTAAGTTTACCGTGGTTTATCGATGTTATAATCTTGTTTTGGCCAAATTAAGTTTCACTGCTACAAAGTGTCGTCCCGCAATTCAATGCAAGCTTTTTAAACCACAGGCCTCCCAAAAAAAGCAGAAACACAGCAAGCCCATGCTGGGTACAAACGTGCAGTATTTCAGTTTCTCTGAGCTCTCTTAATAAAGCATGACTATTTCAGTTATTTTACCACTAATAACATTCCTATTATGCAATGAATATATGGATATGACATAAAATATCCTTATTGCTGGGTACAACGATTTTAAGAACAAAGAAGACAGCAAGCTATCTTCAAAACCACCATAAGCATTCCAGTATGTTATTTTAAATTGTATATTCCATAGACGATCTCGGCCAAAAATAGTTAAGAATATTCTTGTCTTCGTTACATTTTGTACGTAAACTACTCATCGGATATAAAATAAACAATTTAACCCCCGCCCCCTCTCCACGTGCATTATTTCAGTTTCTCAGAGCTCCCTTAATAAAGCATGACTATTTAATAGTTATTGTACTGCTAATAAAATTCCTATTATGCAATGCGGAATATGTGGATATGACATAAAATATCCTTATTACTACGTGCAACGATTTTTAGAACAAATAAGACAGCACGCTAACTTCAAAACTACCATAAACATTCCATTCTCTGCTATTTTTAATTGTACCTTCCACAGACAACCCCGGACAAAAATGCTTAAGAAAATATTTTTATTATTCAATTGTTCTCTTATATTAGCTTTTAAACAAGAATAACACAATATTACTTACCCCCCTTTCCCCCGGGTACAATGTTGGTGCTTGCAAGTGTTCCCAGAGCAAAGTGGCAGTCCGTCTCAACATTGTATGGGGAGGGGGAGGGGGGAGGGTCACTTGTTCGCCAAGTATTACCAGAGTATACGAGCTTTTGAACTTTTTCTTAAGAATATTGTCCGGGATTGTCTGCGCTGAGAGACTGCTGTGTCATTGTTGTTTTATCTTTGCTGAGCCCGCACATGGAATGTTCTTTGGTATTTTAGTCACGTGTATACATTCGAAGACCTGCACGAACGATATTGCTAATTAGTGACGTCACAATATTTAATTTTTAGTTCAAAAGTGTTCATTGTCGTCCAGTAACTGCAAATTGTGCGCTCTAATTATGGTATTTTAAAGGTTAATCACGCCTGAAAAGTAGGCATATTTACAGCTCGCATTTGAAGAAGGGAAATATTATCTAGCAGGCCAAGCGATAAAAATCAACATTACTAAGGAGACGTACTACGAATTTTCCAAGCGTTTAATACAAACAAAAGTTTTACTTATTCGTAATCAATTTAGAATGAAACGCGTACAAGCACTGTAGCGCTACTGAGTGGCTAACAACAATCCATCCCCACCCCTACCCCCTCCGTCTTATACATTACAAAGCCATTACACATCTACATCGCTCCCAATTGAAAATCTATATATACAGCTATGGTTAACAAGTGAGAAACAGTGATTCCCCCCCAGAAAGTAACGGTAAACCCAACTTTTTGCGCGGTAAACCACGGAAAACCACGGTAAACCACAATTATAAATATAATATGTATCTCCTTTATTTATAAGAGCGGTTTACCGTGGTTTACCGTGGTTTACCGTTTAAAACAAAGACAAACACCATTTTTCATTTAAGTTTACCGTGGTTTATCGATGTTATAATCTTGTTTTGGCCAAATTAAGTTTCACTGCTACAAAGTGTCGTCCCGCAATTCAATGCAAGCTTTTTAAACCACAGGCCTCCCAAAAAAAGCAGAAACACAGCAAGCCCATGCTGGGTACAAACGTGCAGTATTTCAGTTTCTCTGAGCTCTCTTAATAAAGCATGACTATTTCAGTTATTTTACCACTAATAACATTCCTATTATGCAATGAATATATGGATATGACATAAAATATCCTTATTGCTGGGTACAACGATTTTAAGAACAAAGAAGACAGCAAGCTATCTTCAAAACCACCATAAGCATTCCAGTATGTTATTTTAAATTGTATATTCCATAGACGATCTCGGCCAAAAATAGTTAAGAATATTCTTGTCTTCGTTACATTTTGTACGTAAACTACTCATCGGATATAAAATAAACAATTTAACCCCCGCCCCCTCTCCACGTGCATTATTTCAGTTTCTCAGAGCTCCCTTAATAAAGCATGACTATTTAATAGTTATTGTACTGCTAATAAAATTCCTATTATGCAATGCGGAATATGTGGATATGACATAAAATATCCTTATTACTACGTGCAACGATTTTTAGAACAAATAAGACAGCACGCTAACTTCAAAACTACCATAAACATTCCATTCTCTGCTATTTTTAATTGTACCTTCCACAGACAGTCTGCGCTGAGAGACTGCTGTGTCATTGTTGTTTTATCTTTGCTGAGCCCGCACATGGAATGTTCTTTGGTATTTTAGTCACGTGTATACATTCGAAGACCTGCACGAACGATATTGCTAATTAGTGACGTCACAATATTTAATTTTTAGTTCAAAAGTGTTCATTGTCGTCCAGTAACTGCAAATTGTGCGCTCTAATTATGGTATTTTAAAGGTTAATCACGCCTGAAAAGTAGGCATATTTACAGCTCGCATTTGAAGAAGGGAAATATTATCTAGCAGGCCAAGCGATAAAAATCAACATTACTAAGGAGACGTACTATGAATTTTCCAAGCGTTTAATACAAACAAAAGTTTTACTTATTCGTAATCAATTTAGAATGAAACGCGTACAAGCACTGTAGCGCTACTGAGTGGCTAACAACAATCCATCCCCACCCCTACCCCCTCCGTCTTATACATTACAAAGCCATTACACATCTACATCGCTCCCAATTGAAAATCTATATATACAGCTATGGTTAACAAGTGAGAAACAGTGATTCCCCCCCAGAAAGTAACGGTAAACCCAACTTTTTGCGCGGTAAACCACGGAAAACCACGGTAAACCACAATTATAAATATAATATGTATCTCCTTTATTTATAAGAGCGGTTTACCGTGGTTTACCGTGGTTTACCGTTTAAAACAAAGACAAACACCATTTTTCATTTAAGTTTACCGTGGTTTATCGATGTTATAATCTTGTTTTGGCCAAATTAAGTTTCACTGCTACAAAGTGTCGTCCCGCAATTCAATGCAAGCTTTTTAAACCACAGGCCTCCCAAAAAAAGCAGAAACACAGCAAGCCCATGCTGGGTACAAACGTGCAGTATTTCAGTTTCTCTGAGCTCTCTTAATAAAGCATGACTATTTCAGTTATTTTACCACTAATAACATTCCTATTATGCAATGAATATATGGATATGACATAAAATATCCTTATTGCTGGGTACAACGATTTTAAGAACAAAGAAGACAGCAAGCTATCTTCAAAACCACCATAAGCATTCCAGTATGTTATTTTAAATTGTATATTCCATAGACGATCTCGGCCAAAAATAGTTAAGAATATTCTTGTCTTCGTTACATTTTGTACGTAAACTACTCATCGGATATAAAATAAACAATTTAACCCCCGCCCCCTCTCCACGTGCATTATTTCAGTTTCTCAGAGCTCCCTTAATAAAGCATGACTATTTAATAGTTATTGTACTGCTAATAAAATTCCTATTATGCAATGCGGAATATGTGGATATGACATAAAATATCCTTATTACTACGTGCAACGATTTTTAGAACAAATAAGACAGCACGCTAACTTCAAAACTACCATAAACATTCCATTCTCTGCTATTTTTAATTGTACCTTCCACAGACAACCCCGGACAAAAATGCTTAAGAAAATATTTTTATTATTCAATTGTTCTCTTATATTAGCTTTTAAACAAGAATAACACAATATTACTTACCCCCCTTTCCCCCGGGTACAATGTTGGTGCTTGCAAGTGTTCCCAGAGCAAAGTGGCAGTCCGTCTCAACATTGTATGGGGAGGGGGAGGGGGGAGGGTCACTTGTTCGCCAAGTATTACCAGAGTATACGAGCTTTTGAACTTTTTCTTAAGAATATTGTCCGGGATTGTCTGCGCTGAGAGACTGCTGTGTCATTGTTGTTTTATCTTTGCTGAGCCCGCACATGGAATGTTCTTTGGTATTTTAGTCACGTGTATACATTCGAAGACCTGCACGAACGATATTGCTAATTAGTGACGTCACAATATTTAATTTTTAGTTCAAAAGTGTTCATTGTCGTCCAGTAACTGCAAATTGTGCGCTCTAATTATGGTATTTTAAAGGTTAATCACGCCTGAAAAGTAGGCATATTTACAGCTCGCATTTGAAGAAGGGAAATATTATCTAGCAGGCCAAGCGATAAAAATCAACATTACTAAGGAGACGTACTACGAATTTTCCAAGCGTTTAATACAAACAAAAGTTTTACTTATTCGTAATCAATTTAGAATGAAACGCGTACAAGCACTGTAGCGCTACTGAGTGGCTAACAACAATCCATCCCCACCCCTACCCCCTCCGTCTTATACATTACAAAGCCATTACACATCTACATCGCTCCCAATTGAAAATCTATATATACAGCTAT
The DNA here is from genome assembly GCA_030867875.1 of Actinernus sp. WN-2022. NCBI lineage: Eukaryota > Metazoa > Cnidaria > Anthozoa > Actiniaria > Actinernidae > Actinernus > Actinernus sp. WN-2022. Next base: position 161,171 of record JAOWCC010000195.1, on the reverse strand, counting down.
GGTTAACAAGTGAGAAACAGTGATTCCCCCCCAGAAAGTAACGGTAAACCCAACTTTTTGCGCGGTAAACCACGGAAAACCACGGTAAACCACAATTATAAATATAATATGTATCTCCTTTATTTATAAGAGCGGTTTACCGTGGTTTACCGTGGTTTACCGTTTAAAACAAAGACAAACACCATTTTTCATTTAAGTTTACCGTGGTTTATCGATGTTATAATCTTGTTTTGGCCAAATTAAGTTTCACTGCTACAAAGTGTCGTCCCGCAATTCAATGCAAGCTTTTTAAACCACAGGCCTCCCAAAAAAAGCAGAAACACAGCAAGCCCATGCTGGGTACAAACGTGCAGTATTTCAGTTTCTCTGAGCTCTCTTAATAAAGCATGACTATTTCAGTTATTTTACCACTAATAACATTCCTATTATGCAATGAATATATGGATATGACATAAAATATCCTTATTGCTGGGTACAACGATTTTAAGAACAAAGAAGACAGCAAGCTATCTTCAAAACCACCATAAGCATTCCAGTATGTTATTTTAAATTGTATATTCCATAGACGATCTCGGCCAAAAATAGTTAAGAATATTCTTGTCTTCGTTACATTTTGTACGTAAACTACTCATCGGATATAAAATAAACAATTTAACCCCCGCCCCCTCTCCACGTGCATTATTTCAGTTTCTCAGAGCTCCCTTAATAAAGCATGACTATTTAATAGTTATTGTACTGCTAATAAAATTCCTATTATGCAATGCGGAATATGTGGATATGACATAAAATATCCTTATTACTACGTGCAACGATTTTTAGAACAAATAAGACAGCACGCTAACTTCAAAACTACCATAAACATTCCATTCTCTGCTATTTTTAATTGTACCTTCCACAGACAACCCCGGACAAAAATGCTTAAGAAAATATTTTTATTATTCAATTGTTCTCTTATATTAGCTTTTAAACAAGAATAACACAATATTACTTACCCCCCTTTCCCCCGGGTACAATGTTGGTGCTTGCAAGTGTTCCCAGAGCAAAGTGGCAGTCCGTCTCAACATTGTATGGGGAGGGGGAGGGGGGAGGGTCACTTGTTCGCCAAGTATTACCAGAGTATACGAGCTTTTGAACTTTTTCTTAAGAATATTGTCCGGGATTGTCTGCGCTGAGAGACTGCTGTGTCATTGTTGTTTTATCTTTGCTGAGCCCGCACATGGAATGTTCTTTGGTATTTTAGTCACGTGTATACATTCGAAGACCTGCACGAACGATATTGCTAATTAGTGACGTCACAATATTTAATTTTTAGTTCAAAAGTGTTCATTGTCGTCCAGTAACTGCAAATTGTGCGCTCTAATTATGGTATTTTAAAGGTTAATCACGCCTGAAAAGTAGGCATATTTACAGCTCGCATTTGAAGAAGGGAAATATTATCTAGCAGGCCAAGCGATAAAAATCAACATTACTAAGGAGACGTACTACGAATTTTCCAAGCGTTTAATACAAACAAAAGTTTTACTTATTCGTAATCAATTTAGAATGAAACGCGTACAAGCACTGTAGCGCTACTGAGTGGCTAACAACAATCCATCCCCACCCCTACCCCCTCCGTCTTATACATTACAAAGCCATTACACATCTACATCGCTCCCAATTGAAAATCTATATATACAGCTATGGTTAACAAGTGAGAAACAGTGATTCCCCCCCAGAAAGTAACGGTAAACCCAACTTTTTGCGCGGTAAACCACGGAAAACCACGGTAAACCACAATTATAAATATAATATGTATCTCCTTTATTTATAAGAGCGGTTTACCGTGGTTTACCGTGGTTTACCGTTTAAAACAAAGACAAACACCATTTTTCATTTAAGTTTACCGTGGTTTATCGATGTTATAATCTTGTTTTGGCCAAATTAAGTTTCACTGCTACAAAGTGTCGTCCCGCAATTCAATGCAAGCTTTTTAAACCACAGGCCTCCCAAAAAAAGCAGAAACACAGCAAGCCCATGCTGGGTACAAACGTGCAGTATTTCAGTTTCTCTGAGCTCTCTTAATAAAGCATGACTATTTCAGTTATTTTACCACTAATAACATTCCTATTATGCAATGAATATATGGATATGACATAAAATATCCTTATTGCTGGGTACAACGATTTTAAGAACAAAGAAGACAGCAAGCTATCTTCAAAACCACCATAAGCATTCCAGTATGTTATTTTAAATTGTATATTCCATAGACGATCTCGGCCAAAAATAGTTAAGAATATTCTTGTCTTCGTTACATTTTGTACGTAAACTACTCATCGGATATAAAATAAACAATTTAACCCCCGCCCCCTCTCCACGTGCATTATTTCAGTTTCTCAGAGCTCCCTTAATAAAGCATGACTATTTAATAGTTATTGTACTGCTAATAAAATTCCTATTATGCAATGCGGAATATGTGGATATGACATAAAATATCCTTATTACTACGTGCAACGATTTTTAGAACAAATAAGACAGCACGCTAACTTCAAAACTACCATAAACATTCCATTCTCTGCTATTTTTAATTGTACCTTCCACAGACAACCCCGGACAAAAATGCTTAAGAAAATATTTTTATTATTCAATTGTTCTCTTATATTAGCTTTTAAACAAGAATAACACAATATTACTTACCCCCCTTTCCCCCGGGTACAATGTTGGTGCTTGCAAGTGTTCCCAGAGCAAAGTGGCAGTCCGTCTCAACATTGTATGGGGAGGGGGAGGGGGGAGGGTCACTTGTTCGCCAAGTATTACCAGAGTATACGAGCTTTTGAACTTTTTCTTAAGAATATTGTCCGGGATTGTCTGCGCTGAGAGACTGCTGTGTCATTGTTGTTTTATCTTTGCTGAGCCCGCACATGGAATGTTCTTTGGTATTTTAGTCACGTGTATACATTCGAAGACCTGCACGAACGATATTGCTAATTAGTGACGTCACAATATTTAATTTTTAGTTCAAAAGTGTTCATTGTCGTCCAGTAACTGCAAATTGTGCGCTCTAATTATGGTATTTTAAAGGTTAATCACGCCTGAAAAGTAGGCATATTTACAGCTCGCATTTGAAGAAGGGAAATATTATCTAGCAGGCCAAGCGATAAAAATCAACATTACTAAGGAGACGTACTACGAATTTTCCAAGCGTTTAATACAAACAAAAGTTTTACTTATTCGTAATCAATTTAGAATGAAACGCGTACAAGCACTGTAGCGCTACTGAGTGGCTAACAACAATCCATCCCCACCCCTACCCCCTCCGTCTTATACATTACAAAGCCATTACACATCTACATCGCTCCCAATTGAAAATCTATATATACAGCTATGGTTAACAAGTGAGAAACAGTGATTCCCCCCCAGAAAGTAACGGTAAACCCAACTTTTTGCGCGGTAAACCACGGAAAACCACGGTAAACCACAATTATAAATATAATATGTATCTCCTTTATTTATAAGAGCGGTTTACCGTGGTTTACCGTGGTTTACCGTTTAAAACAAAGACAAACACCATTTTTCATTTAAGTTTACCGTGGTTTATCGATGTTATAATCTTGTTTTGGCCAAATTAAGTTTCACTGCTACAAAGTGTCGTCCCGCAATTCAATGCAAGCTTTTTAAACCACAGGCCTCCCAAAAAAAGCAGAAACACAGCAAGCCCATGCTGGGTACAAACGTGCAGTATTTCAGTTTCTCTGAGCTCTCTTAATAAAGCATGACTATTTCAGTTATTTTACCACTAATAACATTCCTATTATGCAATGAATATATGGATATGACATAAAATATCCTTATTGCTGGGTACAACGATTTTAAGAACAAAGAAGACAGCAAGCTATCTTCAAAACCACCATAAGCATTCCAGTATGTTATTTTAAATTGTATATTCCATAGACGATCTCGGCCAAAAATAGTTAAGAATATTCTTGTCTTCGTTACATTTTGTACGTAAACTACTCATCGGATATAAAATAAACAATTTAACCCCCGCCCCCTCTCCACGTGCATTATTTCAGTTTCTCAGAGCTCCCTTAATAAAGCATGACTATTTAATAGTTATTGTACTGCTAATAAAATTCCTATTATGCAATGCGGAATATGTGGATATGACATAAAATATCCTTATTACTACGTGCAACGATTTTTAGAACAAATAAGACAGCACGCTAACTTCAAAACTACCATAAACATTCCATTCTCTGCTATTTTTAATTGTACCTTCCACAGACAACCCCGGACAAAAATGCTTAAGAAAATATTTTTATTATTCAATTGTTCTCTTATATTAGCTTTTAAACAAGAATAACACAATATTACTTACCCCCCTTTCCCCCGGGTACAATGTTGGTGCTTGCAAGTGTTCCCAGAGCAAAGTGGCAGTCCGTCTCAACATTGTATGGGGAGGGGGAGGGGGGAGGGTCACTTGTTCGCCAAGTATTACCAGAGTATACGAGCTTTTGAACTTTTTCTTAAGAATATTGTCCGGGATTGTCTGCGCTGAGAGACTGCTGTGTCATTGTTGTTTTATCTTTGCTGAGCCCGCACATGGAATGTTCTTTGGTATTTTAGTCACGTGTATACATTCGAAGACCTGCACGAACGATATTGCTAATTAGTGACGTCACAATATTTAATTTTTAGTTCAAAAGTGTTCATTGTCGTCCAGTAACTGCAAATTGTGCGCTCTAATTATGGTATTTTAAAGGTTAATCACGCCTGAAAAGTAGGCATATTTACAGCTCGCATTTGAAGAAGGGAAATATTATCTAGCAGGCCAAGCGATAAAAATCAACATTACTAAGGAGACGTACTACGAATTTTCCAAGCGTTTAATACAAACAAAAGTTTTACTTATTCGTAATCAATTTAGAATGAAACGCGTACAAGCACTGTAGCGCTACTGAGTGGCTAACAACAATCCATCCCCACCCCTACCCCCTCCGTCTTATACATTACAAAGCCATTACACATCTACATCGCTCCCAATTGAAAATCTATATATACAGCTATGGTTAACAAGTGAGAAACAGTGATTCCCCCCCAGAAAGTAACGGTAAACCCAACTTTTTGCGCGGTAAACCACGGAAAACCACGGTAAACCACAATTATAAATATAATATGTATCTCCTTTATTTATAAGAGCGGTTTACCGTGGTTTACCGTGGTTTACCGTTTAAAACAAAGACAAACACCATTTTTCATTTAAGTTTACCGTGGTTTATCGATGTTATAATCTTGTTTTGGCCAAATTAAGTTTCACTGCTACAAAGTGTCGTCCCGCAATTCAATGCAAGCTTTTTAAACCACAGGCCTCCCAAAAAAAGCAGAAACACAGCAAGCCCATGCTGGGTACAAACGTGCAGTATTTCAGTTTCTCTGAGCTCTCTTAATAAAGCATGACTATTTCAGTTATTTTACCACTAATAACATTCCTATTATGCAATGAATATATGGATATGACATAAAATATCCTTATTGCTGGGTACAACGATTTTAAGAACAAAGAAGACAGCAAGCTATCTTCAAAACCACCATAAGCATTCCAGTATGTTATTTTAAATTGTATATTCCATAGACGATCTCGGCCAAAAATAGTTAAGAATATTCTTGTCTTCGTTACATTTTGTACGTAAACTACTCATCGGATATAAAATAAACAATTTAACCCCCGCCCCCTCTCCACGTGCATTATTTCAGTTTCTCAGAGCTCCCTTAATAAAGCATGACTATTTAATAGTTATTGTACTGCTAATAAAATTCCTATTATGCAATGCGGAATATGTGGATATGACATAAAATATCCTTATTACTACGTGCAACGATTTTTAGAACAAATAAGACAGCACGCTAACTTCAAAACTACCATAAACATTCCATTCTCTGCTATTTTTAATTGTACCTTCCACAGACAACCCCGGACAAAAATGCTTAAGAAAATATTTTTATTATTCAATTGTTCTCTTATATTAGCTTTTAAACAAGAATAACACAATATTACTTACCCCCCTTTCCCCCGGGTACAATGTTGGTGCTTGCAAGTGTTCCCAGAGCAAAGTGGCAGTCCGTCTCAACATTGTATGGGGAGGGGGAGGGGGGAGGGTCACTTGTTCGCCAAGTATTACCAGAGTATACGAGCTTTTGAACTTTTTCTTAAGAATATTGTCCGGGATTGTCTGCGCTGAGAGACTGCTGTGTCATTGTTGTTTTATCTTTGCTGAGCCCGCACATGGAATGTTCTTTGGTATTTTAGTCACGTGTATACATTCGAAGACCTGCACGAACGATATTGCTAATTAGTGACGTCACAATATTTAATTTTTAGTTCAAAAGTGTTCATTGTCGTCCAGTAACTGCAAATTGTGCGCTCTAATTATGGTATTTTAAAGGTTAATCACGCCTGAAAAGTAGGCATATTTACAGCTCGCATTTGAAGAAGGGAAATATTATCTAGCAGGCCAAGCGATAAAAATCAACATTACTAAGGAGACGTACTACGAATTTTCCAAGCGTTTAATACAAACAAAAGTTTTACTTATTCGTAATCAATTTAGAATGAAACGCGTACAAGCACTGTAGCGCTACTGAGTGGCTAACAACAATCCATCCCCACCCCTACCCCCTCCGTCTTATACATTACAAAGCCATTACACATCTACATCGCTCCCAATTGAAAATCTATATATACAGCTATGGTTAACAAGTGAGAAACAGTGATTCCCCCCCAGAAAGTAACGGTAAACCCAACTTTTTGCGCGGTAAACCACGGAAAACCACGGTAAACCACAATTATAAATATAATATGTATCTCCTTTATTTATAAGAGCGGTTTACCGTGGTTTACCGTGGTTTACCGTTTAAAACAAAGACAAACACCATTTTTCATTTAAGTTTACCGTGGTTTATCGATGTTATAATCTTGTTTTGGCCAAATTAAGTTTCACTGCTACAAAGTGTCGTCCCGCAATTCAATGCAAGCTTTTTAAACCACAGGCCTCCCAAAAAAAGCAGAAACACAGCAAGCCCATGCTGGGTACAAACGTGCAGTATTTCAGTTTCTCTGAGCTCTCTTAATAAAGCATGACTATTTCAGTTATTTTACCACTAATAACATTCCTATTATGCAATGAATATATGGATATGACATAAAATATCCTTATTGCTGGGTACAACGATTTTAAGAACAAAGAAGACAGCAAGCTATCTTCAAAACCACCATAAGCATTCCAGTATGTTATTTTAAATTGTATATTCCATAGACGATCTCGGCCAAAAATAGTTAAGAATATTCTTGTCTTCGTTACATTTTGTACGTAAACTACTCATCGGATATAAAATAAACAATTTAACCCCCGCCCCCTCTCCACGTGCATTATTTCAGTTTCTCAGAGCTCCCTTAATAAAGCATGACTATTTAATAGTTATTGTACTGCTAATAAAATTCCTATTATGCAATGCGGAATATGTGGATATGACATAAAATATCCTTATTACTACGTGCAACGATTTTTAGAACAAATAAGACAGCACGCTAACTTCAAAACTACCATAAACATTCCATTCTCTGCTATTTTTAATTGTACCTTCCACAGACAACCCCGGACAAAAATGCTTAAGAAAATATTTTTATTATTCAATTGTTCTCTTATATTAGCTTTTAAACAAGAATAACACAATATTACTTACCCCCCTTTCCCCCGGGTACAATGTTGGTGCTTGCAAGTGTTCCCAGAGCAAAGTGGCAGTCCGTCTCAACATTGTATGGGGAGGGGGAGGGGGGAGGGTCACTTGTTCGCCAAGTATTACCAGAGTATACGAGCTTTTGAACTTTTTCTTAAGAATATTGTCCGGGATTGTCTGCGCTGAGAGACTGCTGTGTCATTGTTGTTTTATCTTTGCTGAGCCCGCACATGGAATGTTCTTTGGTATTTTAGTCACGTGTATACATTCGAAGACCTGCACGAACGATATTGCTAATTAGTGACGTCACAATATTTAATTTTTAGTTCAAAAGTGTTCATTGTCGTCCAGTAACTGCAAATTGTGCGCTCTAATTATGGTATTTTAAAGGTTAATCACGCCTGAAAAGTAGGCATATTTACAGCTCGCATTTGAAGAAGGGAAATATTATCTAGCAGGCCAAGCGATAAAAATCAACATTACTAAGGAGACGTACTACGAATTTTCCAAGCGTTTAATACAAACAAAAGTTTTACTTATTCGTAATCAATTTAGAATGAAACGCGTACAAGCACTGTAGCGCTACTGAGTGGCTAACAACAATCCATCCCCACCCCTACCCCCTCCGTCTTATACATTACAAAGCCATTACACATCTACATCGCTCCCAATTGAAAATCTATATATACAGCTATGGTTAACAAGTGAGAAACAGTGATTCCCCCCCAGAAAGTAACGGTAAACCCAACTTTTTGCGCGGTAAACCACGGAAAACCACGGTAAACCACAATTATAAATATAATATGTATCTCCTTTATTTATAAGAGCGGTTTACCGTGGTTTACCGTGGTTTACCGTTTAAAACAAAGACAAACACCATTTTTCATTTAAGTTTACCGTGGTTTATCGATGTTATAATCTTGTTTTGGCCAAATTAAGTTTCACTGCTACAAAGTGTCGTCCCGCAATTCAATGCAAGCTTTTTAAACCACAGGCCTCCCAAAAAAAGCAGAAACACAGCAAGCCCATGCTGGGTACAAACGTGCAGTATTTCAGTTTCTCTGAGCTCTCTTAATAAAGCATGACTATTTCAGTTATTTTACCACTAATAACATTCCTATTATGCAATGAATATATGGATATGACATAAAATATCCTTATTGCTGGGTACAACGATTTTAAGAACAAAGAAGACAGCAAGCTATCTTCAAAACCACCATAAGCATTCCAGTATGTTATTTTAAATTGTATATTCCATAGACGATCTCGGCCAAAAATAGTTAAGAATATTCTTGTCTTCGTTACATTTTGTACGTAAACTACTCATCGGATATAAAATAAACAATTTAACCCCCGCCCCCTCTCCACGTGCATTATTTCAGTTTCTCAGAGCTCCCTTAATAAAGCATGACTATTTAATAGTTATTGTACTGCTAATAAAATTCCTATTATGCAATGCGGAATATGTGGATATGACATAAAATATCCTTATTACTACGTGCAACGATTTTTAGAACAAATAAGACAGCACGCTAACTTCAAAACTACCATAAACATTCCATTCTCTGCTATTTTTAATTGTACCTTCCACAGACAACCCCGGACAAAAATGCTTAAGAAAATATTTTTATTATTCAATTGTTCTCTTATATTAGCTTTTAAACAAGAATAACACAATATTACTTACCCCCCTTTCCCCCGGGTACAATGTTGGTGCTTGCAAGTGTTCCCAGAGCAAAGTGGCAGTCCGTCTCAACATTGTATGGGGAGGGGGAGGGGGGAGGGTCACTTGTTCGCCAAGTATTACCAGAGTATACGAGCTTTTGAACTTTTTCTTAAGAATATTGTCCGGGATTGTCTGCGCTGAGAGACTGCTGTGTCATTGTTGTTTTATCTTTGCTGAGCCCGCACATGGAATGTTCTTTGGTATTTTAGTCACGTGTATACATTCGAAGACCTGCACGAACGATATTGCTAATTAGTGACGTCACAATATTTAATTTTTAGTTCAAAAGTGTTCATTGTCGTCCAGTAACTGCAAATTGTGCGCTCTAATTATGGTATTTTAAAGGTTAATCACGCCTGAAAAGTAGGCATATTTACAGCTCGCATTTGAAGAAGGGAAATATTATCTAGCAGGCCAAGCGATAAAAATCAACATTACTAAGGAGACGTACTACGAATTTTCCAAGCGTTTAATACAAACAAAAGTTTTACTTATTCGTAATCAATTTAGAATGAAACGCGTACAAGCACTGTAGCGCTACTGAGTGGCTAACAACAATCCATCCCCACCCCTACCCCCTCCGTCTTATACATTACAAAGCCATTACACATCTACATCGCTCCCAATTGAAAATCTATATATACAGCTATGGTTAACAAGTGAGAAACAGTGATTCCCCCCCAGAAAGTAACGGTAAACCCAACTTTTTGCGCGGTAAACCACGGAAAACCACGGTAAACCACAATTATAAATATAATATGTATCTCCTTTATTTATAAGAGCGGTTTACCGTGGTTTACCGTGGTTTACCGTTTAAAACAAAGACAAACACCATTTTTCATTTAAGTTTACCGTGGTTTATCGATGTTATAATCTTGTTTTGGCCAAATTAAGTTTCACTGCTACAAAGTGTCGTCCCGCAATTCAATGCAAGCTTTTTAAACCACAGGCCTCCCAAAAAAAGCAGAAACACAGCAAGCCCATGCTGGGTACAAACGTGCAGTATTTCAGTTTCTCTGAGCTCTCTTAATAAAGCATGACTATTTCAGTTATTTTACCACTAATAACATTCCTATTATGCAATGAATATATGGATATGACATAAAATATCCTTATTGCTGGGTACAACGATTTTAAGAACAAAGAAGACAGCAAGCTATCTTCAAAACCACCATAAGCATTCCAGTATGTTATTTTAAATTGTATATTCCATAGACGATCTCGGCCAAAAATAGTTAAGAATATTCTTGTCTTCGTTACATTTTGTACGTAAACTACTCATCGGATATAAAATAAACAATTTAACCCCCGCCCCCTCTCCACGTGCATTATTTCAGTTTCTCAGAGCTCCCTTAATAAAGCATGACTATTTAATAGTTATTGTACTGCTAATAAAATTCCTATTATGCAATGCGGAATATGTGGATATGACATAAAATATCCTTATTACTACGTGCAACGATTTTTAGAACAAATAAGACAGCACGCTAACTTCAAAACTACCATAAACATTCCATTCTCTGCTATTTTTAATTGTACCTTCCACAGACAACCCCGGACAAAAATGCTTAAGAAAATATTTTTATTATTCAATTGTTCTCTTATATTAGCTTTTAAACAAGAATAACACAATATTACTTACCCCCCTTTCCCCCGGGTACAATGTTGGTGCTTGCAAGTGTTCCCAGAGCAAAGTGGCAGTCCGTCTCAACATTGTATGGGGAGGGGGAGGGGGGAGGGTCACTTGTTCGCCAAGTATTACCAGAGTATACGAGCTTTTGAACTTTTTCTTAAGAATATTGTCCGGGATTGTCTGCGCTGAGAGACTGCTGTGTCATTGTTGTTTTATCTTTGCTGAGCCCGCACATGGAATGTTCTTTGGTATTTTAGTCACGTGTATACATTCGAAGACCTGCACGAACGATATTGCTAATTAGTGACGTCACAATATTTAATTTTTAGTTCAAAAGTGTTCATTGTCGTCCAGTAACTGCAAATTGTGCGCTCTAATTATGGTATTTTAAAGGTTAATCACGCCTGAAAAGTAGGCATATTTACAGCTCGCATTTGAAGAAGGGAAATATTATCTAGCAGGCCAAGCGATAAAAATCAACATTACTAAGGAGACGTACTACGAATTTTCCAAGCGTTTAATACAAACAAAAGTTTTACTTATTCGTAATCAATTTAGAATGAAACGCGTACAAGCACTGTAGCGCTACTGAGTGGCTAACAACAATCCATCCCCACCCCTACCCCCTCCGTCTTATACATTACAAAGCCATTACACATCTACATCGCTCCCAATTGAAAATCTATATATACAGCTATGGTTAACAAGTGAGAAACAGTGATTCCCCCCCAGAAAGTAACGGTAAACCCAACTTTTTGCGCGGTAAACCACGGAAAACCACGGTAAACCACAATTATAAATATAATATGTATCTCCTTTATTTATAAGAGCGGTTTACCGTGGTTTACCGTGGTTTACCGTTTAAAACAAAGACAAACACCATTTTTCATTTAAGTTTACCGTGGTTTATCGATGTTATAATCTTGTTTTGGCCAAATTAAGTTTCACTGCTACAAAGTGTCGTCCCGCAATTCAATGCAAGCTTTTTAAACCACAGGCCTCCCAAAAAAAGCAGAAACACAGCAAGCCCATGCTGGGTACAAACGTGCAGTATTTCAGTTTCTCTGAGCTCTCTTAATAAAGCATGACTATTTCAGTTATTTTACCACTAATAACATTCCTATTATGCAATGAATATATGGATATGACATAAAATATCCTTATTGCTGGGTACAACGATTTTAAGAACAAAGAAGACAGCAAGCTATCTTCAAAACCACCATAAGCATTCCAGTATGTTATTTTAAATTGTATATTCCATAGACGATCTCGGCCAAAAATAGTTAAGAATATTCTTGTCTTCGTTACATTTTGTACGTAAACTACTCATCGGATATAAAATAAACAATTTAACCCCCGCCCCCTCTCCACGTGCATTATTTCAGTTTCTCAGAGCTCCCTTAATAAAGCATGACTATTTAATAGTTATTGTACTGCTAATAAAATTCCTATTATGCAATGCGGAATATGTGGATATGACATAAAATATCCTTATTACTACGTGCAACGATTTTTAGAACAAATAAGACAGCACGCTAACTTCAAAACTACCATAAACATTCCATTCTCTGCTATTTTTAATTGTACCTTCCACAGACAACCCCGGACAAAAATGCTTAAGAAAATATTTTTATTATTCAATTGTTCTCTTATATTAGCTTTTAAACAAGAATAACACAATATTACTTACCCCCCTTTCCCCCGGGTACAATGTTGGTGCTTGCAAGTGTTCCCAGAGCAAAGTGGCAGTCCGTCTCAACATTGTATGGGGAGGGGGAGGGGGGAGGGTCACTTGTTCGCCAAGTATTACCAGAGTATACGAGCTTTTGAACTTTTTCTTAAGAATATTGTCCGGGATTGTCTGCGCTGAGAGACTGCTGTGTCATTGTTGTTTTATCTTTGCTGAGCCCGCACATGGAATGTTCTTTGGTATTTTAGTCACGTGTATACATTCGAAGACCTGCACGAACGATATTGCTAATTAGTGACGTCACAATATTTAATTTTTAGTTCAAAAGTGTTCATTGTCGTCCAGTAACTGCAAATTGTGCGCTCTAATTATGGTATTTTAAAGGTTAATCACGCCTGAAAAGTAGGCATATTTACAGCTCGCATTTGAAGAAGGGAAATATTATCTAGCAGGCCAAGCGATAAAAATCAACATTACTAAGGAGACGTACTACGAATTTTCCAAGCGTTTAATACAAACAAAAGTTTTACTTATTCGTAATCAATTTAGAATGAAACGCGTACAAGCACTGTAGCGCTACTGAGTGGCTAACAACAATCCATCCCCACCCCTACCCCCTCCGTCTTATACATTACAAAGCCATTACACATCTACATCGCTCCCAATTGAAAATCTATATATACAGCTATGGTTAACAAGTGAGAAACAGTGATTCCCCCCCAGAAAGTAACGGTAAACCCAACTTTTTGCGCGGTAAACCACGGAAAACCACGGTAAACCACAATTATAAATATAATATGTATCTCCTTTATTTATAAGAGCGGTTTACCGTGGTTTACCGTGGTTTACCGTTTAAAACAAAGACAAACACCATTTTTCATTTAAGTTTACCGTGGTTTATCGATGTTATAATCTTGTTTTGGCCAAATTAAGTTTCACTGCTACAAAGTGTCGTCCCGCAATTCAATGCAAGCTTTTTAAACCACAGGCCTCCCAAAAAAAGCAGAAACACAGCAAGCCCATGCTGGGTACAAACGTGCAGTATTTCAGTTTCTCTGAGCTCTCTTAATAAAGCATGACTATTTCAGTTATTTTACCACTAATAACATTCCTATTATGCAATGAATATATGGATATGACATAAAATATCCTTATTGCTGGGTACAACGATTTTAAGAACAAAGAAGACAGCAAGCTATCTTCAAAACCACCATAAGCATTCCAGTATGTTATTTTAAATTGTATATTCCATAGACGATCTCGGCCAAAAATAGTTAAGAATATTCTTGTCTTCGTTACATTTTGTACGTAAACTACTCATCGGATATAAAATAAACAATTTAACCCCCGCCCCCTCTCCACGTGCATTATTTCAGTTTCTCAGAGCTCCCTTAATAAAGCATGACTATTTAATAGTTATTGTACTGCTAATAAAATTCCTATTATGCAATGCGGAATATGTGGATATGACATAAAATATCCTTATTACTACGTGCAACGATTTTTAGAACAAATAAGACAGCACGCTAACTTCAAAACTACCATAAACATTCCATTCTCTGCTATTTTTAATTGTACCTTCCACAGTACCTTCTCTGCGCTGAGAGACTGCTGTGTCATTGTTGTTTTATCTTTGCTGAGCCCGCACATGGAATGTTCTTTGGTATTTTAGTCACGTGTATACATTCGAAGACCTGCACGAACGATATTGCTAATTAGTGACGTCACAATATTTAATTTTTAGTTCAAAAGTGTTCATTGTCGTCCAGTAACTGCAAATTGTGCGCTCTAATTATGGTATTTTAAAGGTTAATCACGCCTGAAAAGTAGGCATATTTACAGCTCGCATTTGAAGAAGGGAAATATTATCTAGCAGGCCAAGCGATAAAAATCAACATTACTAAGGAGACGTACTACGAATTTTCCAAGCGTTTAATACAAACAAAAGTTTTACTTATTCGTAATCAATTTAGAATGAAACGCGTACAAGCACTGTAGCGCTACTGAGTGGCTAACAACAATCCATCCCCACCCCTACCCCCTCCGTCTTATACATTACAAAGCCATTACACATCTACATCGCTCCCAATTGAAAATCTATATATACAGCTATGGTTAACAAGTGAGAAACAGTGATTCCCCCCCAGAAAGTAACGGTAAACCCAACTTTTTGCGCGGTAAACCACGGAAAACCACGGTAAACCACAATTATAAATATAATATGTATCTCCTTTATTTATAAGAGCGGTTTACCGTGGTTTACCGTGGTTTACCGTTTAAAACAAAGACAAACACCATTTTTCATTTAAGTTTACCGTGGTTTATCGATGTTATAATCTTGTTTTGGCCAAATTAAGTTTCACTGCTACAAAGTGTCGTCCCGCAATTCAATGCAAGCTTTTTAAACCACAGGCCTCCCAAAAAAAGCAGAAACACAGCAAGCCCATGCTGGGTACAAACGTGCAGTATTTCAGTTTCTCTGAGCTCTCTTAATAAAGCATGACTATTTCAGTTATTTTACCACTAATAACATTCCTATTATGCAATGAATATATGGATATGACATAAAATATCCTTATTGCTGGGTACAACGATTTTAAGAACAAAGAAGACAGCAAGCTATCTTCAAAACCACCATAAGCATTCCAGTATGTTATTTTAAATTGTATATTCCATAGACGATCTCGGCCAAAAATAGTTAAGAATATTCTTGTCTTCGTTACATTTTGTACGTAAACTACTCATCGGATATAAAATAAACAATTTAACCCCCGCCCCCTCTCCACGTGCATTATTTCAGTTTCTCAGAGCTCCCTTAATAAAGCATGACTATTTAATAGTTATTGTACTGCTAATAAAATTCCTATTATGCAATGCGGAATATGTGGATATGACATAAAATATCCTTATTACTACGTGCAACGATTTTTAGAACAAATAAGACAGCACGCTAACTTCAAAACTACCATAAACATTCCATTCTCTGCTATTTTTAATTGTACCTTCCACAGACAACCCCGGACAAAAATGCTTAAGAAAATATTTTTATTATTCAATTGTTCTCTTATATTAGCTTTTAAACAAGAATAACACAATATTACTTACCCCCCTTTCCCCCGGGTACAATGTTGGTGCTTGCAAGTGTTCCCAGAGCAAAGTGGCAGTCCGTCTCAACATTGTATGGGGAGGGGGAGGGGGGAGGGTCACTTGTTCGCCAAGTATTACCAGAGTATACGAGCTTTTGAACTTTTTCTTAAGAATATTGTCCGGGATTGTCTGCGCTGAGAGACTGCTGTGTCATTGTTGTTTTATCTTTGCTGAGCCCGCACATGGAATGTTCTTTGGTATTTTAGTCACGTGTATACATTCGAAGACCTGCACGAACGATATTGCTAATTAGTGACGTCACAATATTTAATTTTTAGTTCAAAAGTGTTCATTGTCGTCCAGTAACTGCAAATTGTGCGCTCTAATTATGGTATTTTAAAGGTTAATCACGCCTGAAAAGTAGGCATATTTACAGCTCGCATTTGAAGAAGGGAAATATTATCTAGCAGGCCAAGCGATAAAAATCAACATTACTAAGGAGACGTACTACGAATTTTCCAAGCGTTTAATACAAACAAAAGTTTTACTTATTCGTAATCAATTTAGAATGAAACGCGTACAAGCACTGTAGCGCTACTGAGTGGCTAACAACAATCCATCCCCACCCCTACCCCCTCCGTCTTATACATTACAAAGCCATTACACATCTACATCGCTCCCAATTGAAAATCTATATATACAGCTATGGTTAACAAGTGAGAAACAGTGATTCCCCCCCAGAAAGTAACGGTAAACCCAACTTTTTGCGCGGTAAACCACGGAAAACCACGGTAAACCACAATTATAAATATAATATGTATCTCCTTTATTTATAAGAGCGGTTTACCGTGGTTTACCGTGGTTTACCGTTTAAAACAAAGACAAACACCATTTTTCATTTAAGTTTACCGTGGTTTATCGATGTTATAATCTTGTTTTGGCCAAATTAAGTTTCACTGCTACAAAGTGTCGTCCCGCAATTCAATGCAAGCTTTTTAAACCACAGGCCTCCCAAAAAAAGCAGAAACACAGCAAGCCCATGCTGGGTACAAACGTGCAGTATTTCAGTTTCTCTGAGCTCTCTTAATAAAGCATGACTATTTCAGTTATTTTACCACTAATAACATTCCTATTATGCAATGAATATATGGATATGACATAAAATATCCTTATTGCTGGGTACAACGATTTTAAGAACAAAGAAGACAGCAAGCTATCTTCAAAACCACCATAAGCATTCCAGTATGTTATTTTAAATTGTATATTCCATAGACGATCTCGGCCAAAAATAGTTAAGAATATTCTTGTCTTCGTTACATTTTGTACGTAAACTACTCATCGGATATAAAATAAACAATTTAACCCCCGCCCCCTCTCCACGTGCATTATTTCAGTTTCTCAGAGCTCCCTTAATAAAGCATGACTATTTAATAGTTATTGTACTGCTAATAAAATTCCTATTATGCAATGCGGAATATGTGGATATGACATAAAATATCCTTATTACTACGTGCAACGATTTTTAGAACAAATAAGACAGCACGCTAACTTCAAAACTACCATAAACATTCCATTCTCTGCTATTTTTAATTGTACCTTCCACAGACAACCCCGGACAAAAATGCTTAAGAAAATATTTTTATTATTCAATTGTTCTCTTATATTAGCTTTTAAACAAGAATAACACAATATTACTTACCCCCCTTTCCCCCGGGTACAATGTTGGTGCTTGCAAGTGTTCCCAGAGCAAAGTGGCAGTCCGTCTCAACATTGTATGGGGAGGGGGAGGGGGGAGGGTCACTTGTTCGCCAAGTATTACCAGAGTATACGAGCTTTTGAACTTTTTCTTAAGAATATTGTCCGGGATTGTCTGCGCTGAGAGACTGCTGTGTCATTGTTGTTTTATCTTTGCTGAGCCCGCACATGGAATGTTCTTTGGTATTTTAGTCACGTGTATACATTCGAAGACCTGCACGAACGATATTGCTAATTAGTGACGTCACAATATTTAATTTTTAGTTCAAAAGTGTTCATTGTCGTCCAGTAACTGCAAATTGTGCGCTCTAATTATGGTATTTTAAAGGTTAATCACGCCTGAAAAGTAGGCATATTTACAGCTCGCATTTGAAGAAGGGAAATATTATCTAGCAGGCCAAGCGATAAAAATCAACATTACTAAGGAGACGTACTACGAATTTTCCAAGCGTTTAATACAAACAAAAGTTTTACTTATTCGTAATCAATTTAGAATGAAACGCGTACAAGCACTGTAGCGCTACTGAGTGGCTAACAACAATCCATCCCCACCCCTACCCCCTCCGTCTTATACATTACAAAGCCATTACACATCTACATCGCTCCCAATTGAAAATCTATATATACAGCTATGGTTAACAAGTGAGAAACAGTGATTCCCCCCCAGAAAGTAACGGTAAACCCAACTTTTTGCGCGGTAAACCACGGAAAACCACGGTAAACCACAATTATAAATATAATATGTATCTCCTTTATTTATAAGAGCGGTTTACCGTGGTTTACCGTGGTTTACCGTTTAAAACAAAGACAAACACCATTTTTCATTTAAGTTTACCGTGGTTTATCGATGTTATAATCTTGTTTTGGCCAAATTAAGTTTCACTGCTACAAAGTGTCGTCCCGCAATTCAATGCAAGCTTTTTAAACCACAGGCCTCCCAAAAAAAGCAGAAACACAGCAAGCCCATGCTGGGTACAAACGTGCAGTATTTCAGTTTCTCTGAGCTCTCTTAATAAAGCATGACTATTTCAGTTATTTTACCACTAATAACATTCCTATTATGCAATGAATATATGGATATGACATAAAATATCCTTATTGCTGGGTACAACGATTTTAAGAACAAAGAAGACAGCAAGCTATCTTCAAAACCACCATAAGCATTCCAGTATGTTATTTTAAATTGTATATTCCATAGACGATCTCGGCCAAAAATAGTTAAGAATATTCTTGTCTTCGTTACATTTTGTACGTAAACTACTCATCGGATATAAAATAAACAATTTAACCCCCGCCCCCTCTCCACGTGCATTATTTCAGTTTCTCAGAGCTCCCTTAATAAAGCATGACTATTTAATAGTTATTGTACTGCTAATAAAATTCCTATTATGCAATGCGGAATATGTGGATATGACATAAAATATCCTTATTACTACGTGCAACGATTTTTAGAACAAATAAGACAGCACGCTAACTTCAAAACTACCATAAACATTCCATTCTCTGCTATTTTTAATTGTACCTTCCACAGACAACCCCGGACAAAAATGCTTAAGAAAATATTTTTATTATTCAATTGTTCTCTTATATTAGCTTTTAAACAAGAATAACACAATATTACTTACCCCCCTTTCCCCCGGGTACAATGTTGGTGCTTGCAAGTGTTCCCAGAGCAAAGTGGCAGTCCGTCTCAACATTGTATGGGGAGGGGGAGGGGGGAGGGTCACTTGTTCGCCAAGTATTACCAGAGTATACGAGCTTTTGAACTTTTTCTTAAGAATATTGTCCGGGATTGTCTGCGCTGAGAGACTGCTGTGTCATTGTTGTTTTATCTTTGCTGAGCCCGCACATGGAATGTTCTTTGGTATTTTAGTCACGTGTATACATTCGAAGACCTGCACGAACGATATTGCTAATTAGTGACGTCACAATATTTAATTTTTAGTTCAAAAGTGTTCATTGTCGTCCAGTAACTGCAAATTGTGCGCTCTAATTATGGTATTTTAAAGGTTAATCACGCCTGAAAAGTAGGCATATTTACAGCTCGCATTTGAAGAAGGGAAATATTATCTAGCAGGCCAAGCGATAAAAATCAACATTACTAAGGAGACGTACTACGAATTTTCCAAGCGTTTAATACAAACAAAAGTTTTACTTATTCGTAATCAATTTAGAATGAAACGCGTACAAGCACTGTAGCGCTACTGAGTGGCTAACAACAATCCATCCCCACCCCTACCCCCTCCGTCTTATACATTACAAAGCCATTACACATCTACATCGCTCCCAATTGAAAATCTATATATACAGCTATGGTTAACAAGTGAGAAACAGTGATTCCCCCCCAGAAAGTAACGGTAAACCCAACTTTTTGCGCGGTAAACCACGGAAAACCACGGTAAACCACAATTATAAATATAATATGTATCTCCTTTATTTATAAGAGCGGTTTACCGTGGTTTACCGTGGTTTACCGTTTAAAACAAAGACAAACACCATTTTTCATTTAAGTTTACCGTGGTTTATCGATGTTATAATCTTGTTTTGGCCAAATTAAGTTTCACTGCTACAAAGTGTCGTCCCGCAATTCAATGCAAGCTTTTTAAACCACAGGCCTCCCAAAAAAAGCAGAAACACAGCAAGCCCATGCTGGGTACAAACGTGCAGTATTTCAGTTTCTCTGAGCTCTCTTAATAAAGCATGACTATTTCAGTTATTTTACCACTAATAACATTCCTATTATGCAATGAATATATGGATATGACATAAAATATCCTTATTGCTGGGTACAACGATTTTAAGAACAAAGAAGACAGCAAGCTATCTTCAAAACCACCATAAGCATTCCAGTATGTTATTTTAAATTGTATATTCCATAGACGATCTCGGCCAAAAATAGTTAAGAATATTCTTGTCTTCGTTACATTTTGTACGTAAACTACTCATCGGATATAAAATAAACAATTTAACCCCCGCCCCCTCTCCACGTGCATTATTTCAGTTTCTCAGAGCTCCCTTAATAAAGCATGACTATTTAATAGTTATTGTACTGCTAATAAAATTCCTATTATGCAATGCGGAATATGTGGATATGACATAAAATATCCTTATTACTACGTGCAACGATTTTTAGAACAAATAAGACAGCACGCTAACTTCAAAACTACCATAAACATTCCATTCTCTGCTATTTTTAATTGTACCTTCCACAGACAACCCCGGACAAAAATGCTTAAGAAAATATTTTTATTATTCAATTGTTCTCTTATATTAGCTTTTAAACAAGAATAACACAATATTACTTACCCCCCTTTCCCCCGGGTACAATGTTGGTGCTTGCAAGTGTTCCCAGAGCAAAGTGGCAGTCCGTCTCAACATTGTATGGGGAGGGGGAGGGGGGAGGGTCACTTGTTCGCCAAGTATTACCAGAGTATACGAGCTTTTGAACTTTTTCTTAAGAATATTGTCCGGGATTGTCTGCGCTGAGAGACTGCTGTGTCATTGTTGTTTTATCTTTGCTGAGCCCGCACATGGAATGTTCTTTGGTATTTTAGTCACGTGTATACATTCGAAGACCTGCACGAACGATATTGCTAATTAGTGACGTCACAATATTTAATTTTTAGTTCAAAAGTGTTCATTGTCGTCCAGTAACTGCAAATTGTGCGCTCTAATTATGGTATTTTAAAGGTTAATCACGCCTGAAAAGTAGGCATATTTACAGCTCGCATTTGAAGAAGGGAAATATTATCTAGCAGGCCAAGCGATAAAAATCAACATTACTAAGGAGACGTACTACGAATTTTCCAAGCGTTTAATACAAACAAAAGTTTTACTTATTCGTAATCAATTTAGAATGAAACGCGTACAAGCACTGTAGCGCTACTGAGTGGCTAACAACAATCCATCCCCACCCCTACCCCCTCCGTCTTATACATTACAAAGCCATTACACATCTACATCGCTCCCAATTGAAAATCTATATATACAGCTATGGTTAACAAGTGAGAAACAGTGATTCCCCCCCAGAAAGTAACGGTAAACCCAACTTTTTGCGCGGTAAACCACGGAAAACCACGGTAAACCACAATTATAAATATAATATGTATCTCCTTTATTTATAAGAGCGGTTTACCGTGGTTTACCGTGGTTTACCGTTTAAAACAAAGACAAACACCATTTTTCATTTAAGTTTACCGTGGTTTATCGATGTTATAATCTTGTTTTGGCCAAATTAAGTTTCACTGCTACAAAGTGTCGTCCCGCAATTCAATGCAAGCTTTTTAAACCACAGGCCTCCCAAAAAAAGCAGAAACACAGCAAGCCCATGCTGGGTACAAACGTGCAGTATTTCAGTTTCTCTGAGCTCTCTTAATAAAGCATGACTATTTCAGTTATTTTACCACTAATAACATTCCTATTATGCAATGAATATATGGATATGACATAAAATATCCTTATTGCTGGGTACAACGATTTTAAGAACAAAGAAGACAGCAAGCTATCTTCAAAACCACCATAAGCATTCCAGTATGTTATTTTAAATTGTATATTCCATAGACGATCTCGGCCAAAAATAGTTAAGAATATTCTTGTCTTCGTTACATTTTGTACGTAAACTACTCATCGGATATAAAATAAACAATTTAACCCCCGCCCCCTCTCCACGTGCATTATTTCAGTTTCTCAGAGCTCCCTTAATAAAGCATGACTATTTAATAGTTATTGTACTGCTAATAAAATTCCTATTATGCAATGCGGAATATGTGGATATGACATAAAATATCCTTATTACTACGTGCAACGATTTTTAGAACAAATAAGACAGCACGCTAACTTCAAAACTACCATAAACATTCCATTCTCTGCTATTTTTAATTGTACCTTCCACAGACAACCCCGGACAAAAATGCTTAAGAAAATATTTTTATTATTCAATTGTTCTCTTATATTAGCTTTTAAACAAGAATAACACAATATTACTTACCCCCCTTTCCCCCGGGTACAATGTTGGTGCTTGCAAGTGTTCCCAGAGCAAAGTGGCAGTCCGTCTCAACATTGTATGGGGAGGGGGAGGGGGGAGGGTCACTTGTTCGCCAAGTATTACCAGAGTATACGAGCTTTTGAACTTTTTCTTAAGAATATTGTCCGGGATTGTCTGCGCTGAGAGACTGCTGTGTCATTGTTGTTTTATCTTTGCTGAGCCCGCACATGGAATGTTCTTTGGTATTTTAGTCACGTGTATACATTCGAAGACCTGCACGAACGATATTGCTAATTAGTGACGTCACAATATTTAATTTTTAGTTCAAAAGTGTTCATTGTCGTCCAGTAACTGCAAATTGTGCGCTCTAATTATGGTATTTTAAAGGTTAATCACGCCTGAAAAGTAGGCATATTTACAGCTCGCATTTGAAGAAGGGAAATATTATCTAGCAGGCCAAGCGATAAAAATCAACATTACTAAGGAGACGTACTACGAATTTTCCAAGCGTTTAATACAAACAAAAGTTTTACTTATTCGTAATCAATTTAGAATGAAACGCGTACAAGCACTGTAGCGCTACTGAGTGGCTAACAACAATCCATCCCCACCCCTACCCCCTCCGTCTTATACATTACAAAGCCATTACACATCTACATCGCTCCCAATTGAAAATCTATATATACAGCTATGGTTAACAAGTGAGAAACAGTGATTCCCCCCCAGAAAGTAACGGTAAACCCAACTTTTTGCGCGGTAAACCACGGAAAACCACGGTAAACCACAATTATAAATATAATATGTATCTCCTTTATTTATAAGAGCGGTTTACCGTGGTTTACCGTGGTTTACCGTTTAAAACAAAGACAAACACCATTTTTCATTTAAGTTTACCGTGGTTTATCGATGTTATAATCTTGTTTTGGCCAAATTAAGTTTCACTGCTACAAAGTGTCGTCCCGCAATTCAATGCAAGCTTTTTAAACCACAGGCCTCCCAAAAAAAGCAGAAACACAGCAAGCCCATGCTGGGTACAAACGTGCAGTATTTCAGTTTCTCTGAGCTCTCTTAATAAAGCATGACTATTTCAGTTATTTTACCACTAATAACATTCCTATTATGCAATGAATATATGGATATGACATAAAATATCCTTATTGCTGGGTACAACGATTTTAAGAACAAAGAAGACAGCAAGCTATCTTCAAAACCACCATAAGCATTCCAGTATGTTATTTTAAATTGTATATTCCATAGACGATCTCGGCCAAAAATAGTTAAGAATATTCTTGTCTTCGTTACATTTTGTACGTAAACTACTCATCGGATATAAAATAAACAATTTAACCCCCGCCCCCTCTCCACGTGCATTATTTCAGTTTCTCAGAGCTCCCTTAATAAAGCATGACTATTTAATAGTTATTGTACTGCTAATAAAATTCCTATTATGCAATGCGGAATATGTGGATATGACATAAAATATCCTTATTACTACGTGCAACGATTTTTAGAACAAATAAGACAGCACGCTAACTTCAAAACTACCATAAACATTCCATTCTCTGCTATTTTTAATTGTACCTTCCACAGACAACCCCGGACAAAAATGCTTAAGAAAATATTTTTATTATTCAATTGTTCTCTTATATTAGCTTTTAAACAAGAATAACACAATATTACTTACCCCCCTTTCCCCCGGGTACAATGTTGGTGCTTGCAAGTGTTCCCAGAGCAAAGTGGCAGTCCGTCTCAACATTGTATGGGGAGGGGGAGGGGGGAGGGTCACTTGTTCGCCAAGTATTACCAGAGTATACGAGCTTTTGAACTTTTTCTTAAGAATATTGTCCGGGATTGTCTGCGCTGAGAGACTGCTGTGTCATTGTTGTTTTATCTTTGCTGAGCCCGCACATGGAATGTTCTTTGGTATTTTAGTCACGTGTATACATTCGAAGACCTGCACGAACGATATTGCTAATTAGTGACGTCACAATATTTAATTTTTAGTTCAAAAGTGTTCATTGTCGTCCAGTAACTGCAAATTGTGCGCTCTAATTATGGTATTTTAAAGGTTAATCACGCCTGAAAAGTAGGCATATTTACAGCTCGCATTTGAAGAAGGGAAATATTATCTAGCAGGCCAAGCGATAAAAATCAACATTACTAAGGAGACGTACTACGAATTTTCCAAGCGTTTAATACAAACAAAAGTTTTACTTATTCGTAATCAATTTAGAATGAAACGCGTACAAGCACTGTAGCGCTACTGAGTGGCTAACAACAATCCATCCCCACCCCTACCCCCTCCGTCTTATACATTACAAAGCCATTACACATCTACATCGCTCCCAATTGAAAATCTATATATACAGCTATGGTTAACAAGTGAGAAACAGTGATTCCCCCCCAGAAAGTAACGGTAAACCCAACTTTTTGCGCGGTAAACCACGGAAAACCACGGTAAACCACAATTATAAATATAATATGTATCTCCTTTATTTATAAGAGCGGTTTACCGTGGTTTACCGTGGTTTACCGTTTAAAACAAAGACAAACACCATTTTTCATTTAAGTTTACCGTGGTTTATCGATGTTATAATCTTGTTTTGGCCAAATTAAGTTTCACTGCTACAAAGTGTCGTCCCGCAATTCAATGCAAGCTTTTTAAACCACAGGCCTCCCAAAAAAAGCAGAAACACAGCAAGCCCATGCTGGGTACAAACGTGCAGTATTTCAGTTTCTCTGAGCTCTCTTAATAAAGCATGACTATTTCAGTTATTTTACCACTAATAACATTCCTATTATGCAATGAATATATGGATATGACATAAAATATCCTTATTGCTGGGTACAACGATTTTAAGAACAAAGAAGACAGCAAGCTATCTTCAAAACCACCATAAGCATTCCAGTATGTTATTTTAAATTGTATATTCCATAGACGATCTCGGCCAAAAATAGTTAAGAATATTCTTGTCTTCGTTACATTTTGTACGTAAACTACTCATCGGATATAAAATAAACAATTTAACCCCCGCCCCCTCTCCACGTGCATTATTTCAGTTTCTCAGAGCTCCCTTAATAAAGCATGACTATTTAATAGTTATTGTACTGCTAATAAAATTCCTATTATGCAATGCGGAATATGTGGATATGACATAAAATATCCTTATTACTACGTGCAACGATTTTTAGAACAAATAAGACAGCACGCTAACTTCAAAACTACCATAAACATTCCATTCTCTGCTATTTTTAATTGTACCTTCCACAGACAACCCCGGACAAAAATGCTTAAGAAAATATTTTTATTATTCAATTGTTCTCTTATATTAGCTTTTAAACAAGAATAACACAATATTACTTACCCCCCTTTCCCCCGGGTACAATGTTGGTGCTTGCAAGTGTTCCCAGAGCAAAGTGGCAGTCCGTCTCAACATTGTATGGGGAGGGGGAGGGGGGAGGGTCACTTGTTCGCCAAGTATTACCAGAGTATACGAGCTTTTGAACTTTTTCTTAAGAATATTGTCCGGGATTGACCCCGGACAAAAATGCTTAAGAAAATATTTTTATTATTCAATTGTTCTCTTATATTAGCTTTTAAACAAGAATAACACAATATTACTTACCCCCCTTTCCCCCGGGTACAATGTTGGTGCTTGCAAGTGTTCCCAGAGCAAAGTGGCAGTCCGTCTCAACATTGTATGGGGAGGGGGAGGGGGGAGGGTCACTTGTTCGCCAAGTATTACCAGAGTATACGAGCTTTTGAACTTTTTCTTAAGAATATTGTCCGGGATTGTAGGGTTAAAGTTAACCTTGGCTTCGAACAACCCGGCCCAGATCATTGTATGTTTTATGAATTGTTTCGGTGTTTTAATTCTAGTTTCACTGGGTCAAATAAACATACTATATTGCAAGGAGGTTTACTAAGAAACTGTTTTATTGTTGTTGTTTTTCTTGTTTAACCACAGCTTCAGGCGGGTCGGGTTATAGAGCAGCCGTGAGGTTTCAATTCACTGTTGAAAGTTTTCGGTGATTGCTTTGGTTTTGCGTTTACTTAGCTTTTTTATTGGCTGTGAAAATGTTTTGTAATCAGTCAGCGAATCAAATTCCAGAGTAAAGCAATCGTGGTTTTGGTCAGTCACGCAATCAATCCGGCCACGAGGCTGTCTGTAAAACCAATCCGTGTTCACTTTAGTTCGTGATTGGTTCGTTGTAATTGCTTTGGTTTTACTACAGCCAATTTAAACCTGCTCTATTAGTTAAGTAGAAACCAACTAGTGTTCTATCACCAATCCTGCAATCTGATTGGCTAATTTACTCACTATCTATCCTGTGATAGAATAGCAAAAAAGCCGGCTCTCGCCTAAATAACTACCCAACACTTCTCCCCCCGTGCAATTAAAGCCCAACAACCTTTTGGTAGTTGCGTGCTCTGGCTGGAAGACCGCGCGCCCAGCCAAGATTTCAAAGAAAGCACGCTAGCCTAAAGAGAAAAACGCATACAACAAATATAATTAATAATCACATAATAGTTAAACGAAACGATACATACAAAATCCACTCTATTCGCCAACATACTGAAGAGAAGATCTTCGTTCCCGAATATGCTGTTACAAAACCCAGGAATAAACGATTCCTTCATCGTGGGTAAGTCCATCCAACCCGAGACAAAATCTCGGACATGTTCCCCGTCGTACGTAAGCATTGGCCAGAACGGTGCAGATACCCACGCTGGAACAATTAGGGTTCCAACTGAACGACAATTCCTCATATGCAATAAAACGCGTGGAATCAAGGAAATAGGTGGACAAATATAATTTTTCTCTCCTGATCAATCTATAACAAGAGCGTCAATATCCTCGGATCCTGGATTCCAATAGCGAGAGTTAAAACGCCAAATTTTCTTATTAACGTGATTAGCAAAACGGTCGATCGAATGCGGGCCCCAAATCGCATCAATATGCTCAAGTGTATCACGAAAAATACCCCAGTCATTCGACTAAGAAAGTCTGCTTGCTCGTTTAAAGAACGAGGAATCCATTCCATTTCAATTGAAATGTTGTGTTCGCAGCAAATCTGGTAAATACGAAGTGCTTCGCGTTGTAAATCGCTTTTATTGCTCCCATTAGACATAATTCTGGGCACGTTCTGATTGTCGGAAAACCATTTCACAGATAAACCTGACAGTCTATGCACCAAGGACATCGACACATACTTGACCGCTAAAATTTCTTTCAATGTTGAGCTCGAGTTCAACTCATCTGCGAACCACGAACCAGCAACACGGTCTTTGCCGCAAGTTACTAGATATCCACCAAAACCGCTGTTGCTGGCGTCCGAAAACACTATGCCGACCGTGCTAGATTTAGGAACCATGGCTTTGCCGTTGATTCGGTCAATGTTATCCAACCAAAAAGAAAATTCGGAATAAATCTCTGAAGAAATGCAAACACGATCATCCCACGACGATCTTTGTTCAATAAGCGAATAACAGTAACGGGTCATTAAACGAGTTACATTACCCACGGCAATTGACATATAAATGATTTGGCCAGTAATCGACGCCAAACTACGGACTCCCAAAACGTTTTGACAAAGGAATGATTCTAATGATGATTTCAATTTGATAATTCGACGCTCGGGAATGCGGATCAGACCATATTGAAAATCCAAGATGGTGCCAAGAAAGGTGACTTCTTGACCAGGAACCCAATTCGACTTCTCCTCGTTAATAGTAAAACCCGAAGAAATAAGATCTTCTCGGACCGACGAACTCAGAGTTTCTGCCTTTTCAAAACTTTCCGCTCCACCAATACCATCGTCTAAATAGAGTAACATAAGAGAACCTTTCCCCCTCCAAAATTTTACAAACTGTCTCATAACTTTCGTAAACACGTACGGCGCAGACGTCAGACCAAATGGTAACACTTTAAACTCAAAATATCTCATTACCCCAATATTCGCGGGCCACTTGAATGCTAGAAACTTCCTATGTTCTTCGCAAATGTCGATATGATGATAAGCGGACTTCAAGTCAAAGGTAAACACAAACACTCCTGGATGGAACAATTGCAGCACTGTTCTTAGGTCTTCATATTTCACAGACTTTTTTAAAATGAACTCATTAAGATGAGACAAGTCCAAAATAAAGCGGAGTTTATCCGATGACTGCACGGCCACGTGCAACGGATTGCAATACGTTGGATAATTACTCACTTCGCGGACACACCCACGTTGTAAAAGTTCCACAATAGCTTCGTTTACAAAGTCACAATGAATACGAGATGAATTTCGATTATCTATGGAATATGGAAAAAGCGGATCTTTGAATAAGATCTTGTAGCCATTTTCAATGATGTCTAGAACAAACTGTGAAGTGCCAATACTGCGCCCAAAAAGGTAGATTAGAACGTAATTTTCCTTGGACAAAGTCACCAATCGATGATTGTTCAAGTTCAAAGGTCTCATTTAGTGGAATGAGGATTCGGTTTGTTTGAAGGGCAGGAGTTGGCCCAGTGACCACGTCGTCCGCATCGATAGCACAAGTCACGATCGACTCTTGTTGCTGTTGCCGGATAGTTGACAAACCGCCCATATTGCGATTGGGGACGAAAATAAGGGCTCGGATAAGGATTGGCATTAACATGACTAGGAAAACTAGGTTGAAACGACTGATAACTTGATTTCTTAATAGGCTTCCGTTTCTTTTCTTGGAGAGCCTTGCAACGATAAGCTGCTCTCTTTTCGGCTTTTTTTATTTTTCTTGCATCAGACTCATCATCGTCAACGTACTCTTGGATCGTTGCCCACCCATATTCAGACTTATCAGCTAATTTTACTAGTTTTTGACGATTATTTAATAAAACAATACCTTCCTTCAGGAGGTCTTGGGCTCTGGCCACGTTGCCATTTTCCAAAGCGTGGAGGGCTTTCGTATTCACTTTGATAGCCTTCTTGTTGAATTTGTGTTGTTCCTCGTTGCCTTTCTTTTTAAAGGTGAACGATTCTCCCTCTGCTTCAACAGCAATTTGATGCGCGAAGTCGGATTGCTGTTGCAATAGAGATGACTGTAACCCAGCAATTTGAGTGTGCACAGCCGATAAAATACTATCCTTCTGCACATCCAGCAGCGCCCGAACCTCCGGTGAAATACCAGAATCGGCGCCAGAACTGCCACAACGAGCTTCGGACCGGCGAGAACTTTCGGCCATGAAGAGAACAGGTACAGTCAGCTTCAGAAATTCCGTCGACAAAATTTAAATTTTGTGTGCGGCTCCAGAGAGAACGCCAAGATGACAACCAACTCTCAATTATCCCTAATATACCTACAGCAATCCCTTGGGTAATACATACCGTCGAGAGCATCTTTTTTCGCTAATTTTCAAACCGCGAAAAAAATCATTTTTCGAAAGTGAAACAATGGCCATCGAGTAGCCTTCAGTTTAAGATTGAACAACTAGTTGGTTTCTACTAAAACAATTAGCCTACTCGCTCTCAGTTTCTATCAGCCGTTGTAGTTCACCACAAATTTTTCGCGCGCGCTCATTGGCCAAAACCTGTTGCTTCAGGCGATAGTGCCCGCTGAGTGCCCTTGAACTGCATTCTCGGGCTTATATTTGTTTTAAGAACATCAAATTTCCTCGGGCAACTATCAGCCGATAGTTCCTCATAGGACACACTATTTGTATAATAGAGCTTCGAGCTCATAGTCCAATTGTTAAATAAATGTAGCAGCTCTATTAAGGAATCAAGACTTCATTTGTTTAGATGAGTCGGACAATCATAATAAAGTTACCCTGCCAAAACAAATGTCGGTGGAAATATGGGGGGGACCATCCAGGTTCAGTGAACCCTGGGGACAGCCCCGGGCAGGGCAGGGCAGGGGGGGGGGGGTCGTTTCGTAGAAGAGTCGCAAAATTACCTGCGGCTACCTGCCTGCGGTCGCCTTCTCGTCTACATCAAGCACATAAGACTCCACGTAGATAAATAATTGGCAATTGTGAATCTACGCGGCCGGGCGTTCGGGTAGACGCAGAATTGGCAATTGTGAATCTACGCGGCGGGCGCTAGGAAAACACCAGCAGCTGCCGCCCCCACCAAAATACCTCTACCACTGGGGCCCAGCCGGGGCGTCCCCACCCCCGGGCTCCGAAGCGCAAGCCATATGGTCTCGGGGATGCGCGGTCACTAACGAAAACAATTCCCTGCCGACGGTGATCCTGCATGAGCGCGGTCACTAACGTAAACAATTCCCTGGCAACGGCGATCCTGCATGAGCGCGGTCACTAACGTAAACAATTCCCTGACGACGGCGATCCTGCATGAGCGCGGTCACTAACGAAAAAATTAGGTGCTGATGCAATCGCCCGTGATGCGACTGGCATGACGAGATAGAATTCGCATACGAACCAGACAGACGGGTAATTCATACGGGGCTCTTAGCGAAGTGGAAATGCATTCCTTGGTCGGTTCTCTCGAACGAAATGTCGATTCTTAGCCCACGAGGCTTCCTAGTTTTATTCCCCCTCTCGGCGGGCTTTCTGCCGAATGCCGGAGCTGCTCGTACTTATCTGCCTCGGCAAGGACAAGGTTGAACTCGCTGTCAGAGACAGAGCCGTCTCGTAGGGCCTTCGAAACTAGATCGCGAACGGTGTTCACTTTTGCCTGTCCCAATACGACAGTTTTTTCGTGCTTCGAGACCTTAGCCGTCGGTCTTTTAGCCCAAACGGCTGTCGAAGCCGAAATGATTCCACACAACCCCCCAACTACCCCTAAAAGCAGGCCAACGACGACTCCAAGGCCTGAGAGACTTACCCCCAGACCGGAAGCGGATAGAATCACAGAGAGGCTTCCTGTACGTGGCCACAGCAACCCCATGGACGATATTTCGAACGCGAGAGTACTTTTTCCGAACCCCCTCGTAGTGTTTGACTTGGTTCTCAGGACCGGCAGCCGTATCGCATAGTTTTTGGAGGCGAAAGCTTTCCCCCTGCCCCTCCGCAGGCACTTCGGCAAGGGAAGGGTAAATACTGTCGCTTGCCATGGTCGGTATACGTTCACATCTCCAACTTCAATACGAAGCGTAGAGGTCGATTGCGGAAGTCTATGACGTTACCTTTCTCATCGCGAACTGTGAGGCGAAGGCTGCTCCGCATTGTCCCTATGGCTCGGACGGCTAGAGGATTTGAGGGGGAATAAGTCGTTTTTGCAAACCTCTCACCTCGGATCTCTAAGCTAGCCAGGACGTCTGAAGGCTTTCCAGCAAGAAGTGAGAAGCCGGAATCAATGATATCACAGTGGACATACACGGTGTGGATATCCTTAAGCACCAGTTCGTGGTTACCCACTTTAAGTGACACGCCGCTCTCCTCTTTTCTCCCCTTGACACATAACAATGTGCATAGATTCCTACTGAATCGAACTGGTTTCTTGACCACTAGGGTCCAAGACCCTCTCGGTAGAGGTTTCACGAATTTCACGATGCCAGCATCAATTGCGGACTTGAAGTAGGGCTGGAGGCTTGCTATGTCATTATGCCCTGCGGCAATATCGTATGGAAACATCACACCTTCGGTATCCCACCAGAACGAAGCCTTCTCTACTAGGTTCCACCAACTGTTCTCAAAAGTGGCCTCGACTAGCGAAACATTCTGGATAGAAAGAGGTTGGTCAAAGTAGACCGTATTGTCCGCCGTAGGACAGGAAACGTTGAGGGTCACCATGGTTGTATTAAAGCCTGAAGCCGACTTTAATACAGAATGCCGCTCGAACTAAAAAACAAGAAGGATTGGTTCAGCGGGCCATTGCCCCAAGACACTGGGCCCAAGCTTTCGCAGCGTGAGCAGGCTACGATCCTCGCCGATGGGAACCGCGAGATGGCTGCAAGTAGTGTTTCGACCCTTGCAGCATTTCGGAAGAAGTACCCCCACGCCGATCTAACCCAGTTCTACCCGGAAACGACCACAGATGGGGAAGGCTTCACAACAAATATTGTAAAGAACGCAGGCGCAAGGCGCAAGTCCGAGGCCCAATACTCGGCAGCTCCGGGCAGGCGAAGGAGCGCCGCCGGAATTTTCTCGTGCTTCTCGAGGATGCTATCGCAACACCAGGGGTCGCTAAAAGCATCGGTCGGTATCAAAGGGCCATCGGAGACGCCCACGCGCGCCTGGACTATGCAATCGCCCCCGGAATCTGGCTCCTACCGACCAACATGAACCTGGACATGGGCGCTGTTGTGGGATACAACAACAACCTCCTCCGGGCTAGTACCGACATGAGCATGGGGGTCAACGACGTCAATGGAGCACACAAAAAACCGCTGGCCCCATGCAGGAGCTCCGTCCTAAGAAGCAACTACCACATACAGCGGCACACACCGACAGCCACCCGCCAACACCCGTGGTTCCCAAGGCAGGGCAACCCGCGGCCCCAAAACACGAGGCCAACTTGACAATGGTGACGATTGCCGCCGCCGGAGCCGCATGTTGCCTGTTTCGCTAGCGTTTGTACTGCTCGACGAGGAAGACCACTACGGCGACGATCAGTAGCCAAGCGTTCTTTGCGAGGAAGCCAACCACCTCGCCCGCAGTGCGAAAGAGGAGACTGGCGATCATGGCGATCATGCCGATCGTCCCCGGCAGGATCTGCCCCAGCTTTTTACCAAGCGCCTGTAGCCCCTTGCCGACCCCCTTTGTCACCCCGTGGAGCCCCTGCTGCAACGCAGAAACCACGATGCCGATAACGGTGCCCGCTGCAGCTGCCACACCGAGCACGGTGAACCCATATTTTTTTAATATGGCTCGGATCCTATCGCGGAGTGACATACTCTCCTGGAGGGCTTCTTCTCGGCGTTCGAGGGCCGCTTCTTCCTCGTGGATAGAGGCAATTTCCTCACTAGCCGTTTCTCTCTCTGTCGCGGTCGATGTGGGGTCCTGCAGTATCTCTTCGTTTTGCGCACGCCGCCGCTCAAGCTGCTGTCTTGCCTGCTCGACTTCCTGTTCCGCCTGTTCTCGTGTAGGACCGAGGGCTGCTTTGAGGTCCTTGCCCAGCCTCTGGTATCTCTTCCCCTCCGCGGTGATTAGAGGCACTGGCTTCTCTCTGCTGCCCATGGCGTGAACGGAGATTCTCCCGTCCTCCATGGTAGCTACCTCAAGCGTCCATCGAATCCCCGCGTCGGGGTATAGGCGCCTAATCGTCTCGACCGCATCACGACTACCACCTTCGGCGACATAGTCGGTGAAGGCAAACCACTTGACCCCCTTGATAAAGGAAGTCTCTCATCGTCGTGGGTTTTGGGGTGAGCCTCCAACCAGTCCGTAGTGGGATTTCCTCGCCACCTGTGGCCCCACCTAACCCCGTTTGGAAGGGGTTAACAGCATTGTCTTCGTCCCCACCACCGCGAGGGTTTACTGGAGTCCTATCATTCGTCGTGTCGACTGGATCCACGTTGACGTCCATATTTAATGCGTACTCTACCAGCACATACGACTTCAACATGATATCGTCGAAGCTCGATCCAACCCGCGCCCCTAGAGAGGGTAGGGCCCTCAAAGCCACGCGCGTGCTCTATCGCACGACTTTCAACCCCTCGAGCGCCAATCCAGGTGAAAGGTTCCCACGCTTGGCGAAAACAAGCTCC
This sequence comes from Actinernus sp. WN-2022, assembly GCA_030867875.1. Classification (NCBI taxonomy): domain Eukaryota; kingdom Metazoa; phylum Cnidaria; class Anthozoa; order Actiniaria; family Actinernidae; genus Actinernus; species Actinernus sp. WN-2022. Next base: position 126,948 of record JAOWCC010000195.1, on the reverse strand, counting down.
TGGTCCCCGGCAGTCTGAGGCTCAGGACCAACCTCGCCCTATCTGGTGGCCATGCCAACAACCGCATGGTGGCCAACGTCGGTCGCTGCCTGGTCTCGTGGCGGGTCACAAAAATGGGCACAGACCTTAGAAGACAGCGCTCGGCCCGACCTCCTGCAGGTATATGGAGACCTCTATCTACCTGCCACGGAACGAGAGGCCCGCATAGAGCAGGGCATCCAATCCGCCAACCAAAACAAACTCCGCTCGGGTGCGGGCGATAAAGACACCTCGAATGCGGCTGACAATGCGATACTGGCCGCATACGGTGGTAAGTACACGATCCCCCTTGACCACGACATTGTCACAACCTACGGTGTTCTGTACCCGCACGCACTACACGACATCTTGTCCTTCGAATTGACCCTGGCGCCAGCCACAGACGTTATAGTGGGATCCGACAACACAAAAGTAGGCACTTATAAGCTCACAAACATAGAGCTAGAATACCAAGTCATCGAGGATCCCGATCTTGCGGCGCAGGCCGAGGGGGGCTACGACACTGGCACGGCCTTTCTGTACAACCACGCCGCGCACTTCAAGACTGTTCCGGTCAACCGAGAGAGCGACACGCTGGTGTCTGAGAATGTGAACGTCCCCCGCCGCTCCTTCACTGGGCTCCTGCTGCTGTTCGTCACTTGCCACGATGCGGGCGCTCGGGATAGCGAGCAGTTCGTAAATCCAGGCATCTCCAAGGTGGAGGTTGACGTCAACGGCATCCCCAACACCCTCTTCCCCTCTGGGATGTTGCCGCCCGATTTCTGGGAGTCCGCAAAGGGGTGGTTCTGCGGGGGGGGGGGGGGGGGGGGGGGGGTAGGTGGTGGAACCACTACCTACATGACACCCCAGAAGTTCTACAAGAGCAAGTTCGCTGTACTGATCGACTGTCGCACTGCGAAAGACAGCACCGTTCACGGAGATGGCCTGGCCCGAATAGGTAGCGGAAAAGACCTCCAGCTGCGTGTTCATCGCTCGGGGGGCTCAGGGATTGTGAACATGCACATCTACGTGCTTGCCGATGCAAAGATCACCATAAAAAATAGAGCACTTGATAATGTCACATATTAACTGGGGCGACAGCGGAACAAGTCCCCCAGCCAACAGAGGAACCATCGAACAGTGAGAAGCCCCCTTCGCTCATATTCGAATTCGCCGGAGTGGCTTTGGCGCTGGCCCACCTTTACTTGCAGTACCGTAAATACCACGGCTAATTAGGGTAAACCTTAGGGTAAGCATTGGGGTAATATGGACTCACTCACAGAACACGTGCCCTTCAACGCATTGATAGTGGGCCCCACGAACTGCGGGAAGACCCAGTTTCTCGTTGACACCCTCCGGGGAGCGTTTCGCGGAAAGTTTGATTATATCGTTTCGATCTGTCCCACCTACGTCCACAACAAGTCCTACCGGGGTTTTGCCCGTCGAGACCCACATTTCTTCGTTATCTCACCCCCGCAGGATGCTATCGATGCCGCGCTGCGCGTGTGCGCTTGTGTCTTTGAAGGTACAAACACGCTGGTGATTCTGGACTACTGTGCCGCGAGCAAGGACGTCAAACGGCGCACGGACAAGTTGACCGACTTGGCCTTCTCCGCGCGCCACATCGGGCTCAGTGTTTGGGTGTTGACGCAACAACACAATCATCTGCAAGCCCTATCGGGAGAATGTGGCCTGTGTCGTTGCCTTTCACACCGCGTCCGTAGCAGACACCAAGAATCTGTTCGAGGACTATGGTTCTGGCCTGTCGCTGGACGAAAGGCAGCTGCTGGTGTCGGAGCTCCGAGCCCACAGGTTCGCTCACGTATGCTTCGGCCTGCAACAACCCTTCGTTGTTATATTGGAGATACCTGCACCCGTTGCATATATGCGCCAATGATGACCGATAAGGAGCTCGATGCTCTCATAGGGGGTCCCCCTAACGAATTCGCTAAAAGCCCCGAGGTCTCGGAGGTGGACCAGCTAGAAGAGCAACGGGAGGCCCTAAAAATACTGGCTGTGATGGGGACTTCCGATCAATACCTCGGAAAGTGCCTCACCCTAGGGGACGTAGCCCGGCTGACGAATAAGGACGTCAAGCAACTCTATGGGCGGTACCAGACCATAGTGACGCAACAAGTTGCCGGCGGCTTGGTTAACGGGATGCTCCGTTTCGCCACGCGTGTTGTGGCGGCCATACTCCCCATCGACAATCAGCAGGCGCTGGCAGAGGACTTGCGGAATGACCATATGATCCGTAGGGAGATCGGCAGTGCGACAGGGCTAATACTACTACATACAGGCCGCCTCGCTGCCTTAGTGTCCGCTGGGATGCACGTGGCTAACCATACCGATTTCGAGTTAAAGTTACCTTCCATAAGCGATATACAACTTGGTGCTGATACCCAAGATGCCGGAGCCGACAGCGGAACAAGTCCCCCAGCCGACAGAGGAACCACCGAACAATGAGAAGCCCCCTTCGCTCATATTCGAATTCGCCGGAGTGGCTTTGGCGCTGGCCCACCTTTACTTGCAGTACCGTAAATACCACGGCTAATTAGGGCAATTAGTAGGGTAAACCTTAGGGTGACTAGGGTAAACTTAGGGTAAGCATTGGGGTAATTAAGTTAATTTAGAAGGAGGTCGGGTTTCGGACCAGGAGCGCCTGCAGCGCCACGCCGAAGACGACCTATCCGACACGGACCGAGCTCTCGAGTTATACAACACGGTCCACGTGGGGTTGCACCGTATTTCTTCGAAGAAGGAGCCCGATTTCAGCACCTACTACCGGCCCTCAGGCGCCCAAAAAAACAGGCGAGCTGGTCTATGTCGGCGGCGGCATGCTTGCCCTTGGCTACGCCGCCAGCCGGTGGTTGTAGTAAAAAAAAAAATTCTGCGCCTGGTATACCATGAGTTTGGCGGAATAGCTATGGTGCGCAATGCATGGCGTGGCTTCTGCTGCTAAACACGATGCCATTGCCGGCGGTCTTTCTGATTTCGGCGACATAGCAAACCGGAACTTAGAGCTAAAGAAAACAATTTTTTGAGATTGTTATACTGATTATGTATTTAGATGTAGTTATCAGTTGAATTGCTAAAAAGGTCATATATTATACCCAGCAAAAGAAAACCACCAGCGAGCGAAAACCAAACACAATGCCAATGGCGGAACGCAGACCACATGCCTGTAAAGTCGTGCGCGCGCATCATATTTACCAGTTCCCCGGCCGAGACATACACATGAGGACACGATCGCTTGGGAAAGCACAGGTAGCCCACACATGACCACAGGGAGTCCACTGCAAGATTAGTATGCGTTCTCCTCAATCTCGTTCCCAGGGTCTTCTCGGTCAGATCCAAGATCTGGATCTGACCGAGAAGACCCTGGGGACGAGGTTGCGTTCTCCTTCGTCGAACGCAATAAATTATCTCGACTGGTAAATACATGTTCGCGCGCACGACATGTGCTCTGCGTATTGTGTTTGGTTTTGGCTCGCTGGTGGTTTTCTTTTGCTGGGTAAGTTGTCTTGTTGTTTCCTATAAATCAAATGCGATGATGTTTAGAAAGTTTGCAAGTACGATTAGTCAAAGCCTGAGGAAAGTGTATACGATTTAATACTGGAACACTGAAGAAGTTTGATGTCCGAACTACTGAAACAGGGCCTGTTTTGTCGGCCTGCACCTCGAAGGCGACCCCGAAGAAGGCGAAGGAATAATCTGAATGGTTTACGTTCTACACTGGAGTGCAATCATCAGCATTAAAGACAAATGACCTCCCATGACCCATGTAGCAGTGGACACAATTTATTATTGTGTATCATGAAGCCAGCCTTGGTTTCACTTGAACAGGCTTGAAACGTAATCAATATATTCTGCAGCCAACCTTCCATCATCTCACTTGAGGAATAATCCGAATGGTTTACAGTAACTGGAGTGCAGTTTATACACATTATATATGGTTTATGCAGTTCTACACTGGAGTGCAATCATCAGCATAAACAACAAATTATGAAATGACCTCCCAGCAGTGCATGGACACATAATTTATTGTGTATCATTGGAGCCAGCCTTGGTTTCACTTGAACACGCTTGAAGAATAACCTCAATCCTAGGAACTGACAGGCACATTTGTATTGGGTTGATTGTGTTCTACAATAATTCTAATCACAGTATTTTACACTGTACTCCAGACAGCAAAATCATTGTTCAAGAACATTATACTCTGGTGGCAGCCAGGAACTGGAGTGTAATTTATGTCTATTATATAGCTACATGTATATGTATGTTCTAAGCTGGAGAACAATTGATGACATTGATTAGAAATCATTAAATTACTACCTCCTGAGGACAGTCAGCATTGTGGAGCCAGCCTAATGGTCTTCAAAATCTGGAATGCAGTTTATACACATCCATATTGGGTTGATTTTCTTCTACACTAACTCCAATCACAATTTATTGTTTTACACTGTTAACACCACACAGCAAAATCATTGTTCAAGAATACTCCATGAATGAACAAGCATAAACATTTTATAGCCACATAAGCATTAAATTATTTAATATTACATGTATCTACAGTTTTATTATATTACTCTGATATGGACTACATGTACATGGTTCATTTTCCCCTTAAGCATTATATAGCGACACTTACTGTGACATCACACAGGCCAGTCACGCCACATTTGTTGCTTTCTGTGGTTGGCAGAAACGAAGTGTGAACCCAGTCAGATGCTTATAAAATATCACAGGTCGGTGCTTATTCATTGCCAAATTACTTTCTTGTTCTTCCAAAATGCAAGCAAGCCCTTTCATTGAAGCTTATATGCTCTTAACTTGTAAGTCATATAAAGGAATTATAAAAGACTTCAGATGTATTTTGTGAGGCCTAAATTGCTAGTTCCCATACAGGTCGTACAAACACGTTTTTTTTTGCCAACCACATTATATATGCAAATATATAAATGACACAAACAGTAAGTATCGCTATTTTATTAACAAAATACGAATTGCATGGCTTCCTCGCATGTATTCCCTTTTTTAGCAATTCAACTGATAACTACATCTAAATACATAATCAGTACTCAAGCATGTTAAGGCCTGGTTCAGAGGTCAAATTTCGGGTAAAAACTGTTTTCCTTATTTCAACACAGCTGTCAGTGTGGTAAGTACACCAAGTTTCTCACGATAATAGGTATCACCATTCTTTACTACCTTAAGTGGTTTGTGTGTAGTAAAACGTGTCACGTGATCTGTCATGTGACTCAGAACACGAAATCAGTAAATCAAAAACGCGGCTCCGAGTTTACAACAGCTAGGATGATGAGTGGATGTGTTTAGTTAAGAATGAAGCCTTTTACCTAAATCAACTTAGAAAAGATGACTACAATGTTTCGTTAACGAGTAATTAAGGCGAAAATATGCAAAATAGGTCACGTGACTTTTTGCACCCGTAATATCTCCTTATCTTTACCTGATAGTCATGTTTTCTAAGTGTGGTCTGAAACACTGCGGAAGGAGTAATGTTTTAGCAGGATTACTTTATATTCATATGTTATCGTCGCAGCCGCATTTCACTTAAATGATCTTATATAATTATGACGTCATCGGTCACGTGATAAGACAACCATCCACTTAAAAAAAATAAGGAAGTGGATATTAGTATTATGGTGTAATTAGATTTTGTTTAAACTGTTATTTCTGTAAGAAAACATTATTTAATGTAAATCTATTTTCCGTAAAATGAACCAGGCCTTAACATGCTTGAGTATAACGATCTCAAAAAATCGTTTTCTTTATATCTGTCAATTATTTTATGACCTACATGTATTTAATTTAACCAAACTGATGCATTCTCTTGTATATCTTTTAGTCAAATCATTCAAAACTATTCACATTATTTAAAGACAAACATTTTTGCTAAGGATATTTTATACCCACAGTAGGCTGAGTCACTCTGTTAATATTGACAATGAAGTCCACATTACTGCAGCTAGGGTGTAGATTTCCGTTACCACAGGAAGCCCAATCCTTATACAAAAATATTTACACTGCTGTCCACATCATTGCAGCAATCTTTCAGCGTTTCATGTTTAATACCACAGTCCTTTCTCTTACAAAAAATAAGTCGAATGCACTTTGATAATCTATGATTACTTCTAGTAAAGAACTGAATAAATGGAAGCAAGAGCCCGTCTGGGCTTCCACTCGGGCCACATGAGATTGAAGATGAAATACACTTTCATTTGAAATCCTCTTAGCAATAACCAAAGGGAAGAATTATTAGCTGAATTTAGCAGTCCTCCCAGTTAGCTCAGTGGTTAAGCTCTGGTCTGTTGAGCGGGAGATCGCGGGTTCAAACCCGGGCCGGACCAGCACTCGGGGTCTTAAAATAACTGAGGAGAAGGTGCTGCCTTTGTGAAACAACTGCAAATGGTTAGACCTTCACGTCTTCTCGGATAAGGACGTAAAATCGTAGGTCTCCCGTCGGCCTCAAGTTTATCAGACTGTCACGAGTTACCGACGTAAAATAAAGTTGCTTTACTTTACTTTACAGTCTTTAGGAGTGGCCGGTAGCGCGGTGACTTTCATTCTCTGCTCCCCAAGTATATGTGTAATTTAATATTTTTGTTTTTCTCGTATGTAAATTAAAGAAGTTGACCTTTTAATTTAAACACTACTTATTCATGTAACACACGTTTACAATTTAGTCTGCTGTTCTGTTATACTGCAGGTTCCGAGTACTAATACCGTAGATGATTGTCTCAAATGTATGTTTATATTTGTACCATATTATAAGTTGTATCCTGTCCATCCTGTGATAGAGCTAGCTATATCAATTTGTGTGCCTCTATGTATGTGGAATAAACTAAACTTTATTGTACTTGAACGAAATCCAACGCTGAGCAAGATAGCTACTCTTCAACAACTCACTCTAAAGTACTGGGGCCGAGTAGTTTTACTCGGTACTCGACAAGGTCCCGATACTGTTCCGAACGTGAACGAATCTACGAATATCTAAATGTGTCTCGAATGACAAACGATAACATGTTCAAGTATATAATTCGATATAGTGTCAATGAACTGTCTCTAAATTTATTCGTCTGACATTCCTTCGTTCCACCTTCCTTCGTCTTCTGCCATTACTTCGAGTGGGTACAGCTTTGTTATCGGCCGGTTGGTCCTTCCTTGTGAAGTACGAATTTCTGCCGCGCGAACTCTTCCATCTCTACCCTTGACCAGTGTTTCTACTACTGCTAGCTTCCAGTTCAGTCGTTTGTTATCGTTACGAACCAAGACGACGTCACCAGTCTTAGTCTTCGTGGCGTTACCTCCCGTAGTGCGATGGAACTCTCGAAGAGATGTGAGGTATTCTTGTCTCCAGCGACAACAGAAGTGTTGCAATAACAGAGCGAGACGTTTGGCGTTCTTCTGTAATTCCGTACTATCCATATAGTTTGGATCACTAATCTCGTCATGATCAGCTTCAACTGTTATGTGGGGACGACTTGTGATTCTTCTCACATACAGAAGATGTGCTGGTGTAAGCGGTTCTTCGTCGTTGATGTCAGATGAGACGTACGTCAGAGGCCTGTCATTGAGCACAGCCTCGATTTCGACACAGATCGTTTGCAGCGTGACTAGGTTGATCGACGCTCGGCCTAGGGCCTTCTTCAGGGTCGTCTTGCTAAGTCCAACTAGTCTCTCCCAAAAACCGCCGTACCAAGGCGCTCTCTTCGGGATAAACTTCCATTCTACTCCTTGTACACTTAATGCCTCCTTGAGGGTGGGAGATTCGAATAGCTCCTTGAGTTCTCGGGCAGCGGAGAGGTAGGTCGTGGCATTGTCTGAAATCATCACTTCTGGGAGAGATCGTCTGCTGGCAAATCTACGAAAGGCTAAGAGAAACGTCTGTACTGATAAGTCGGAAACTACTTCCAAGTGTACCGCTCTTCTGGATGCGCAAATGAAAAGACAGATGTATGCTTTGCGTTCCATGCTTGCGTCACGTACGTATAATGCTCCTGTGAAGTCTACACCTGTGACTGAGAAGGGTCGACTCTGTTGTAGTCTAGTTCTAGGGAGTGGTGGTGGATCGGGCGCGCGATACGGAGTTCCCGTTACTCTCTTACATGTTACGCATTGATCTATTAATAGCTCTCTTAACGCGATGTCTTCCCGCTTCCTATAACTTAAGAAACTCAAGCTATAATGTATCTGTACCAAGACCGCACACTGAAGCTGGAAAACGCAGCTTTCATTATTCTCTGGAATAGTTTATCCAATGATACAAGAAGACAGACAAGCGTGGCATTATTTAAATATACGCTATAATTTAGGTTAGCAAATAATTTTTGAATAAGAATTATACAATTTATATTAGGATAATATATTTTAGGGATTTACACTTTTTACAACACATTTTAAACTAGGGATCCATTTCTGTCATTTTATTATTAGTTCATGTATGCACGGCTCTCGGGAAGAGCATTATATGTATGATGAGACACCGTGTTGAAATAAAGATTATGTGTGTATGTATGTATGTATGGGATCCAGTACCTTTGCCGTAATGCGGTAAGTGTAGCGTTTACGCCAGCATGTAACTGATGTCTATGTGTGTCGCGGATGATGAGCAGAGTTAAATGATCCTTGGGTGGAAGAAGTAGAGGGAACTTTGCAGTGTCCTTAACTGGTGCGTTGTGAATCCTCCCGCCACAGCGAAGAGATCCAGTGTCATCTAGAAAGAGGCGTAGTTGTCTGACAAGTGGGCGTCGGGACGAGCTGTTTGAAGTGCTGTTCTGTATTTCATCTTTGAAGACGACTCCTTGACGACCTTGGATTAGCTTTCCTTCGGCCAGCTTGAGCTCGAGTAAATCCGTAGACCGAGTCAAGTCCGAGTCCGAGTCAGATCCGAGTCCGAGTCAAATGACCGAGTCACAGTCGTTTACACGTACATGTACGGCAGTTGTTTACTTGTGAACTCTAGCCCTAGGTGAGCAAGTTCTGGTCATTTACTGACACTAATCTACTTCAGGAGACGGTTAGTTTTTCTTTAAATTTCCGGTTAAGTTTATGTACAATAGTATGCGACCTCGTCTGTGATGTAATAATCGAGTTTCGTGTTCTCACGGACGAGCTGGAACGAGCCTCAACTAGTAAACGGAGGCAGAAACGGGGGAGGCTGCAAGCTATTTACATCCTTAGGAATGATTGATCCCAAACGAGATGTCTAAATCCCGAACGAGCGATGTCTAACCACGCGCTCGCTATTTCGCGCGAGAATACGAAACTTGCCTTTTTTCGCACGTAAAGGAAACCGTGGCCGCGCGAATCAGTTCATCGGCTCGAGTGTTCGAATTTCGGTCTGTCCTTGGGCAGGGAGTTTTCTCGATCTACTTAAATTTTCTTTTTTTGCCTAAAGATATGAAATCAACTTATATAATCAACCTACATTATGTGTAGTGTATTTATAGAACTTTGCGAGTGCTTGGCGGCAGCTGTTGGAATTCTCTTTGAAAGGCTTTTGCAAACGAAAACGACCATGCACGATAAGAATACCAAACTGAAGTGTAGCCGAAATTACGAGGGAAAAACAAAGAAAAACAAAGAAAAATGAGTGACTCGGTCATTTGACTTGGACTCGGACTTGACTCGGACTCGGATTTGACTCGGTCAACCGGTGAACTCGCTTGAGCTCCATGACGGTCAGTGGTCTGGACTGTAGATCCTCTGGGTTTCTTAAATTCCTTACATATCTGAGGACATAGGCTGTCACGCGCAGAAGCTTGCCATGCATACGTGCTATATCTAGTGATATCTATAATGTTGTCGATGCTTGCGTTGTCGTCAGACTCTGTGGGTGGACTTGGGTGCTTGTCCTTGGTTTCTGGGGTCTCCGCATCTGTTGTGGGAGTTTCAAGTAGGAGGACCGTGGTGTGGTCCCATTGCGGCCATTCACCAGGTGGGTCCGTGCAACCACGTGGATGAGGTCTGTAGCTGAGTTGCAGTGATGCCACGAGTAAGCAAGTCAGCCGGATTGTTAGCTGTGGGACAATACCGCCAAACTGTAACAGGGAACAGCTTCTTGATATCTCTGACACGGTTTGAGACGAACTGCTTCAATTGTTTGTCGCTATGCAGCCAGTGAAGTGTGATCTGACTGTCGGACCACAAGGTGATGTTCAGATTAGGAAATGTCCCTTATTTGACTGCAGCCTGGATGAAACTTGCGAGGTTCGCTCCTGTCAGTGCCCCCATTAGTTCGAGTTGTGGAAGTGTCAAGTTATTCAGTGGGGCTTGCCATCACGAAGGAAGATTGGTCACCCTGTCTGAGGTACGCTGTCGCTCCATAGGCTTTGGGACTAGCGTCAACGAACACGTGTAGTTGTACGGCTTCATTAGTCAGCGGATTGGCGAAGTAGGTTCTGGGAATGGATGCTGTTAAAGATTCTCGGATGTCTTGTGTTATCTGAGACCATTGCGCTGTGAAACTTTCATCTAAAGGTTGATCCCAGTCTACTTGCTCTTGCCAAATCTCTTGCAGGAGTATCCTTGCCTTGATGGTGACTGGTACGATCAGGCCAAGTGGGTCAAATATCTTGGATGACTCTCGAAGAATTTGTCGTTTGGTGACAAGCAAGGTGGGTGTGTATTTGTTGCCACTAAAGGTAGGGAGGCTTAGCTTGGTAGGGAGGCTTAGCCGCCTGTGATGCCCGGCCGATACCGCCATAGTGTGTATGGTTTGGTGGACCGGGGTTACCATTGGTGTTTATTGGATTAGCTTCAGCAGCTGGGGCCGAAATAGGCGAGGTAGTACCTTGTGTGCTACTACTAGGTAAATGAGGGTTAGTAGCCACAGCTGGGGATGAATGTGTACCTTGACTTTGGGTTTCATTGACATTCACTACTGGGGAATTACTAGTATTTATGATACTTAGCTGTTCTAGTTTCTCTGCGATGGTCTCTTGAATTACTTCCTGTTCGAAGTTTTCTGTTTCCAAAGTTTCCGGTTCGGTTATGTTTCGGTTTATCTTCTCGTCAAGTTCCAAGAGAATGTCCTTTTTCTTCTTGAGCTGTTGAATTGTCGATCTGGCGGCATGCTGGATTCGCCGAGTGTGCCTTCGTCTAGTTACTCGGGCTGCCTGCAGCACCGAGTCAAAATCTGCAGGCCGTTGTTCTGTGTAGCAAAATTTTTGCCCATGTATTAAATTTCAAGTTCACCACCCATCAGATTGCACTGTGCTGGTCACGTAACACACTCCAGGTTAATTTATTTACATAATTTAATACAGTAAATGAAGATGGCGGACCCGCGAGGAAATTTCTCTCTAATTTGGAGTCCCATCTCTCAAATGTAAGCAGTTTAATGTTTTATTTAACTTCACTCGTGCGAAAGCCTTCCAACAGGCTCAGGATATTTCAACTGGCGCTCTTGTCGGAGCCGAACGATCGCGTTTTTTACCCAGATGGGCAGTGAATTTATATACGAGACGACGACCTGAAAGGGCTGCATGATGAAAGCTAATATTTCTCGTTTAAGCTTCTCTTCCGCCACGGCTTTGTTATTTGAATCTCTGTGGATTGGTACACTCAAATATACTGCACAATACCATACAACTGAATAAGAAGTCTTTAACAAAGCCAAACTCAACTTCAACTCAAGAGCAAAGCTGAGAGGGAAAGTGAAACTGTCATGAAGGTACGGTGAGGTTAAAATAATTGCGTGTTTATATCTGCATTTCTTTGTCGATGTTTTGTGATAGTTAGTGTACTTTTTACGAAGCAATATTCGGTAAACAAGAATCCTCTCACGGCCGAGGTTTTGGTTCGAGAAATTCGAGAAAGGCTTCCAACAGTTCCCTTTATAGTTCTGTAATATAATGAGCAGACTGCAGTTTTGAGAAGGAGGGTAAAAGCTTTTAAATAGAGATAACTGACCAACAGGCATTTCAGTTAATAATCTTTAATCCAACAATACCAATATGGACGCGATCAGCGAGCTGCAATAAAGAGCCACAGGGTAGAAAGAACAGTAGAGAAATATAGCGATAGCTCCAACATACATGTAGGTGGACAGGATACAACTTATAATATGGGACAAATATAAACATACATTTGAGACACTCATCTATTAGTACTCTGAACCTGCAGAACAGCAGACTAAATTGTAAGCGTGCGTTACATGAATAAGTAGAGGTCAACTTCTTTAATTTACATACACGAGAAAAACAAAAATATTAAATTACATATATACTAGGGGAGCAGAGAATGAATGTCACCGCGCTACCGGCCACTCCTAAAGACTGCTAAATTCAGCTAATAATTCTTCCCTTCGGTTATTACTAAGAGGCTTTCAAATGAAAGTGTATTTCATCTTCAATCCGGCATGTGGCCCGAGTGAAAGCCCAGATGGGCTTTCATTCGACAATGTAACTTTATCTGCTGTTCTTGCTATACATGATGAGCCATTACGAGTCCATCTTGGTATTTGTTGGATTAAAGATTATTAACTGAAATGCCTGTTTGTTAATCTCTAATTAAGAGCTTTACCCTCATTCCCAAAACTTCAGTCTGCTCATTATATTACAGAACTATAAAGGGAATTGTTGGAAGCCTTTAATTTCTCGAACCAAAACCTCGGCCGTGAGAGGATTCTTGTTTAAGTTTACCTTGAGAGTTGAATATTGCTTGGTCATCATAGTGTATAATTTCTGGCTGTTGGCGAGTGACAGTGTTGCTCTCACAGTTCATGAGTTCAGATGTCTTCAGCTGGCCATCGCTGATCTCTCGGACATGATACTGAGCAACATAGATAACAAACTCCTAAATGGACTTCTCCTCATTGATCCGAAAAAGGCATTTGACCTAGTCGATCACAATACACTACTCCACAAGCTCCGTGTCTATGGCTGTTCCCCCTCGACTATCGTGTGGTTCTGTTCCTATCTATCAGGGCGTACCCAGAGAACCCTATTCCGGGGCACTCTGTCGGACGCACTTCCAGTGTCTGTAGGTGCACCACAAGGCAGCATCCTCGGGCCGCTTTTCTTTCTTATATTTATTAATGACCTACCTTTACAGCTATCCTCTAACACCTATGAGACAATGTTTGCCGACGACACTACTATTCTCACTTCTGGCCACTCTATCTCCACTGTCAGTTCCCAATTGAATGAAGTCGCCTTAGCTGTATGTTCATGGACAAGGCAAAACAAAATGGCACTCAACATATCTAAGACCAAGACTCTATACTTGTACTAGGCGTCACTTTAGACAGTTTCATGTTATGGGAACACCACGTCGACAACATCTGCGCCATGATCAGCAGTGGCTGTCTCTTCTCCGTCGCATTAAGCCTTTCCTCACCTGTGAATGTGCATTGCGCTTCTATAATTCATGCATCCATAACCATTTCATCTATTGTTCTGCTGCTTGGGGCAACTGCTCCCACCTCCACATGCTGCGGCTTCTTCGCCTTCAAAAACGCACTGCCCGCATACTCTTGGATGCCGACTTCCGTCAACCCTCTGTTCATCTGTTCTCTCAGCTTAAGTGGATTCCGATCACCGACCTAATTAAATGTAGGAAACTTCTACTTCTCTTCAGCACATTGCTTAATCCTGATGCACCTACATGTTTTAAGAACATGTTCCATTTCCTCTCTACTACTCGTAGAGCTTCTGGCCGCTGCACCAGAGCCAGCATGCATAACCTCGCCGTACCTTACCCTCGGAGTAATTCTGGCAAGCGCACTCTGGCTTATAGCGCTGCTATTCTTTTCAATTCCTTAGATCCTGACTTCAAGCAGCTTGCAACATCTACTACTACGCTCTCTTCTAATACTTTGCCTACCAGGCTGGCTTCTCTTAAGCATAAGCTTCGTAACGTTTTTCTTCCGCACATCTCCTCTGTTAACCATCTAGAGGAGCTCCTCTGCTATAACTGTCGCTCCTTGCTTCACTGCTGCTGCATTTCTGGCGCCGCGTCCAGGGCATAGCCCCTTCCATTGCGCATAGTGTTCTTGTAAGTATATTTGTTTTTGATTTTATTTCATATTAATTCCCTTTACATTGATTCCTATTACTCATTATATCTTGTAATGTTGTAGCTCGTGCGTTAATTTTTTCCCATACTTCCTTTCCTTTCCATTACGTTTTATTTGTAACATAGAGGGCCGCATGTTAGATAACTATGTAAGGTTAATATGTCTTCCCTCTGTAAATAAAGAATATTGTATTGTATTGTATTGTATTGATAGAGGAGAATAACCCATAACTGCTCAACCACAGTATAGATATTTGCTAGTAATCGCTATATTTCGCTATAAATCAGCTATTCAGTATACCTGTATAGATAACGTACACATCCACAGGTCTCGATATAAGTTCGGTAAACCAGCCAAAAACACGGTCGAAAATATTTTAGTGTTGGCCTACCGATCACGGTGTTTGCGTTGGTATGTATTATGACCGAGAGTAAAATGAAATGTGGCATAAAACCTACGAAACGTACCTCAAAGTTCAGGAGTTCAGAATAGCGTCCGCAGAATCTGGCGACCGGACTGGAGAGAAATCTATTAGCGCCAACAATTAATGCATAATTTAACGCATGCGCAGAAATTTTGTTGCACCGAACAAAAAAAACCGGCCTGCAGATTTTAGAATCGTGCCTGCCACAGGCAGCCCGAGTAAATACTGAAAAGAAGTTGAGGAGGCACTGGGAACGAGAATGTTTTTTTGGTAGAATGGGCACGTCACGTAATTTATGTAAAAAGTCAGTTCTCGGAAAAAGTGTGTTCATCGAATTCCATGAACTTGCGTATTCACTTCCCGCCGTTAACGTTTCTGGCTTCATCACCGAGGTGTTTCTATTTTCTTGTTACAAAATAAAATGGCACAAGGTTCAAGTCTAGCCCAGGAAGACCCCAAGGTGAAAAAGGCTTTAAAAGTCTTCAATTTCATTTGTGGCAATGGCGGTGAAATTGAACTGTCAGACCTTGTGAAGCCTACGTCTCCTCTAAAAGGTTTTACGTTTGAAATGGCGGCCGAGTGGGTTAGAGAACAAGCAAGGGATGATGAGAAAGATCAACCACATTATGAGCTGCGAGTCAATTCAAAAGGAGCACTAACAGTAGCAATAGTTGTTCCCGTTCGCCTCTGTTTGTTCTACGAGAAATCTGGGTTTTGTAAAAACAAGAATTGTCCAAGATGGCATATTTGCAGAGGATACTTAGAGGGGAACTGCAGTGACGCGACGAAATGTTCAAGGTCCCATGATTTTCATGATGCCCCGAATTACGGTAAAACGCAGAGCCTGAGATTGGAGAAACAGCCTAGTGGAACTATGAGAAAGTTGATTTCCCTAAATTTACCATATGTCTGTGAGAAATTTTTGGAAGGGCAGTGTCGGGACAGGAAGTGCAACTCGTTGCATCTTTGTTCGCGATTCGTAAGAGACAATTGTGAACAATGTTCGTTTCCTCCACACGTACATGCACACGATTTGAGT
Source organism: Actinernus sp. WN-2022 (assembly GCA_030867875.1). Classification (NCBI taxonomy): domain Eukaryota; kingdom Metazoa; phylum Cnidaria; class Anthozoa; order Actiniaria; family Actinernidae; genus Actinernus; species Actinernus sp. WN-2022. Next base: position 111,423 of record JAOWCC010000195.1, on the reverse strand, counting down.
TCTCAACATAACCAAACTGTGCTTATAAAGTTTGGTTTGCCTATAAAATTGGATGAGAAGTACCTAAAATGTAATATCCTTCTTCCAAAAGGAATTGATTCGGCGAAAATGGTTCCAAAGGCTGACAAGATGGAGGGCATGAATAATTTAGATGGGCCAGATAATTATTCGCAGGAGAAACATTCCGGTGAAACTGAAAGGCAAATACCGAAAGCAGGAAATAAACCAGGTAGGAAGCAACGTGGTAAGAAACGCCAACAAATACCTGGATCACAAACTGGTTCAACTGGAAAGCTTGAAGGAGTAACAGGAAGATTGGATCACATAAATATACTGGCATCAGACTCATCCAATGATGACAATGAAGACTTTGATGAACAAAATGAATTTGAATCCCAGAGTAAGGCGAAGAGTTTTAATCAGCATAAACCTGAACAAATGCTTTTCCGGCCGACTCTGCCAGATTCAAAGAATAATTATGGCTGCCAGAAGGTAAAATATATGGACCCTAAATCAACCAAATGACTGTACAAAGATGTTTTCAAAATATAAATAAGTTCTGCTATTTTATTTCTTGCTCTTCAGTTGCACGTCAGAGAAAAGAAAATCTGAAAATCTTCCTTACAACCTCCGTACAGACGGCTATTGAAAGTCTTGTCTTTTGTTACATCTGAGGTACAGAGAATAATTAATTTTGTCATGGTGATCCCAACATCGAAAAGCTGAACTAATGGCTCCTAATTACAAAATAAGGCCAATTAAAAAAAAAACATGTTTATCATCCCCATGTGCTTCCTCCAGCTGAATAAATAAACATTGAGGATTGCTCGGGATAATACTGGGAAAATCTTAAGTGAAAACATGGTTTTTCTCTACATTTTGATATGCTGTGTGCAGAAAATTATAAAATCATGTTATGCTGTGTAATTAGAAATTGCCTTTTGTATTATGAATGTAACAGGACCTATTTAGCACCTTTGCCTGTGGAGGATTCGATGGTGGGAAAATAACAAATAAAAAGGGCTGCACACTCGTTTTGGGGGGAAATCCGGACGATAAACATGTTTTTTTTACTTCGCCTAATAATGATTGTTTGCTGAATGTGTGATTGTTTTCCTTGGTATGTGTGATGTATGATGTGGGAAATTTGCACTGAATTGAACCACACACAACTTGTCAAGGTAGATTTATCAGCAGAGAATCGGTTATTTTTCGAACTTGAAAACTAATTTTCTCTTCATAGATGTGCAACATGAAGAAATAAAATAGAAGTACTTATTTATTTCAAATACATCTTTGTTGTTGGGTTGATTTTGGCGTTCAGTTCCCCTTTAAAATAATGATGGTAAAGTTTATTAGTAGAAATAAATGTAACAGTTCTTACATCAATCCTGCAATCTGATTGGCTTAAAAGCTACTCACTATTGACAAACTCACCATCTGATTGGCTGTATCCAGCTACTGTGTCAATCAATAGTTTACTGTGCAATTGTGGTGCAGACAAAAATCACTTAAAGTGCCACTACGACGAAATTTGACCATTTCTTTTGCCACTTTTTTGTATTCCATAAGAACAAACAGTGGCAGAAATATCCAAATCAGTGAAAAAAGTTTGCAAAGGGGCCAATTAGACCACACATTTTAAAGAGAGTTTACGTCAAAATCACGTCCGCCATTACGCGAATCCGTTCCCGTGGGCGAGGAAGGCCTAGTCATTTTTTAGCGTGTGTGACGTCATACACTTAACGCATCGTTCTCAAGTTGCTTCAAACCCATACATTTCTTCTTCATTGGCTACAAACTCGTACTGCGAATTTTGCTTTGGTTTAGTAAATAACGACCTAAAATCTGCATCAGATTCTTCAGAACTTAGTAATGTGTCTTTCTGTTTAAATTTATTGCCGGATGTAGATGATTTAGGGGGAAATAGAGCCGCTGGCGACCGAGTTGAAAGCTGGACGAATAGTTGCTAAAATCGCTTGGGAAGTGGCCTGCTAGTAAGTAGTTCTAGCTAGCAGAGGTTTCTTATCTTTTTGGGGTAATTTTTTCCCAGGGTATTTTCCCTGGTTCGGCTTTCAGGTTGTGCTGTTACTGGATCCGGCTACAGGGAGAATTCAGCGGAGAAATCACTAAGGTAATGATCAGTTTATAAGTCCTAAGTTTGTTCATTGTTTGGTGTGGGAAAGCTAGCGCATACTAACTGAAATTCATTTCATATACTTTGTTTACGTTTATTGAGAAAAGTTTTTCCACACACAATTCTATAATTCCATCGGTTGTTGGCCTTATGTCTTCCAAAAAGCAAGGAGGATGCCCTTAGCTTGGAAAACAAAGAAAAAAGGAAAGCAAAACAAGGCCAAACGAATGCATACGACTACGAGCCAAATAGATAAATAGAAGTCCTCGCAAAACCCGACAAGGCCAAGGGTTAGTATTTTCACTTTCAGACCGGCAGTGCCGAGGTGGTCCACATCTGAACATAATAAAAGAAGAATTGATAGGAGCCAGCCGAGAGAATATTTGTTTCCAAGAAACCCGGGCCAAGAAAGCTTACGGATGGAAACGTATTAAAAGTCTGACGGTGACTCTGAATCGCTTGAAACGATCTCGCTATTGCCGTGCTGTTTCAGACGCCTGCAAATCGCTGTCTCCTCTACTAACTATGCTGGCTTTGTCTCTCGAGGTCTTTTTGTCTTTCCCATTTTTCAAGTCACACAAGAGAACTAGAACAACCAGCAATTGAACGGAAATCAACATTGGCGGGAAATCTTGACAGATAGTTGAACTGTGATGAGTAATCGATTGGCCAAGAGCTCGCTAATTTGTTGGAGTGGCGGGGATTCAGATTCACACACAGACGGCTAAATTTTTTGAAATGCTATTTTCTACGCTTTCGATTTTCAACCAAAATAGAGTTTTAAAAAAGCTCCCACTCAACAGGAACTGGCTATTCGATTTGTGTGAAATTTTCACAAAATGTTAATTGATATCACAGCTGCAAAAGAGTATCGGGGAATTGGGAAATTCTAAAAAGAGAGCTCTTGACGGCGTTCCTCGCATATCTACTCGGACTGTGTTTTCGCCTTTTCACGAAGAGCATGATAACTTTTGAACTAAATCGAATTTTGAAATTCCCCGACATGGTTTTGTAATACGATTCCTCTGAAATGCGACAAAGCAAACAGATTTTAAAACTTAAAAATATTTTAGGAGTCGGAGCTTCTGAAAGCCATCTCATTAGACCGGAGAAACGGGATCGCGGAAAATTCGAGATTTTCAAAGAACTCAAAACTTTTTATGTATTCTCGTAGCCAATTTTATAAGCTTTACAATGATACATGGATGATTTATCTACGATGTTTCCTCGAGGCGCTACATAATTTAGACTGGAAACGCACCCTGAAGGTATCCGGTAACTTTAAGTGTATGACGTCACGTATGCTAAAAAATGACCAGGCATTCCTCGCCCACAGGAACGGGTTCACGTAATGGCGGACGTAAAATTCAAGATTCGGAGTCCAAAAAATAAGACTTCCTGTCGTCGTATCGAAAAACAGTTTGAACTGGTAATAATATAGCCACTCTACTTTACGAATATGAGAAAAAATTGATATGTCAAAATTTGATCGTAGGGGCACTTTAACAAAATGCTTTGTTGAGATTTTTTTTCATAGTTTTCTCAATCACTAAGTTGAGTGAATGGTGGCTTAGTTATGCTAAAACAATTAGACTTCTTTCTTTCGGTTTCTATTGACTTTGATATATAGTTGAATCGGGGCTGCACCCCTCACCTACAATGTACTACCCAGTCATCATCTATTGGGAAACTCACTATCTGGTTGCCTGCAGTGAGACACCATTAAAATTTCTATTTTTTACCACTGTTTCAGTCTCAACTGCTAAGTTGGTAGAACAGTGGCTTGGTTATACTAACACAATTAGACTTACTATTGACATTAATTTCAATCAATTGATAGTTGACTTGGGGCTGCATCCCTCACCAAATATCTGCTGATAGAAACATTGAACTTGCAGTCTGTGATTGACTGATTTAGCTTGTACATTAATTGTTTTGTTGTCCAACTTTTCCCTTGGGTAATGTTTCTTGTTTTTCTGTATTGCAAGAGGCAATGCATAAATTTGTAGAACTCAAAAACATTTAACACTGAATTCTCTGGGAGAGCTGTCACATGAGCTGAATTGGGACAATTAATATAAATGTACAAGTTAAATAGGTCTATTGTTAAATAGACAGTGTGCATGAAAAAGCTGGGGCTATATAATTCAATAAAACGTTTACACATGTATTTTACTGGTCTAGTCATTGTTTTCCGGCAAAGAAACAATGGTCAAACTTGTAAAGTACACATGTAAAAGTTTTATTGAATTAGCCCCAGGTTTCTATACTTGGTGAAGCCCCAAGTCAATACATGCAGAAAACAAGAACAAGAAGTCTAATCATGATGGGTACAAATGACCCTCAAACCACTCACGTTGCTATATTTTCAAAGGTTTCTAATGCAGGAGAATGAATTTTTGTGGGAGGAATAAGATGGATGAACAAACAAAATCCAATGATTTGCATTACTGTGGACATCTTGATGACATACATGTAACAATTACATAGTGTATCCATTTATAATAGGTTTCTCAATGTTTTCAATTACCTTTAATGTCAGTATTTTTCTAATTTTCTAAATTCCCATCGTGTTGACAACAAAGTAACCAAAAACCCGAGTTTGATTGGTTAAGAATGCCATGAGGTTTAAAAATCATGTGACTGGGAATGGGATCTTATCATTTACATTGCATAAAGACATGCTATTTTTGGGGCAACTTGTTGCATTAAACCCCAATTTCCATTCATTCATTACTTTTCTTTTCACTTAACTGTACAGCTTTTTTTTGTGGCTGAATCTACAACTATTAAAGAAATTAATAAAAAGTTTTTCCTTACAGGATTTTAATGCCCCAGTTATGGAAACAAGGGGACCAAATCAAGGTGGCAGCTTCCTGAGGCATGACTTAAGAGGCCATCCACCAGGGAGGGGTGCACGTGGTGCCCAAAGGCAAGGTAACCGTGGAATGAAAGTGGCAGCTAGCATGCCTTATGGTGTTGATGATAGTAATGCAGGGGGTGGACAAGGGCATGGTAGGGGTGCTGAATACAGAATGGAAAGAGGTAGTCGGGGTTGTGGTAGAGGCAGTTGGAGGGGCCGAGGAAGAGGCACTTGTGGGAGCAGTATTGAAGAAGATGCAGAAAAGCCCTTAAATTCTGAAGAAAGCAAATCTGGGAATGATATAGAAGCAGTAAAGAAGAAAAGGCAAAGAAAACCAAGAAGGCAGAAAAGGTCAAAGACAGGAACTGCTGAGTCTGAAGGAGTAGAAACTGACGATAAAGAAGAAGAAGAGGATTTGATAGATTTCTCTGTCGAAGAGGAAGAGAAGTTGATTGACTTGGATTTTGACCCTTTTGGCTCCATAGCGGATGAAATTAAGTTGATTGACCTGCATTTGGATCCTATAAACCCCATAGAGGATAACCTAATGCTGAGTCAATCCTCTGATATTACCATTCCAGATGATACCTTCTACTCTTTATATAGCCTTTCCCAAGATTCACAACCATTGACAGAATTCAATAGTCAATCTCCCGACACTGCTGGTTCCCAGCCATCGGAAAAGCAAGTCTTTGACTGTCTTATCAAAGATTTCAATGGCACTGCTAAGTTTTCAGAGCTTGCTAAACAGCCCAGAATCTTTCCTAAATCCTATCATGATATTGAGAGCTGGCTAAGGAAGCACAAGTCCAGCTTCTTAATTACTGAAAATGTAAAAGGAGAGATTGAGGAAGTAACTGCAATTTCTCCAAAGGCAAAGATGTGCTTTAGTCACCTTAGTAAGTCAAGTGAATGCAAGAATGAGAACTGCTTATTTTTTCATCTCTGCAAGGAGTATGTGGCATCTGGAGTCTGTAGCTATGGAGCTACATGTAAAAGGAATCATGACTTCCAGGATGAGCACAACCAGAAAGTTGCTTCAAACATGAAGCTCCAGGGATTCTCAGATGAGCAGCTCCGTATCCTTGTGAGTATCTTCTTTGCTCTGGGGGGTTAAAGTGCCTGTAACCCTTTTGCAATTTTTATTGCTTACCAACCTCCGAAGAGTTTTGAGTACTTCTGTGAAGAAAGTTTTGGTTTTGAGTGAATATTCTATGTTCTACGCTTGTTTGAAATCGTGTAAATGTGACCTTTCCTGATCCATGACCGGGTAAGCAAAAGCCTGGGTTGATACCTGTATTTACTTCATCTTGATGTCATATAATTAATTCGGTTTTGCAATCATTTCAAGAAATACTTAACATGTTGACTAAAATGACTTTTTTCTTTACTAATATATTAACAACTCACAAACTGGGTTGTTCTGATAGAAAGGTGCCATGGAGATTTATAATGCATTAATGAGGTGATGTATATACAGGTTTTGACCCAGGCTTTTACTTACTCGGTCATGGGTCAGGAAAGGTCACAAAAGGTCACATTTACACGATTTCAAACAAGCGTAGAACATAAAGTATTCACTGTAAACCAAAACTTTCTTCACAGAAGTTAACTCGAAACTTTTTGGAGGTTCATAAGCTATCAAAATTGCAAAAGGGTTATAGGCACTTTAAGGGGAGGGGGGGGGGGGGCACTCTTGTTTATGATGACATAATTATATGTGCAGTGGTACTGGGTCTGGTTTTCAATACAATTCTGATTTCCAGCTCCAGTTTTTCGTAAATCATATGTTGTATTCTGGTTTTAGCCAATCAGATTGTTGAATTTGCTAGGGTATAGGCGATTTAGAATAGTCAAACAGAGAAAATCCGGGTTTTGGAGTAATCGTTTCTCTAAAAACCAGGTATGCTTCAGACCTAGACCCCCAGTATTGCTTCTGTTTACTCATCACCTTAGTGCAAAATACTTTTTTCCATTTCACTCAAATTTTGGTTGTCCGAATGTGAAATTAATCTGTTCAAAAAATACAACTAACAGTGTACCAGTTCTGAAGCAGGGTCAGTTAGCCCCACCTCTTTATTCCATTACTACATGATTGGATACAATGTCTGCCGAAAGAAATAACACAACCATCATCTATATGGCACCAGCTCTTGTTGTGCCTCACAAGGGTTTGATATACATGACACCAAGAAACAGCCTGCTTGCTTTATCAGCCACCATCAGGTACTTCCCACAAACAATGTTCTCTTCCATTCACTAAATCTACCCATGGAAATTAATTATTTCATGGCAGCTGGAATCGACATACTCGGGTGTTCCTATTAACCTCTTTAGATGAAGATTTTCTTTTGTTATTTTCATGGGGTTCAATTTTCCACAGGTCAAGAAAACTCATTGTGCAGTTGCAATGGTCTGTGACCCATTAATTATTTTGGTATACATGCATGGTTTTAAAGCAGCTGAAAGTCACCTGTATGTGTTTCCCCCAGTGCCGTCAGTGTATTCAGCAAAAGCGCCTGCTACATGTACATGTAATAAGCACCTACATGTAGAAACAAGTTGAAATTGCTTGGTTATTTCTTGACATTGATCAAGAGAGCCTTGCAAAGCTCAAAGATAATACAGACTTATACATGGTAAATTTTACTTGTCTGGTCAGACGTCGTCCGAGGTAAGAATTAACTACTCATTTCAGATGACAGGGTTCAAAATTCGCACAAGCAAACTGGCAAAATGCAAGTCTATTTACCGATTTGCTGGTAGAAAATAAATGAACTGGCATTTTTATGCTTGTATTAGGCACGTATACAAGACACATTAAAACATGTTTCAGTTTTTAGCTTGTTGATGAGTGGTTTTGCTTGTAGGTTTCAAACCCGCAAGCAACTTTTTGCTTGTTCCTTTGAAAATGAATTTTGAACCCTGGATGAGTGGATTTTATTTGCCCTGCCCTTTCAGATGTCAGACAGGGCCACACAGGATTAAGGACAAACTGACCAATCATAGCCCACCAAGTGACCCAAACATTTATTAAACAGTTTCAACTCATATTTAGATATACATGTATCTTTACCTCCCTTTTTTCAGGTACAAGCCTCTTCTCCTCATGTTTGTTTAGCCTACAACAGTAACAAGTGTAAGAAAGGTGACAAGTGCAATCAGATCCATGTCTGCAAGAAATTCATTTGCAGAAAGTGCAACAAGACAGATGATAATTGTAATCTGGGGCATGAGTCAAGCCTGAAGTCTAAACACACAAAAGAAGTTTATAAGCAGTTCAGAATGAAATACCCACCGGATGTGCGAACGGTAACAAGACAGATAATGATATGCAATGACTTGGAAATACAGACACCTCAAGATGATATTGGTAAAAGTAAGTACCTGTATATACGTTAGTAGATTAGGACATTTGCTACAATACTTACATGTACTATACTGTCCATTGCTGAGATATATATGTGGTCTCAAGTCCTAATTTATTATTATCATAAATTGTTATTTTTCATCAAATTTATGCAATTAATTTGTGATGTCAGGTATGGGAAATAAGTTAGTTTTGCCACGTTCCCAGCATTGAATTGAAGTTGTATTTAGGTGGACGTCAATCATTTGTTTAAATACTAATTAGTGTGGGATCACTTTCTTCTGCATGATTTCTTTGAATATTTTTTCTCGCCCCAGTCCTTCCACGGTAAAGGTATGTTTTGATTAAATACGAAATATATCTGAAACGAAAATGGTGACCCCCTTTTTTCTTCCATATATTTAAACACTGAAGTTGGCCAACAGATACCAAAGTATAATTTTTTTTTTAATTTCTGGATGAATGCTTACAAAATTATGTAGATATCTATTCTTATGCAAAGACTGTAAGTAGCTATTTTTGATGCTCGTTTTGGGATACTAACAAAACATATTTTGTTGTATTCTACTATAGTACTGTCCACTTGCAGTATTTTAAAGGTTTTACATTTAGTTTGTTATACATACTGCATGATAAATTTGTTTGTTTGCTATGAACAGTTAGACCTAGCAGTTAATGGCACTGTTTACTCATGCTGATATTTTGCATATTTCTGCTGTATAATGACCTCTAATTTAAATTACTATAAATTGCAGCTACTTCATGCAAAAATGAGAATGGTGACCCCTTAGAGAGAGACCTTGTTTGGGGTAACAACTGTACGAAGTTGGAAAAAAGTTATAATTTCAGCTTCTTTTTTTATGGAATCACCTTAAGCTTAATTGCTGATTACCTCTTCAATTTACAACAACAACAACTTTATTTTGTACCTAATATATGACATGATTAAAAACAAATGTGTAATCATTTAAAACTAAACCTAGAGTACTGGCTATTTAGAAATAGCTAAAGCTAATTGAGCTAAACAGCAGTAACAAAGGTATTAAAAATAGCTTAAGGGCATGTTAAAATACAGTCATATATTAATATTAATAATGTGGGACAACAACAAAAAAGATGATATTATATAATTATTACTAATTAAGTAAGGAAATAAGGATAAATAACTTAACTAAAATGAAATAAATAAACAAAATAAATATAGATAAATATACTAGTAGTAATAAAGTCATTAGAAAAAGAAAGTCAATAGTTGAAAGTCAATCATGTCAATATATTCTTAAGAAAGAAGATATAATGCATTTTTAAAGCCTGTTTTTTTTCAGTGATTTAGTATTTTCATCTATGGTATTCCAGCTTTTAGGCCCTATAATTATAGTGAATATTGAACTTTCCAATTAGTTGGTTCTAATGGAGGGCAAATGGACATTTCAAGGCTATATAGTCTTGTATTATAATTATGCACTTTATTTACAGGTGTAAAGTAATATCGAAGACTGGTGGAAGGTATTGATTATAATATTTAGTCATACATAAATAATGAATTATACAAAGAAATTAAATCAGTAAATTTTAGGATACCAAGAAGTTTGAATAAAGGACTTGAATGCTCATCACACTTAGAAAATGTAATTATCCTCCTTGCAATTCTTTTCTGTACTATAATGTACTAGCTTGTATGTATTTAAAAGTTAGAGACTGGCATGCATAAAAAAATATTTTATGGACAAATACAGGTACATGCCGACTGTACTATGAACAAAATTATGATGAACACTCCATGAAGTATGAAGAAATTGAGTTCATCAAACTAAGTCAGCAATAACATGTATTTGGTAATAAAACACAAACATATAGTCTCTAACACTTTTAATATTCCAACTGAGTGCACAGTTAAGTCACCAATACTAGCACTGTCATTAGCCAATCATCTGCTTGAAGCAGGGTTCGCACTACTCTTGGAATTCCTGGAATTTTATAGACATATTAGGTTAATGTAACGGACAGGTCACTTACTCTAAAAGCAATTTTTTTACCATTTAAGCTGTGACATTTGTGAGTTCTGGATCCTGGAATTTTTCATTTTGTACCCTAGAAAACTGTGGTGCACAAAGTTAGAATATTGATACTTTATAACCCATCAAATATTTTCTTGTGCATGATTGGTTGAATGCATCCCACTATTTTCTCTCCACAAGCAGGAAATATCAGCAAATACACCCTCTGTGCATGAGCATACATGTATGAGCATGTGTCAAAGAAAATATTTGAAGGATAATAACAACAATAACCTACATGTACATTGTGACATTGAAATATGCCCTGATATTTGTCCTTGTACATTATCTGATCCTCGAAGCTCAGTTTCTCTTGAGCTTCACTCTTGGGAACTGTTCTCTTCTCAGATCAGATAATGTCCACAGATGAAATATCAGGGCATGTTTCGATGCCAGAAATAGGTTATTGTATTTTCATACATCCCTTTAAATGTACCCAGGGTTGAATGCTTTCAACCCATGTGGAAGATGTTTGTGTTTATAAACCATAATTCTTTGAAGTTTTTCTGGAAAAAGATATATTTGCATACAGTAACTAAAACAATTACAATCTTTTATTAGTCAATATCCACACTGAGAACCTCAAAGCCAACATTTGTCCAGAATTCTTACTGGGTCGTTGTAAGGATGGGCTACAATGTGACAGCCATCACTGTTCCATGTCATACCAGTGGATTTACATGGTTGACAATGAGTGGAGGATGCTGAATGAGACAGACAACCTAACACTTGAGAAGTACTTCTGCAATGCAAACAACAAAGATTTTGTGTCCATACTTGTGACATTAGACCTGTCTAGCAGTACACCTGATTCAGCCAGGTAATTAAGTAGGTTTTTTGACAATTAGTTTGTATGATCTAAATACAGTTGAACCTCTCTGAGGAACCATCTCTCATACACTGTACATGTACATACACTGTAACATGCTTGGCTCAAGTGAACAAGTTGCACCGTAAATACGTTGTCGGTAAGTGCATGGTTGGCCAACCACTTACCAACAACATATTTACGGTGCAACTTGTTTATTTTAGCCAACATGCTTACCATTTACATTGAAAATCAATTGCTACATTTGTACATGTATGTGTCATTTCTTGGGAAAAGTTTGGAAAATATGGGTTACCATGCAGTCACTGCCTTTCAATTTACAAATAATAAATTGAACCTCCCTTTCATATATTAATTATTTTTGTTCACATAATTTTATTACTTTTCGATTGGTCACTGTTAAATTGTTGGGTCTTTTAAGGAAGAAAATACATTTTCCTGGTTGTTTTCAGCTTTGCACTGGGCTGGCTATGGACAAGCAGTAAATATTGAAGATAAATGTTGCAAAACTGTGATTGCATGGCCCCCTTTAAAATTGTAGCTGACTGTGCTACCTAAAAACGTAGCTACGTCTGCACTTCTCAGGTTTTCATTAACAGCAGAAGCATGGAAGTACATAAATTAGGAGCATTACATTCTTGTGAAAACCAAGAAACAGATGCAAGAAGAAGTGTAAGCTTGATGGAAGTAGAAGGAATGAAATGTTTCCTTCTTGCATTTCTGCTTCTACTTCCATCACACTTCCATTGCATGGGCTAAAGTGAACAAGTTGCACCGTAAATATGTTGTCGGTAAGTGGTCGGCCTACCGACAACATATTTGTGGTGCAACTTGTTCAATTTAGCCATTCTAGTGAAAACTTAAGTTAAACACAAGCAGAATTAAGTAGAAGAACTGCTCATTCTCAGTCCCTTAATTAGCAATGTAAGTATAGCATGCAAGTGAAGTTTCCACTTCTGAAATAGGTGTGGATGTGCTTCCCTGGTATTCTTCTTTTCACTAGAATGTAACTTTCTTCCACTTCTGCATCTGCTTCCGTTGATCATTAGTGAAAACTAGGCTTAAAGTGCAGGACAAATTAATACTATCAAATAACTGTAATAGACTTAGTTATTGTTAGCATAATACTGTACTTTCTTTCATTCTTAGTAATGTCAGTGAAGTTTCCAGCCACTTTGTAATCTTTGAAAAGATGATACTAATAGTTGCCGATAGAGATGTTACTATCTTAAGGCTCTCTACTGCCTCTAAAGTCTACATTCCACACATTTCCTTGGCAACAGAATGGTTGTGGTATTGGGAGGAGCAAAATTGTGTCTTCAAAGAATATGAATGTGGAATGGTAAGCTATCGTTTCTACTGCAGAATATACTGTTGGGGTTTAGCTGTCATAAAAGTCAAGGGTACTTTTCTGGGGATTGAAAAGCACTATTAATAATACAGAGTACCAAAAATGTTGAGAAATTTATCAAGAAAATACAAATGTTTTTCTTCTCTACTCAGTAATTTGTACATCTCTAGAACACATCACTCACTTCACTCATCTCATTCACTCATTCCATCCCTCCCTTCCTCACTCCCTCTCCTCATTCACTCCCTCCCTTCCTCACTCCCCCACTCCCTCTCCTCATTCACTCCCTCCTTTCCTCACTCCTCCACTCCCTCTCCTCATTCACTCCCTCCCATCCTCACTCCCCCACTCCCTCTCCTCATTCACTCCCTCCCTTCCTCACTCCTCCACTCCCTCTCCTCATTCACTCCCTCCCTTCCTCACTCCCCCACTCCCTCTCCTCATTCACTCCCTCCCCCAATCCCTCTCCTCATTCACACCCTCCCCCACTCGTGAAGAAGGGAGGGAGTGATTGAGGAGGGCACTCCCTCTCCTCATTCACCCCCTCCCTTCCTCACTCCCTCTCCTCATTCACTTCCTTCCTTGCTCCTCCACTCCCTCTCCTCATTCACTCCCTCCCTTCCTCACTCCCCCACTCCATCTCCTCATTCACTCCCTCCCTTCCTCGCTCCTCCACTCCCTCTCCTCATTCACTCCCTCCCTTCCTCACTCCCCCACTCCCTCTCCTCATTCACTCCCTCCCTTCCTCACTCCTCCACTCCCTCTCCTCATTCACTCCCTCCCTTCCTCACTCCCTCACTCCCTCTCCTCATTCACTCCCTCCCTTCCTCACTCCTCCACTCCCTCTCCTCATTCACTCCCTTCCTTCCTCGCTCCTCCACTCCCTCTCCTCATTCACTCCCTCCCTTCCTCGCTCCTCCACTCCCTCTCCTCATTCACTCCCTCCCTTCCTCACTCCTCCACTCCCTCTCATTCACTCCCTCGCTCCTCTACTCCCTCTCCTCATTCACTCCCTCCCTTCCTCACTCCTCCACTCCCTCCCTCACTCACTGACACTCACTCACCCATTCAAATGGTTATTTGAAGCATGTATGGTACTATTGTATTCATGTATATTAGAAGTTGGTTTCCAATATATTGAATTTTTGCAAATTCTCATTCTTTATGTCCGCATAAAAAGCATTGCACAGATCAACTTTGACTTCTTTCCATATCGCATTTTTTATCATTTACAATTAATTTCTTCCTAAATATGATACTCGCTCTCTTCAAGGCTTATGTGCTTAGTGCACAGACAGCATTGTGCAACAGCAACATAGTGCAACAGCCTCACTGGTTAGCTCAGTTGGTAGAGCACAGTCTAGAGTGCGGGAGGTCAGGGGTTCGAATCCCGGCTGCGTCCTTGGGCAGGGACGTATAAGCCATTGGCCTTGTCTCCTTCCTCTTCTAATCTATACAAGGGGGAATGTTAAAGAACCTGTTGTGTTATTTCGAGAAAGAGTAGGGGATTGTCTCCCGACATAACAGCCTGGTATTCTGAGGTACTAACAATCATCAATGATTGCATGTAAATTAACTGCACGGCAGCACATTAATTGTGCCACAGCCCACAGTGGCAGTCTGTATCACAGTGATAACCTTGTGAAGGCCATTTGCATATTCATATAGAATTTTGCGCTATATAAATTAATACCCTTACCTTTTTACCTTTTATATTACTATTTGTTTCCTTTAGCATGGTTTTCGATTGAGTGTCAATAATAATAAGTGATTGCTTTGGTTTTATGTTTGCTTAGCTTTTCTATTTGCTGTGAAAAATGTTTGGTAACTATCAGCCAATCTATACTTAAACTAGAACCAAACGTTGATTTGGTCTGGCAATCAATTTTCATTTCAGCGAGTTTTCCACGATTGCGTTTACTTTTCCTCCTGATCAATTGGTTCAAGTAAACCTGTGATTGGTTCTGTAATTGCTTTCGGTTTGGTTGTACGACATTCAATCGAAAACCGTTCTAATGAATGCTGTATAGTCATTAAGATAATTTTGAACAACTAGAGCATGATGAATAGCTAGAGCAACGTCCCATGCACACCACTGCAAAATGTTATGCTTTGCTGGCCAGGAAACTGGTGGGACATACGTGCTGGGCTCATCAAAAGCACATGCGCGTGACATTTTACCATGATGTGCTTCCTAACGGCTACCGACATACCCTTACCTAGTTATCAACTCTCATGGTACCAGCACACGCTGTAACCATACGTGCAGTAAAACAGTGCACCTTTTATAGGATACAATCACGTGGTTGTCATGGACAGCAAAAATATCTAACTTCATTTATTGAAACCCACATGTACAAGATCGGCCATCATCTCGACCAGCAGCAGGTGCAGCACACTGCATGCAGTTCACCACGGTTGACAACCATCTAGAACGACAGGACCCTAGCCTAAAGACATTGACTTAACACAATGAGCTGATGTACAAATCGGGGTAATAGCTCTTCTATTTCACCCTTGTGAGAACTTGATTGAAACTTTTGTCGACAGCTCCAAACATTTGCAAAATCACACGTGATTGAAAGAGTTGGCGAGGAGCAATTGAACAGCATATCTGCGGTGATCAATATATCAAACATTTGGCATCAAATATCTGCTGTAATTTACCAGGCATGGCTTTATATATGATATTTTTGATCTTCTGCACAATATTTGAGATTCATGCAAAAAGTAACTGTTCCAGTGTTCAAATTGCAGCCTATGATGCACGTTGTAATGTTATCGTGGATTGTGCAATATAGAACGCTGTCCTTTGGAGAAGGAGATAGAGATTGGATCTTATTTTAAACTGTTGTTTTGTACATGGATTTGTACACCAGTTCATTGCATCAAGTCTGTAATGTTACAAGCAAAACCTGTTTGTAAATGCTACTTTCCACCTCCAATCGATCTTTCCAAAACTGCATTTCTGAAGATTGTTTGCCATCCAGAAAAGCCTTTCCCATGAGATCACGAGTTAAATAGATGTTCATTCGTTATTGAAGTGATGTTTCCTGCAAAAGGCGTATTGCAGCCTGTATTGTGTGTAATGTTACAGCGTGTGTAAGCTGCCTTTAGTTGATAAAAGCTGTGTTTAACTTGAAATACCAAAAACACAAACTGACTCTGAATGAATTTTTAATAAGAACTAAGGGCTGATCATAGTCAGGACCCGGCTAAACTACAGATCGAATTGGAATTTAGTGTGGTGGCGAAATCCATTTGGAGGGAGGGGGTGGGGGCTAGCCAAACCTTCATAAAACTTCATCATCTTGCAGGATGGAAAGGGAACAACATCAGAGCGCCTAGAGAGGCACTTGCTTGAAGGAGACAGTCGGTTTGATTTCGAGTTTGGGGCACACCCCTACAGATTGTACATGAAGGAGGATCCCATGCACCAGAAAAACAGGAATCTCCAATTCAGTACCAAGCGTAAAGTGAGAAGAAGACCAAAGCTTGTCACTGTGGAAGATTTCAAGAAGCTCAAGAGGTAACATAATATCCAAGTTAAAGTTCCTGTAAGGTCAAATTTTGTACATTAATATCGATTTTACATTGTACAAGTGAATAGTTGAATAGTAAACTATATATTCATTTCCTTCCACATTTTGCTATTCAATTACTTAAATTTTATTTCATAGGCAATTCAAAATCTCATTGCCGCTCCCCTGGCCCTGGGGAACTGAACCACTGACTGTTGCATAAGTGTTCAGTATTTCAGTTTCAAGTGTGTCATCTTTACAACAATACCTTCAAAAAATCAAATGAAATATTTTGTTTATCCTCGGATATCGAGGAAATCCTGCTAATGATCCGAGTATTCTCCACATACTCCTTTATACTACATTCATCTATTCTCTGCACTCAACGCTCAACTCACATGTTGATTTTTACAGAGGGAGAAACACTGGAGAACCAGGAGAAAAACCCTCGGAGCTAGCCTCCGATGCAGACGTCTTGTGTGGTTCGTTTCCCCGTCAGCGAACTCGAACCACATTTTGTGTTCCGTGACTTACGGATTGTTTATTTTGACCAATCAAATTGCTAGTTAGGTTTTTTCCCTTAGCCCAAACATTAATTAATTACTTCGTGGACCGTGGGAACACAAACACTTGATTGGCTCATTATTTTGACTTCCATTTTTACACGTGCAGCACGTGCTAGCCTGCACATGCAAGTCTTCGTCTCCTCTCAGTCGCCTAGACAACAGAAAATAACTTCAAAACGCTCAGAGCAAAAAACGATATTTCAGTGCATAAAATGTGGACTTTGATTATGGATTTTGAAGCTTTCGAATATCTCTAAAAGAAATATCTCCACGTCTTTCCCAGGCTCAGTTTCAGCCGTTGGGGTGTTGTTTCTCCAAAGCCTCTCCCCACTAACGGCTGGGCGCGCGGTCAAAACACCGTGTCCGTGACGTCATCTGATTAAAATTCAAAATTATTCATTTATTTGAGTGTTTCTGTTTACCCTTTCATGAGCGTAGGTTAGATTCCGCGTAAACTTTCAAAACACATTGGACTAAAACTCCAAGTGTGAAATTAATGCAGCGATTTTCAAGTGAATTGTGATCGCAGAGTTAAAAGCGTAAACATGGCCTGCGTCAGACGTGATTTCCTCTCCTATAAATTCTTTTAATATGGAGTCGTCCGTCTTTTCTTCTCCGATAAAGGCTTTTCTTCTCCGATAAAGGCAGCACTAATTTTCTTTTAAGTAAGAATAGCCGGGCAACCTGGTCTTGCATAGGTAAATTAAATGAGAAATGACTCAACATTTTACGAGCTTCGCGACCTGACGGTTTCCCAAGTGACTTTCCAGAGCCGGTGCGTTTACTGACAAAGTGTCTTCACCCGAAAACTAACTCTCTTACTGCTTCTTTGTGTGAATCCTTGAGTTCTTCGAAACCAAACTTTTCCAGAGCAAATTTGAACGCATTTTGGAACAGCAATCGAAAGCCTTTGGCTTTGGTCCGGCTTTCAAATGTTCACAATGTAAATTATGCAAATCAATTTAGCGACAGGATTTTAGTGGCAAGTTTGTGATTGGCTAAAAACCGACAATGTCTCAGCTCGCGCGCCCAGCCGTGAGTGGGGAGAGGATCGCGGGCCCACCGAAACCCCCACGGCTGGAAACCGAGCCTACGTCTTTCCCGTCGCCACAAAAAACTTTGCTTTGGTGGCAAGATACTCAGTGGTTTGTAGGGAATCTATTCATATCGATGAGCTGTGCATTTTAATGAGCTCGGAAAATGAGAGCTCCTCTCTGATTGGCTGAACAAAAAACCCGACTTGAGTTCGCAGACTTTGGTGTGGGAGTGAGGGAAACGAACCACACAAGACGTCTGCATCGGAGGCTACCTCGGAGCCACAACGCGGCAAAACGGTATGCTCCGCTGGCCAAAAGAACGAAGGCTCTGCTATCAAATACAAATTACCGAGGGTTTCAACTTTTTTAGTAAATAATTTTATAACTTAGTAAACTCACAGTGAATTACAAATTAAGAAAACTTCAACCTGTTAAAGTCTTAGGCTTAGCTTTTAAGCAGTTTTCTTAGTTTTTGACAAAACAGTTCACATATAGATACTTTTAAGCAGAAATTTTAAAATTACGGGTATGTGCCTGTTGTTTCATTTCACATCGGGCAGAATCAGGCGACATTACTTAGTCACGTGACACGATCAAACGCGCTGGATTTAAATTTCTGCTCCAGCGCACATGCCAAATAACAAAGAAAACTGCCTCAAACTGGTCTATGCCCTGTAAATATTGCCAGTTTGTGGGTTTAAAAACTGATATCCACAAAAATGTAAACACGGGATTTTAAAGTAGGGATGTTACGCTGCAATTTCCACTAATTTGGGGGTAGATTAAGTGGAATCTGCTGCCATTAAATAAACGCTGAAGTTTGGGTTAATTTAGGTCGAAAACGTATGGAAAGTGTTCTCATTTGCTATTCAGGACTTATTTTCTCACGAAGTCTAATATCATTAAAAATCGTAAAAACGGGAAAATATTATTTTATAACTTATCTGTTATCGAGCGTTCTTTTGTCAAAATCCGTTAAATATTTCTGCCATTAAAGTTTAAAAGTATTTCTAGCAGTGAAATTGTCCTTAATGCTTGCATATTAATCGACCTTTCAAAACTCCCGGGAGACCGGCAAGCTAACATAAGCTCACTTAGCACTACAGCTTACCACGTGACTTTACATCACATCCTTTACACTTACTATATAGTGCTACGCGGCAAACATGATTTCCTATCATAACTACATATACATATATAATCGCCGTGACCATAAAACGCACCAATACCCACGATTGCTCTCATCTGACTTGATAGCTCAGTTGGTAGAGCGCCAGACATGTAACCTGGAGGTCGTTGGGTTCGAGTCCCACTTGGGTCAGAGATTTTTTCTCTTTCCCTCGTAGGGCGTGCACACTTAGCACTACAGCTTACCACGTGACTTTACATCACATCCTTTACACTTACTATATAGTGCTACGCGGCAAACATGATTTCCTATCATAACTACATAAACATAAGCTCCGCCTCCTGGGTTAAAATAGAAGATACCGAAACAAAGGGGCGGCAGTGGAAAGCTAATTAGTCAATCGAGTTGGATAATCATATCAGCGGTAGCGCCTGGCTTTTGAATTTGACAAAACTGCAATTACAAAAGCCAAGGAACTACATCAAAAAGTAAAGACGCATCAAGAGAAACTTTGCATTCGCATCACTGTTAGCGTTGTAATTAGAATTACAATCTGATTTTAAAAGGAAAATATTTTCACCGATCACGGACTTTATTTATTTATTACTCTTTCTACACCAGCGTTCTTTTTCTTACGCGGATTGTAGCGTAGTGAATCCTACAGAATACAAACTATACTTTCTTCAGGAAAACTCGAAATAATCCCGATTCTTGAAAAATAACAATCCTGGATTCGGTAAGCGTTTTGTAAAAGAAAATACCGGGCACTTATGAAACGATTTTGACAAGAAATTTCGGCCCGAATTTTGTATTTATCGCTTGAGTTATAGATTTTTGCTTGCCTTCACCAATTCTTAAAATTCGTTAGAAAGCTCGAGACTACACAAATCCGGGAACACCGTTAAACACTAGAAAACTATATCGGAATTGACGTTCCCACTTCCAATCCCGAATTCGTTTTTATCGCGCATTCAACGAAAAGTATCCAAACTCGCTGGGAGAAGAACAGCGTAAAAACCGATAGTGCGTCAAAAACAAATGAAGAAACATATATTTTTAATCTTGAGATTTAAAATGAGACATTTCTCGTGTTTCTGTCTGCTCTAGAAGTCGAACTCTCAAAAAATTGAAACTAGTTGTCGTCTTCACCGGCTCAGAACCGGCTAAGACTGAAGGACTGCGGCACTCTTTGGAGTTCAAACAAGAAAAAAACTCAAAGAACAGCGTAAAATTAAAAGCGATAACGCGTCAAAAACAAATGAAGAAACGGATATTTTTACTATTGACCTTTAAAATGAGACATTTCTCGTGTTTCTGACCTAACAAAACTAACATAACAACATAAACATTGATAGCGCATCAAAAATAAATGTTCAAGCGGATTTTGTAAACCTTCAGCTTTAAAATCAGACCTTTTTTGTGTTTCTGTGTGCACTAGAAGTCAACGACCAAAGAATTCTGACTCAGAACCGGTGTCCTAGCGGATTTGGACCCCCGCGGATATGTACCCCCCGGTCCATATCCACTAGCGGATTTGGACCCCCGGTCCATATCCGCTAGCGGATTCGTACCCCCGGGGGTCCAAATCCGCTAGCGGATACGGACCCCTCTCGCGGATTTGGACCCCCCTATCTACGGATCTCAGTGAAACAAGAAATCCAAGAAAGACATAAAGAAGGAACAAGGAACACAAGCAGCTGATAATAGATCAGAAAGTTGCGTGTTACAGAAAACTAAGACCCGTTTCAAGCATGCCGTGCCAGCACTGAACTAAACTGATTGGAGTTTTGAACTTAATTGGTTTCAAACGGGCTTAACTGTTGAATGCAGTTTTAATCACAAATAAAGAATGAAACGTCGCTGCATTACCGCAGTTTTCGCGAATAGGCGGGCCATGCAAGGCGTGCTTTTCATGTCGTTTAGCGAACTTATATTTTTTACTTCAGCGCTTTGCTTAGAAACTTGTTTTTGCCGTTCTATGCCCGAGAACTTGGACGACATGATTCGAACATGATCCAGTGTGAATTAAGCGAAAAATCAGTGGTTGCACATGAGGTGCGAAGGACTACAGATGAATGCAGAAGGCGAGTGGCTCTGCAGTGTCGACCACCTTACTTCATGCGCCGTAGAAAGTAGTAGAAAATTGTTAGCGATTTGGACTTCTTTTCCCAGTTAGTTCTGAAACCTATAAGATAAGATATTTAATAATATAATAATTGTAAATTGAGATAGAATTCCATATATTAAAGATAGTTAGCGGAGACAGAGCGGCGTCAGTATAATACTATCCAAATTTGCCATAAATGAGATGTGTTGAACTATTTACACTTTACGCGAACAAAAAGTCTTGCAAAAAGGAAGGCATTCAAAGTTTCATACAAAAACTTGTTGGAAACATAATTAAAATAATGTTTTTGTAGGGGGTCCAAATCCGCGAAGAGGGGTTCATAACCGCTAGTAGATATGGACCGGGGGGTCCAAATCCGCTAGCGGATATGGACCGGGGGGTCCATATCCGCGGGGGGTCCAAATCCGCTGTGACACCGGCGTTTAAAAAGTGAAAATTAAAACTAACAGAACAACGTAAAAAGCTCTTGCGCATGGTCAAGAGATGTCAAAAGGGAATTTTGAATTATTCAGATTAAAAATGAAACGTTTCTCATGTTTCTGTTTGCTGTAGAAGTCAAACTAGCAAAGAATGATGTGAATTGCCTTGTCGTATTGACTCAGAGCTATATATGCCGCGTGTGAAGCCGTTGCCGCCTCACTGTTTTGAATTCAGAGCAAATTCGGTTTGAAAGTTAAAGTGGAAACTAAAAAAAACATAAATAGCCGGCTGGTACTCTAAAACAAAATATTTCTGAAACAAATTACTGCCCAGTTATGACCGCTCGCGAGCAGTAAAACAATTGACTAGTCGCTAAATCTTATTTCGAATGTTGCAGAACTACTGTACTGGTTAAGTTAAACTTTAGCACACAGTTTGTAGTGCGTTTACATCCTAGTTCGACAGGGAGATTTCAGTTACGTTCGCTAAATTCGCTCAAGACCTGACTAATATCATGATTCACTAACTTTTCGAAAACCGTTCAATGACATAATAGGCTTTTGGCTTTAGCAAACATAGTTAACTCAAGCAGGCGTAATTAATATTGTCAATAATCTGATACTCAATTAGCGCCATCACGTTATTTCTGACATTGATTGACGGGTGCCTTATCAGCCGTGGGACATTTGTATTCCCATAACGATTAATGAACAACCAATCAGGTATCGTTGAAGCGAACTGCTCAAGCGTTAGATTATAATTATTCCGCTTTAGATTAATTCTTCAACAGTAAGTACATGTCGCGAAGAACAATAGGATTCTGCCCGATGAGTTTTCGCGGGAAACTGGGGGCGGTCGCGCGCCGACAAGAAATAGCAAATACGCATGCGCGTAACGTTTTGCCGCGGTGTGCCTCGGAGCATGGATGAGAATGAACTCAACTCACATATGACGTCACGTCCGGAAGTCGAACCCAGGTCACAGTGTTTACAGCCGAGCACTTAAGCTTCAAAATAATCATTCTGTTTTCCATTCTAATTTATAGCAAGCCGTGGAAAGCTAAAAAGAGTGAAGATACACGTACTTGCCCTTTCGAGTGGAAGAAGATGGCAGAAACCCAGGAATTTTGTCGAGTTGAGTTGGCACAGAATTCCAAAAAATACAAAGATGCTAAGCGTCGTTTTCTGAGCTCCATGTCGGGGTGTTCTGTGGATATCATCAG
Organism: Actinernus sp. WN-2022; assembly: GCA_030867875.1. Classification (NCBI taxonomy): domain Eukaryota; kingdom Metazoa; phylum Cnidaria; class Anthozoa; order Actiniaria; family Actinernidae; genus Actinernus; species Actinernus sp. WN-2022. The sequence goes on along the minus strand of JAOWCC010000195.1, from coordinate 88,793 downwards.
GATTGACCGAGTGCAGAATCCTGTCCTGTGGGAAAACTTTCAAAGGTACAGATTGATACCAAGGGCGCGTTCGGTTGTGACTATTGTGTAATACGAATAGTCAGATTAATACGTGTAAGCGTTCGTTTGTGACTATTTTGGAATAAGAATAGTCAGAATAATACGTGTAAGCGTTCATTTGTGACTATTGTGGAATAAGAATAGTCAGAATAATACGTGTGAGCGTTCGTTTGTGAGTATTTTGGAATAAGAATAGCCAGAATAATACGTGTGAGCGTTCGTTTGTGAGTATTTTGGAATAAGAATAGCCGGAATAATACGTGTGAGCGTTCGTTTGTGGCTATTTTGGAATAAGAATAGCCAGAATAATACGTGTGAGCGTTCGTTTGTGACTATTTTGGAATAAGAATAGCCAGAATAATACGTGTGAGCGTTCGTTTGTGACTATTTTGGAATAAGAATAGCCAGAATAATAGGTGTGAGCGTTCGTTTGTGACTATTTTGGAATAAGAATAGCCAGAATAATAGGTGTGAGCGTTCGTTTGTGACTATTTTGGAATAAGAATAGTCAGAATAATACGTGTAAGCGTTCGTTTGTGAGTATTTTGGAATAAGAATAGCCAGAATAATACGTGTGAGCGTTCGTTTGGGATCTATACTTGGAATACATTCTGCCCCTCCCCCCTTCGTTGAAAGTACTTCTGAAACCGCTCAGTGCGAGACTGTATGTGTGAAGTATATTGCTTGTAGCCAAATTTCAGGTCGATAGCGGAGCTCCAACTTGATAGCCTGCAATACATACCTCTTATCAATCGAGTGCGACGTCCGTATCGTAAGTTATTGACCAATAATAGCTCGCGAAATTACTTAACTATACAATAAAGGTGTTTATTGTTGTTTTTGGTGAAGAGGGAAATTTCTACCTGGCGGGCAGGAAAGGAACCAATTCTCCTTCCCTCCTTTCTCTTCCTTAGAAAATCCCATAGAAACGCATGTTATTTACTTAACAGCGTCTTTATATTCATTGTGAATGATGACCCAATGGTATCTTTTCTTTCTTTCTGTCAGGAAAAAAGGACAGATGGACAACAAAGCACGCAGTACTGGTAACAGTAAAGTAGATGAGCGCCTCCTGTGTCATGGCACGCCAGCACGCAACATCCGCTCCATCTGCAAAGAGAACTTCGACTGGCGTCTCTATGGCAAGGAAACGGGCAATATTTACGGAGAGGGCGCTTACTTTGCAAGAGATTCCTCCATGACTAATTGTTACTGCTCAGATGACGAGGATGGCGTGCGGTACATGTTCTTGGTAAGTGTCTTGGTGGGCTCCTATACCGAAGGGCAGAAATCCTATCGTCGACCGCCGCGGAAAGATGAGTTAGATCCGCACAGTGATTTATATGATTCCTGTGTCGATAACGAATCAGATCCAAAGGTGTTTGTGGCGTTTGATTTCGCCCAGTATTATCCTAGCTTCTTAATAGAGTACAAGTTCAGTGAAGAGCTGGAATCCCAGAGCCCTTGGCGTGCACCGTCTTCACCAGTTAGTTCACCTGGATTGTCAAGTCAGTATGGTGGCGGATCAAGTTTTGGAGCTGTTAGTGCCTATGCTTCTAGACCACAAGGATCATCCTATGGACAGGCTAGCGGAGTAGCCTTGGGACCATCTAGTAGCCCTACTGGTCCAGTTATGATGGCGCAGGCTCCCCACGCGTATTCACAGCCATTCCATGGAGGAACACCTCAAGTTCCACTCTCTCAACCTCAGATTTCATCATACACCACACCGTACGCAGGTGGAAAAGGGCATCAGAAGCCTCCAAAACCTAACAAGGACTCAAATTGTTGTGTAATGTGAGTGGGTCGAATTTTGATGAGTGTTACCTGCTAAGGGGTTGACCATTAGAACTTAGGGAAGGGATGGATGACATTTTTTTGTGTGCACGATTGTTGTTTGCCCTTTTAGCTCTACACAATTTTTTTCTTGCTGCTGCTCTAAAAAACATTTTACACAGTAAAAATCTCATTCATGTCTCACTTCCCTTGCACATTTGTTTTTATCAACAGGGGGCTTACAGGATTTTTTTGGGGGACCATATTTCCTTGCACGATTTTTTTTGGGGGGAATTGCCAACCCCGCCCCCTCTCCCCTGAGTTCTAATGCTCCATTCCTAATTAAAGTTGTGCTTTCACTCTCCGGATGTTAATACCATATGATCAGTGCATGAGTTTGAAGTCAATAGGCTTTTGCATAAAACAATCGCGTGCTGATATATCACTTCAATAACCAATGAATTAGCTCGTGATCCCATGGGAAAGGCTTTACTGGAAACAGTCAGGCGCTGATATATCACTTCAATAACCAATGAATTAACTCGTGATCCCATGGGAAGGGCTTTACTGGAAACAGTCACGTGCTGATATATCACTTCAATAACGAATGAATTAGCTCGTGATCCCATGGGAAAGGCTTTACTGGAAACAGTCACGTGCCGATATATCACTTCAATAAACAATGAAGGAAATGCTTTACTGGATGGCAAAAAATCTACAAAAATGCCGTTTTAGAAAGATCCACAATCGATCGGAGGTGAAAAATAGTATTTACAAACAGGTTTTGCTAATAACACTACCGATCTCGTACAAGTGCTTTTAAATAAACGAATTACATATTTGTACCTTCCAGTATACAACCACGTGATCATATCATGCAAAAGGCATTGAAAAGAAGGTATCGTACGTTTGTAGGTACTTTGTTTAAAAACGCATGTTTTCCTTTACCACCATTCATTTGGTGATTAAGACGAAGGAATCTTTGTTGATATTCATCCCAATATGCAAGGTAAATTAAATTTTGATTTCCTTGCCGGAGAAATTAAATTTTCAGAAAATACTTTGGCACAATTTTTTTAAAGATTGAACAAGCTTGGAATCTCAGACTGATACAAGCTGTGTGTTACGTGTAAACGTTTTCATACTCGTACAAAACCTTCTATTACATGGTATAGGCTTGTCAAAGGTTATGGCATAGTTCTACTACATGTATATGATAGACTAATTTAAACAAAACTGCGCACAAGAGAAGCGCGCAGGATAGCTTTACCATGTGCTGCTCTATCTGTGTACTGAAAGGGTGCGAGAATTTGAACGTAATAAACATAAAAAATAACGGTTGTGGTTTCATAAAAGGAAAACGATTGCTAGGGTGAGTGCAAAAAGCAGTGTTTTGCTACAGCCAGTCCCGCCGTTAGTTTTTTGTGTGCCGTAACTCTAAAGCCAAACGAACTAGCAAGTCGACGCAAGTCAAATAAATGCAAGTTTGCAACTTGCGTTGGACTTGTGTCTCCTTTGGCCAGCCACTTTCATGGACTTGTGATGACTTCAACGACTTGCTATGACTTTGATCGAGTTCAAAATTAGCACACAAGTCGACGGAAGTTCTTCACAGTTTGGCCACCTAACGCTAGTTGACTGCAATTCGAACGTGATAAAGAAGCATTTATCGATGCAATTTGTGAAATTTATGGGGGATTGTAACGGAACAGTATGGAAAGGCTTTGTGCAATGTAACTTGCCTGTCGGTTCAAATTACAGCCTCCAGAGTTAGTAAGAAAAGATAGACTTGTATTTCAGCCATGTGGGTGGCTTGTTGCCTCAACACAAACTCAAATCGCTATTAATATAGCTGATCTGTGTCTGAACACAGTACGTATCCCGCACGCATCTGTACGCTATCAAGATAAACGGATGCGGTAAGGTAACTGTACTTTGAGTGAATAGCGAATTTAAGGACTACGACTACGGTTGGATGTGCCGAGCGATCGGCTAGAGTACTGGGCCGAGTACGCAACGAATGGCGCGAAAATTTCAACATTTTGGCGAGACGGAGCTGAAGCCCACGCGTTGCCGATTTGAATTGACTATAAATTCCCACATAAGCTATGCCAAGAAACGCTGTAAACTCGAACAGAAAGCAGTTTATTGCGTGGTTAGCTATTGAAATACCCAAGAGTGGTGAATTTCTTACGTTAAATCCAACTAAAAAAAAAAACTCTGAAAAACTCTCTGAATTTCTAACGAGACCTGAAACAACCATGGGGGCTGATCAAAGCCAGGTCCCGGCTAATCCACAGATCGAATTGGAATTCAGCGTGTTGGTTTTTGCGGAGGGAGGAAAACCGGAGAACCCGGAGAAAAACCCTCGGAGCAAGGGTGAGATACCAACAAACTCAACTCACATATGGCGCCACGTCCGGGATTCGAACCTGGGCCACAGAGGTGAGAGGCGAAGCGCTTAACCACTGCGCCACCCGAGCTCCCCACCCGAGCTCCCAACCCGAGCTCCCCAACTAACGTACTCTGTTGTGGTGACTATGAGAAACACGCTGACGACTCTCTCGGACTCGCTACGGTGCAATGAAACCAATACGAGTGTCTCGTTCCAGTCCTTTATTGGTGCGCGTCCGTAGTGGTAGACCGTAGTCGTCGTATCTTAAATTCCCTAATGGTATCACGACGTGTAACGCGAGACCTTACTAGAATATTCGGTTAAGCGTCGCTTGCACGAATGATACACTTCTGCAATGTTTTTAATTTTTGAAAATTGTTAAGCTTAAAAGCTAGTTCAAAAATGGAAACAAATAATAATTTGAATAGAAAGGTCAGACCTTGTTAGAAATACCACTACCAAATTTAGAAAAGGACTGGGCCGAGTTTTTTAAAGTTAGTCTAATTATAATCTAATATAATAATTATACAAACGTCTCTTATTTTTGAAAGCTTGCTATTCGTTTTTTTATTTACCAAATCGTACTCACACTTGTAGTCTTACTAATTCCGAGGAGCTCTTTCTTGTAATGAGGTTTTTATTAATTGGGTTAACTTTACAAACTCGGTCCCAGTCCTTTTTCAATTTGGTAGTGGGCCAATAGAAAGGCTCGTTTCAGACAGCGAACTTTTCATTTGCCGAACTTAATACCATTACTAAAGTACGGCGTCGAAGCGTCTCTTGATTCAGACGTCGTACTTACAACCGATTTCAGTGTTCCGTGCATAAGGGCAATCGTTCTTCTTACTTCGACACGATAATTCGACATGCTTTGTAACCAGGCTCACTGGTTTATTTAGCAAATTTCCTCTGGTTTTGCGTGGTGTGGACTCTTATTTGCCACGATTTACGTCATCACATGGTCAAAATTTGTTGTGGACTTTTGACCATGTGATGACGTAAATCGTGGTAAATAAGAGCACACACCACGCAAAACCAAAGGAAATTCGTTTTTTCCCAACAATATTAGAAAACGTACAAGGAAGTTTCGTTACAAAGCGTGACAGCTTTGAAAGAGCCAGAATTGTCTAACTTTCTCGCATCAGCACCGTTGTCTGGACTCTCATTTACCACCTCACATCGACCAATCAGATCGCGAGATTACCGGCAATTGTGGTAAAACATGATCTTGAGGTACTGAATCAAATAATGTAGTGCTTTTTCATATTCCGAGTACTCAACAGACTTCCAGGATATGCGTTGCCGATCAGAAGTGTGGAAAATCTGCGCGAAATGATGTCGGATCAGTATGTGGAATGATTGTGCTAAACACTTGAAACACCACTGGAATTGGTTGTAATTCGCTGAACCGATTGAACGATCAGGGATCTGGTTGTAGAGTCTAATTTCCACGCAGAAATTAAATCACAAGATGGTATTGTTTATACATTTAGTTCGGTACACGAGAAGAGCGGAGTTTGACTCGACGCCGCTCCAGCGTCATTTTCCGAACCTAATTCATCTGCTGCACCATGGATAGTAAGCCTTGGCCAAGTCGCAAGTCAACGTAACTTTTGAACTTGCGTTCCGTTTCGACACCCACTTGCTTTTACTTGCACTGACTTGCGTTCACTTCATCGAGCAAGTCTGCTTTTGTCATAAAAGTTTAAGACTTCTGGAACAATCATACAAAAGTAATTCCCACGGCCGGTCGGAAACTGAAAGCAAAAGAAGTTATAAGAACAAAAAAAACATCCACATCAAACTGAAGATTTTGTTTCCAAATTTGCGTCAACTTGCTGCGGTCGTTTGGCCACCCTCGAAAGTTGAACACGTCAGCTTGTGGACAGGTCTGTAAAACGGGTGCGCAATCGTGAATTTCATCCGGGAAAATGACGCTCGCGCGCATCATTTGTATAGTAATCAAATGGGGACGAGTGAAATTAGAGATATTTCACGCGTGTTTGTCAAAATCGAACTAAAAATTACGTAGATTTTGAAAAACCCAAGAGGAATTTATCCCTAATTTCACGAGTCACTATTTGATTACCATTAATATTATGGAGGGCAAACTACGATCCAGAAAAACATTATTTTAAGCGCGCGTAGGCAGCGTTTGAAATTTCACATGTGAAATTACGCGTGAAATTTCAAGTTGAAATTAGGAATTAATTTGTCCTCTATGGTATTTTGGTTGAAATTTTACTCGAAATTTGAACTTCAAAGCATCTTTACCAAAAAGGCGTCATCTTTGAATTTGAACTGGTCCTAAATTTAATTGGCTTGATGTCTCAACTAATAAAATTCCTAACTCTTGCGATTTTCTCCTTAACCCCCGGTCTTTTCTGCGGTGTGTATGAATATTTTCCGAACAGAAACCATTTAGAACTGCCCCGCGATTTCTACCGCCGACAGGAGATGCGCACATTTTGGAGACCTGTCCAGCTTGTGTTGACTAGCGACTCAGTTCGGCCAGAGCTTTCTTTTTACTATCCATGGCCGCAGCAAATTCAAACAAGTCGTTGGAACGAATGAAAGCTGTAGCTTGTCATATATACTCTTTTCGTGCTGCTAGAGAATTAGGAACTTTAAGCAACACTATGCGACGGCGGCATAAAACAATAGCCTTAATTACAAAATACGATAGCTGCACGTGAAAATGCACGCAGTCGCCTACATTTTCACCGTTCTCTGCAAAAACACAACGTGAAAACCCCTAATTGTACGGTTTTAAGTAACAGTCTGCGCAAGAGGTAGACACAATTCTATTGTTCAGATGCAATTTGCTTTTCCCACTTTAATATTTTCTGTTTTTCATACTGACAACTCATCAACCCTTAAATGATAAATTTCTGAAATAAAATTCACTAAAAATGAATTTTAAAGGTACATTTCTTTTCTGTGAAAACATTTCGTCCAATCAGAAGAGTCCAAAACAATAACCAAGAAAACATTCAATTTAAAAATGTTCCCCATATTGAAAGTTCGTCATATTAAACGTTATGAGTGTTTTCACTAGATGCAATTCATATCTGTTTACAAAATGAAAACAAATTATATTCTTATTCAAGTTTAGGTAGATTTTAATGTCTAAGCCAATGAGGTGGAAGATTGAAACAATACCACAATTATCACCTTTTTACATTCCATGCATAACATATGTCTACCTCTTGCGCGGACCATTACTTAAAGAGAACGCGAACGTAAGAAAGTAAATCAATCCGTTTTTCGTTCGGCGTGAACGGAACTCTATACTAATCATATTTTTCGAAAATCTGGTTGTGAAAAACAATTCAAGGCGAACAAGGGAAATAGTAGACATCAAATTTCGGGAGAAAACACTTTTCTACGTCCCGTCGTCATTGCCGTCGCCGTCCTGGTTGCTTAAAGTCCCTATTACTAATGTGTTCCCGGTCACAAAGCGGTTTTCGATTGAGTGTTTAAAAGTAATTTGGTGATTGCTTTCGACATTGATTGGCTAGTTATCAACGATTGCGTTTACTTTTCGTTGTGATTGGTTCAAGTAAAACCAATCACGAATTATACTTCAGTTCGTGATTGGTTCATCGTTGTTTTTACTTGCTCGTGATTGGTTCATCGTTGTTTTTACTTGCTCCTGATTGGTTCATCGTTGTTTTTACTTGCTCCTGATTGGTTCATCGTTGTTTTTACTTGCTCCTGATTTGTTCATCGTTGTTTTTACTTGCTCGTGATTGGCTCTGGATTCACGACACTCAATCGAAAACCGCTCTAAAACGAAAAACAAACAAACAAACAATGTGAACGCAGTTACTTTAAGAAGAGAAATAACCATGACAAAAACATGCGTTAGGCGCATGATACATATATCCGACACTGAACCGTTAGCTCGGTGGTTAGGCGCCAGTCTGACGTGTGGGAGGTCGCGGGTTCAAACCCGGCCGGACCAACACTCGGGGTCTTAAAATAACTGAGTAGAAGGTGCTGCCTTCGTGAAACAATGTCGTTCTCGAACTGCAAATGTTAGACCTTCACATCTCGGATGAGGACGTAAAATCGTACGTCTCCCGTCGGCCTCGAGTTTATCAGGACGGTAAGGTCGCTTTACCAGTTACATGGAGATAAACTTGATATTTTGCTTGCGCATGAGTGAATAAATTAGTGAGCGATTGGCTCGCAGGAGCAAATATAGTCACGGTACAAATGACAACCGGCCGAGGTTTAAACAGTACATAAAAATACACCAAGCAGAAAAAGATGGCGGCTGTGCATCTGACCACAATTCCTTACATGCGAGCTAACACAGTCCACATAATACGTCAAAATACTCCAGGTCTAGGATAGCACTGAATCTGTACATTTTAACCTTGGGTTAGCGATTTCAGTAACCCTGGGGTAGTAGGTTGTTGGAAGCAAGACTAAGCACTAGGACATAGAGGTTATTAATCTGCTAACCAGGTACTACTATACGACTGTGCATTTTGACCTGACATATTTTTGCGAACAAAAATGCGAATGACGACTTTTAAGTCGTTTGTTGTATATATCTACAAAAGACTGCAATATGCGGGCAACAGGGAAGCCATTTAATCTTTACTACCTAATACGATCTCATATTGTTTGTGCGCATGCGTACGTTCGTTTGCAGAGTTATGTAATAACTTAAATGACTGCATTGGTAACAGCTCATTTTACTTGAATTTCAATTCTAAAAATTTCTCAGTTTTACTACGATTTTAAAACGGTTTAATTTTCGCGTACAAAGGATTGCGGGTAAAAGCACAAAGCGCTATCTTTTCCCTGTACGGTGGTTTGCGTTTATCACGCGGGGAATCATGGTTGATTATTGGTGGCCGGCTTCAAGCCAAATGGTAGAAGTTTGAACTGATTTCCCTAGCTTCCCCATATTGTTCTCGGAGTTCTCATACCCGGGGGGAGGGGTGATGGAGGGGACACTTGTTTATGACGTAATATATATGTCCGGGGGTACCGGGTCTGGGTTTTTCGTAAACATATGTCAATTCCTGGTTATGGACGATTTATTTTATCAAAAATTTAACTGTGTCCGGTTCTAGACCCCATGGCTGCTCGCCCATTTATCATACAAGTGTTCTCCCTCGTGAAAATATCATTCATCTTGTACCCTTGAATTGAAGAAGATATATGTGGCCGGGCCAGACTGTTCTTTTACGAACATTTCAATTTGAATGGAAATAAAAGACAAGGCCAACGACATATGTTAGCTGGGTTTCAAACCCGCCAAGACTGGGTTCTTTAGCTAAGGGAACTGGTTACTTAAAGTAATTTAGATTTTTTAGAGTTCTGGGCCCGGTTGTTCGAAGCAAGGTTAAATCGCTAACCCTGGGTTAAACTGTACAGATTGCAATTACAGATTTAGCGCTAACCTAGCGGGTTAAAGTTAACCTTGGTTTCGAACAACCCGGCCCAGATCATTGTATGTTTTATGAATTGTTTCGGTGTTTTAATCCTAGGTTCACTGGGTCAATTAAACATACTATATTGCAAGGAGGTTTACTAAGAAACTGTTTTAGTGTTGTTGTTTTTCTTGTTTAACCACAGCTTCAGGCGGGTCGGGTTATAGAGCAGCCGTGAGGTTTCAATTCACTGTTGAAAGTTTTCGGTGATTGCTTTGGTTTTGCGTTTACTTAGCTTTTTTTATTGGCTGTGAAAATGTTTTGTAATCAGTCAGCGAATCAAATTCCAGAGTAAAGCAATCGTGGTTTTGGTCAGTCACGCAATCAATCCGGCCACGAGGCTGTCAGTAAAACCAATCCGTGTTCACTTTAGTTCGTGATTAGTTAGTTGTAATTGCTTTGGTCTTGGTTTTACTACAGCCAATTTAAACCTGCTCTATTAGTTAAGTAGAAACCAACTAGTGTTCTATCACCAATCCTGCAATCTGATTGGCTAATTTACTCACTATCTATCCTGTGATAGAGTAGCAAAAAAGCCGGCTCTCGCCTAAATAACTACCCAACACTTCTCTCCCCGTGCAATTAAAGCCCAACAACCTTTTGGTAGTTGCGTGCTCTGGCTGGAAGACCGCACACTATATTTATTGATTACAATAAGTAAAGCAGTACATTCGATTATAGTAAATGATAGCTCTATATACAAGCACATGATCGCTTTCTCTTGTCGCACATTTGTCACGAATTAAGGCCTCGCCGCGCTAACGATAAGGAAAAACCCCAGCCCCGTGGATCGTACCCTTACACAAAGACATGCTGGGCTCGGTCAACTATCAAATGCCTAAAGATCGAGACACTGATAACATAGAACTAAGATTATCTTTGATATAGGCGTCTTTTGCATTCTCGCTAGACCACCGACCATGTCTTTTAAACAAGCGATCCGGGATTCCAGCGTTGGCTGCCGCTGTAGCTCCTCCCGATCTCAAACTATGCAGACTGATCTTCGATACGTCGGTGATGTCCTTAAAGGCCTCCTTGATGATCTCCCTCGCTCTGGAATAGCCTATACCTTGACCACGTACTTTCGCACGGCAACTGTTCGAAGTAATGGCGCGGAATAGGGGCAACTCTATTCCAGCTATCGCCACGTACTCCTCCAACGCTTTAAAAGGACACGTCGGCCGCTCCGTTCTTGCGATCGAAATCCACGCACCTTCGGGTAACTGGTCTGTTTTCGATGACTCTAGAAAAATGGAAACATAAGAGGGAAACAATTTCACGTCACAACAACGAATTGAGCACAATTCGCTATAACGAAAGAACCCTGCGAAACCAACAAGACACACAGCCAGCGTTCTTAAATCAGAAACGTTCGACTTATCTTTCACTTTCGACACCAAAGCCTCCAACATCTCCACCGTAATCGGTTCTTTCCTGTTCTTTGGCTTGCTTAGAATTATTTGGCAACCCTTTATCATAGAATCCACCAAGGGGTGATCCGAGATTTTCCGCAGGCCAGATAACTTGTGCGCCCAGTCGATGCTAAACGCTGCACACGTAATGGGGGACACTGAGTTAACTTCCTGGCTCAGGCACTGAAGGTACACGGCCACGTGAAAAAGGGTTGGCTGGTAAGTGACACAGACTGTTGGAAACTGCCCAACGTTTCCATCGATTGAAACCACCCAAATACGTCCGTACGGTCCCGTCGGCCTTGGATGCCATAACAGTCATTTTAACACCCTCGGCTACACGCTTAAGGTGGTCCGGTATCGAAGAGTTGAATTCAAGCCACATCTGCGACTGAAAAATATCTAAACAATCAAATCATTAGTAGATAAAAATATATATACATTTATACGTCCAAAAAAAACACATTAAAACGGACAATGGGGCAATTATATATCGGATATATATTTTTTCCTTTAATGTAACGGTCCCTATATTCTCAGCACAATTACCGGGCAAAAATGGTCCCATAACTCTTATTAAATACCTGGCACAGATGGTCCCAAAACTCTTGTAATTACCGGGCACAGATGGTCCCATAACTCTTGTAATTACCAGGCACAGATGGTCCCATAATTGTAATTACTGGGCACAGATGGTCCCATAGCTCTTACAGGGCACACGGTCCCAAGGCTTCTCTATCGGGCACAGATGGTCCCATAGCTCACTAATACTCACACATTTCCCTTGCGTTCCTGACAATTTTATTAACTTAGATTAATAACAAACAACATTAATAAAAAATAAGAATATATTTCATGCATCCTTCATCCTTGACAGTTCTCCTTAACAATCCTCCTACAGAAGAGAAAAATAAAATAAGCCCAAAATAATTCACACAAAAATTTAAGTTTTGTGTGCGGCTCCAGAGAGAACGCCAAGATGACAAACAACCCTCAATTACCCCTAATATACCTACAGCAATCCCTTGGGTAATACATACCGTCGAGAGCATCTTTCTTCGCTAATTTTCAAAGCCCCGTGCAATTAAAGCCCAACAACCTTTTGGTAGTTGCGTGCTCGGCTGGAAGACCGCGCGCCCAGCCAAGATTTCAAAGAAAGCACGCTAGCCTAAAGAGAAAAACGCATACAACAAATAGAATTAATAATCACATAATAGTTAAACGATACATACAAAATCCACTCTATTCGCCAACATACTGAAGAGAAGATCTTCGTTCCCGAATATGCTGTTACAAAACCCAGGAATAAACGATTCCTTCATCGTGGGTAAGTCCATCCAACCCGAGACAAAATCTCGGACATGTTCCCCGTCGTACGTAAGCATTGGCCAGAACGGTGCAGATACCCACGCTGGAACAATCAGGGTTCCAACTGAACGACAATTCCTCATATACAATAAAACGCGTGGAATCAAGGAAATAGGTGGACAAATATAATTTTTCTCTCCTGACCAATCTAAAACAAAAGCGTCAATATCCTCGGATCCTGGATTCCAATAGCGAGAGTTAAAACGCCAAATTTTCTTATTAACGTGATTATATAGCAAAACGGTCGATCGAATGCGGGCCCCAAATCGCATCAATATGCTCAAGTGTATCACGAAAAATACCCCAGTCATCGGGATCATAGATTCGACTAAGAAAGTCTGCTTGCTCGTTTAAAGAACGAGGAATTCATTCCATTTCAATTGAAATGTTGTGTTCGCAGCAAATCTGGTAAATACGAAGCGCTTCGCGTTGTAAATCGCTTTTATTGCTCCCATTAGACATAATTCGGGGCACGTTCTGATTGTCGGAAAACCATTTCACAGATAAACCTGACCTATGCACCAAGGACATCAACACATACTTGACCGCTAAAAGTTCTTTCAATGTTGAGCTCGAGTTCAACTCATCTGCGAACCACGAACCAGCAACACGGTCTTTGCCGCAAGTTACTAGATATCCACCAAAACCGCTGTTGCTGGCGTCCGAAAACACTGCCGACCGTGCTAGATTTAGGAACCATGGCTTTGCCGTTGATTCGGTCAATGTTATCCAACCAAAAAGAAAATTCGGAATAAATCTCTGAAGAAATGCAAACACGATCATCCCACGACGATCTTTGTTCAATAAGCGAATAACAGTAACGGGTCATTAAACGAGTTACATTACCCACGGCAATTGACAGAGAAATGATTTGGCCAGTAATCGACGCCAAACTACGGACTCCCAAAACCTTTTGCCAAAGGAATGATTCTAATGATGATTTCAATTTGATAATTCTACGCTCGGGAATGCGGATCAGACCATATTGAAAATCCAAGATGGTGCCAAGAAAGGTGACTTCTTGACCAGGAACCCAATTCGACTTCTCCTCGTTAATAGTAAAACCCGAAGAAATAAGATCTTCTCGGACCGACGAACTCAGAGTTTCTGCCTTTTCAAAAATTTCCGCTCCACCAATACCATCGTCTAAATAGAGTAACATAAGAGAACCTTTACCCCTCCAAAATTTTACAAACTGTCTCATAACTTTCGTAAACACGTACGGCGCAGACGTCAGACCAAATGGTAACACTTTAAACTCAAAATATCTCATTACCCCAATATTCGCGGGCCACTTGAATGCTAGAAACTTCCCGTATGTTCTTCGCAAATGTCGATATGATGATAAGCGGACTTCAAGTCAAAGGTAAACACAAACACTCCTGGATGGAACAATTGCAGCACTGTTCTTACTGAGGTCTTCATATTTCACAGACTTTTTTAAAATGAACTCATTAAGATGAGACAACTCCAAAATAAGGCGGAGTTTATCCGATGACTGCACGGCCACGTGCAAAGGATTGCAATACGTTGGATAATTACTCACTTCGCGGACACACCCACGTTGTAAAAGTTCCACAATAGCTTCGTTTACAAAGTCACAATGAATACGAGATGAATTTCGATTATCTATGGAATATGGAAAAAGCGGATCTTTGAATAAGATCTTGTAGCCATTTTCAATGATGTCTAGAACAAACTGTGAAGTGCCAATACTGCGCCCAAAAAGGTAGATTAGAACGTAATTTTCCTTGGACAAAGTCACCAATCGATGATTGTTCAAGTTCAAAGGTCTCATTTAGTGGAATGAGGATTCGGTTTGTTTGAAGGGCAGGAGTTGGCCCAGTGACCACGTCGTCCGCATCGATAGCACAAGTCACGATCGACTCTTGTTGCTGTTGCCGGATAGTTGACAAACCGCCCATATTGCGATTGGGGACGAAAATAAGGGCTCGGATAAGGATTGGCATTAACATGACTAGGAAAACTAGGTTGAAACGACTGATAACTTGGCGATTTCTTAATAGGCTTCCTTTTCTTTTCTTGGAGAGCCTTGCAACGATAAGCTGCTCTCTTTTCGGCTTTTTTGATTTTTCTTGCATCGGACTCATCATCGGCCAGCTCATCGTCAACGTACTCTTGGATCGTTGCCCACCCATATTCAGACTTATCAGCTAATTTTACTAGTTTTTGACGATTATTTAATAAAACAATACCTTCCTTCAGGAGGTCTTTGGGCTCTGGCCACGTTGCCATTTTCCAAAGCGTGGAGGGCTTTCGTATTCGCTTTGATAGCCTTCTTGTTGAATTTGTGTTGTTCCTCGTTGCCTTTCTTTTTAAAGGTGAACGATTCTCCCTCTGCTTCAACAGCAATTTGATGCGCGAAGTCGGATTGCTGTTGCAATAGAGATGACTGTAACCCAGCAATTTGAGTGTGCACAGCCGATAAAATACTATCCTTCTGCACATCCAGCAGCGCCTGAACCTCCGGTGAAATACCAGAATCGGCGCCAGAACTGCCACCACGAGCTTCGGACCGGCGAGAACATTCGGCCATGAAGAGAACAGGTACAGTCAGCTTCAGAAATTCCGTCGACAAAATTTAAGTTTTGTGTGCGGCTCCAGAGAGAACGCCAAGATGACAAACAACTCTCAATTACCCCTAATATACCTACAGCAATCCCTTGGGTAATACATAACGTCGAGAGCATCTTTTTTTCGCTAATTTTCAAACCGCGAAAAAAAATCATTTTTCGAAAGTGAAACAATGGCCATCGAGTAGCCAAAAGTTTAAGATTGAACAACTAGTTGGTTTCTACTAAAACAATTAGCCTACTCGCTCTCAGTTTCTATCAGCCGTTGTAAACACAAATTTTTCGCGCGCGCTCATTGGCAAAAAGCGATCACGTGACGTCATAGTTGTTGTCTTCAGGCGATAGTGCCCGCTGAGAGCGGAAGACAATTTTGTGATGGACAATAACGACAAATAGAGTGTGTTTGTCTTGGAACTATCGGCTGATAGTTTCATTTGGAAATTTGATGTTCTTAAATGGCTAGCATATAAGCCCTTGAACTGCATTCTCGGGCTTATATTTGTTTTAAGAACATCAAATTTCCTCGGGAAACTATCAGCCGATAGTTCCTCAACGGACACACTATTTGTATAATAGAGCTTCGAGCTCATAGTCCAATTGTTAAATAAATGTAGCAGCTCTATTAAGGAATCAAGACTTCATTTGTTTAGATGAGTCGGACAATCATAATAAAGTTACCCTGCCAAAACAAATGTCGGTGGAAATATGGGGGGGGGGGACCATCCAGGTTCAGTGAACCCTGGGGACAGCCCCGGGCAGGGCAGGGCAGGGGGGGGGGGGGGGTTCGTAGAAGAGTCGCAAAATTACCTGCGGCTACCTGCCTGCGGTCGCCTTCTCGTCTACATCAAGCACATAAGGCTCCACGTAGATAACTAATTGGCAATTGTGAATCTACGCGGCCGGGCGTTCGGGTAGACGCAGAATTGGCAATTGTGAATCTACGCGGCGGGCGCTAGAAAAACACCAGCAGCTGCTGCCCCCACCAAAATACCTCTACCACTGGGGCCCAGCCGGGGCGTCCCCACCCCCGGGCTCCGAAGCGCAAGCCATATGGTCTCGGGGATGCGCGGTCACTAACGAAAACAATTCCCTGCCGACGGTGATCCTGCATGAGCGCGGTCACTAACGTAAACAATTCCCTGGCAACGGCGATCCTGCATGAGCGCGGTCACTAACGTAAACAATTCCCTGACGACGGCGATCCTGCATGAGCGCGGTCACTAACGAAAAAATTAGGTGCTGATGCAATCGCCCGTGATGCGACTGGCATGACGAGATAGAATTCGCATACGAACCAGACAGACGGGTAATTCATACGGGGCTCTTAGCGAAGTGGAAATGCATTCCTTGGTCGGTTCTCTCGAACGAAATGTCGATTCTTAGCCCACGAGGCTTCCTAGTTTTATTCCCCCTCTCGGTGGGCTTTCTGCCGAATGCCGGAGCTGCTCGTACTTATCTGCCTCGGCAAGGACAAGGTTGAACTCGCTGTCAGAGACAGAGCCGTCTCGTAGGTGAACAAACTAAGCGTGCAGCTTATGTTACAATCGTACGCCCACATCTCGAATATGCATCAGCTGTGTGGGACCCATACAGACAAGACCAGATCAAATCTATTGAAGCTGTCCAAAGACGCGCTGTGAGATTCATCAAAAATGACCATAGTTGGACCTCCAGTGTCACCAACATGCAGAAAACACTCCAACTAGAAACACTTAAAGATAGAAGGCTTGCTCACCGTTTAAACATATTTTACTTAGCTTTACATAATTTAATTGCATTACCTATTCCTAACTATTTTTGTTACTCAACACGTACAACCAGAAATCATTCAAGCACTACATTCATTCAAGCAACTGCACACCATGATTACTACCTATTTAGCTTCTTCCCTAGGACCATAACAGATTGGAACTCTATCGCCATTAATATAAGATCTCTTAATTATGTAAAATTTACTAGCTCAACTAAATCTCACATCTGTAATAACTTTCCACGTAATAATTAAGTACTGTACTTATATATATTTTTTATTAGCATTGGTTTTTACTTATTATTTTCTTGCATTTTATTACATTTATTTAATTAATTATCTTTATTCATTCCATTTATTTGGATTCATATCGTAATTCTATATTTTGACTATCATTGTAATATTTACTATTATCAGGATTTTGTTGACCAAAGATTGTAAATAAGTAACATTTTATTTTGATTTGGTCCTGGACTCGATGCGAAAGCGTTGTTCAGTAATAAACGTAAACGTAGGGCCTTCGAAACTAGATCGCGAACGGTGTTCACTTTTGCCTGTCACAATACGACAGTTTTTTCGTGCTTCGAGACCTTAGCCGTCGGTCTTTTAGCCCAAACGGCTGTCGAAGCCGAAATGATTCCACACAACCCCCCAACTACCCCTAAAGGCAGGCCAACGACGACTCCAAGGCCTGAGAGACTTACCCCCAGACCGGAAGCGGATAGAATCACAGAGAGGCTTCCTGTGGCCACAGCAACCCCATGGACGATATTTCGAACGCGAGAGTACTTTTTCCGAACCCCCTCGTAGTGTTTGACTTGGTTCTCAGGACCGGCAGCCGTATCGCATAGTTTTTGGAGGCGAAAGCTTTCCCCCTGCCCCTCCGCAGGCACTTCGGCAAGGGAAGGGTAAATACTGTCGCTTGCCATGGTCGGTATACGTTCACATCTCCAACTTCAATACGAAGCGTAGAGGTCGATTGCGGAAGTCTATGACGTTACCTTTCTCATCGCGAACTGTGAGGCGAAGGCTGCTCCGCATTGTCCCTAGGGCTCGGACGGTTAGAGGATTTGAGGGGGAATAAATCGTTTTTGCAAACCTCTCACCTCGGATCTCTAAGCTAGCCAGGACGTCTGAAGGCTTTCCAGCAAGAAGTGAGAAGCCGGAATCAATGATATCACAGTGGACATACACGGTGTGGATATCCTTAAGCACCAGTTAGTGGTTACCCACTTTAAGTGACACGCCGCTCTCCTCTTTTCTCCCCTTGACACATAACAATGTGCATAGATTCCTACTGAATCGAACTGGTTTCTTGACCACTAGGGTCCAAGACCCTCTCGGTAGAGGTTTCACGAATTTCACGATGCCAGCATCAATTGCGGACTTGAAGTAGGGTTGGAGGCTTGCTATGTCATGATGCCCTGCGGCAATATCGTATGGAAACATCACACCTTCGGTATCCCACCAGAACGAAGCCTTCTCTACTAGGTTCCACCAACTGTTCTCAAAAGTGGCCTCGACTAGCGAAACATTCTGGATAGCAAGAGGTTGGTCAAAGTAGACCGTATGGTCCGCCGTAGGACAGGAAACGTTGAGGGTCACCATGGTTGTATTAAAGCCTGAAGCCGACTTCAATACAGAATGCCGCTCGATCGAACTAAAAAACAAGAAGGATTGGTTCAGCGGGCCATTGCCCCAAGACACTGGGCCCAAGCTTTCGCAGCATGAGCAGGCTACGATCCTCGCCGATGGGAACCGCGAGATGGCTGCAAGTAGTGTTTCGACCCTTGCAGCATTTCGGAAGAAGTACCCCCACGCCGATCTAACCCAGTTCTACCCGGAAACGACCACAGATGGGGAAGGCTTCACAACAAATATCGTCTTTCAGGCGGACAAAGATACGGGGTATTGGGTCTACGGCCCGGATGCTCACTACGAGAAGCCCGCCGATATACAAAAACGCATTGACGCCGCACTGCGCGGGAACCACCTCACGCGCACTCTTGCTAGCGGACAAGTCCAGGAAAGTACGCCTCCCACCAGAGTGGTCATCCGATTTGTGGGGGAAGTCATTCCAGCTCCACAGCCTAGACATCTACGTCGACGAGCATAGGTACTTCACTGTGGACGTCCCAGACATATTTGCGGACCTCGTTGTGTTATACGGCGGCGGGGCCGGCGGCGGACCCAAAGGCGGCAAGACCGCGGAAGGGGCGACTGGGGGGCCTGGGCACCAACCCCCTGTGGAACGATGTCAACGAGCTCGCGGCGTATCGAAGAGGAGCCTCCGATGCTGAGCTCGACGCCGGAAGGACACGCATCGAGAACCAAGAGGCGGCCGAACAGTGGCAGCGATTCGTCCCAGCCACAGCCAACACACACCCAGGGCTGACATTTGCCGGGCTGGGCAGGCTCAACCAAAGCGTTGAGGCATACGTGTATTGCGTGTACGGAGCGCAGGCGCAAGTCCGAGGTCCAATACTCGGCAGCTCCGGGCAGGCGAAGGAGGGCCGCCGGAATTTTCTCGTGCTTCTCGAGGATGCTATCGCAACACCAGGGGTCGCTAAAAGCATCGGTCGGTAGCAAAGGGCCATCGGAGACGCCCACGCGCGCCTGGACTATGCAATCGCCCCCGGAATCTGGCTCCTACCGACCAACATGACCCTGGACATGGGCGCTGTTGTGGGATACAACAACAACCTCCTCCGGGCTAGTACCGACATGAGCATGGGGGTCAACGACGTCAATGGAGCACACAAAAAACCGCTGGCCCCATGCAGGGGCTCCGTCCTAAGAAGCATCTACCACATACAGCGGCACACACCGGCAGCCATCGGCCAACACCCGTGGTTCCCAAGGGAGGGCAACCCGCGGCCCCAAAACACGAGGCCAACTTGACAATGGTGACGATTGCCGCCGCCGGAGCCGCATGGTGCCTGTTTCGCTAGCGTTTGTACTGCTCGACGAGGAAGACCACTACGGCGACGATCAGTAGCCAAGCGTTCTTTGCGAGGAAGCCAACCACCTCGCCCTCAGTGCGAAAGAGGAGACTGGCGATCATGCCGATCGTCCCCGGCAGGATCTGCCCCAGCTTTTTACCAAGCGCCTGTAGCCCCTTGCCGACCCCCTTTGTCACCCCGTGGAGCCCCTGCTGCAACGCAGAAACCACGATGCCGATAACGGTGCCCGCTGCAGCCGCCACACCGAGCACGGTGAACCCATATTTTTTTAATATGGCTCGGATCCTATCGCGGAGTGACATACTCTCCTGGAGGGCTTCTTCTCGGCGTTCGAGGGCCGCTTCTTCCTCGTGGATAGAGGCAATTTCCTCACTAGCCGTTTCTCTCTCTGTCGCGGTCGATGTGGGGTCCTGCAGTATCTCTTTGTTTTGCGCACGCCGCCGCTCAAGCTGCTGTCTTGCCTGCTCGACTTCCTGTTCCGCCTGTTCTCGTGTAGGACCGAGGGCTGCTTTGAGGTCCTTGCCCAGCCTCTGGTATCTCTTCCCCTCCGCGGTGATTAGAGGCACTGGCTTCTCTCTGCTGCCCATGGCGTGAACGGAGATTCTCCCGTCCTCCATGGTAGCTACCTCAAGCGTCCATCGAATCCCCGCGTCGGGGTATAGGCGCCTAATCGTCTCGACCGCATCACGACTACCACCTTCGGCGACATAGTCGGTGAAGGCAAACCACTTGACCCCCTTGATAAAGGAAGTCTCTCATCGTCGTGGGTTTTGGGGTGAGCCTCCAACCAGTCCGTAGTGGGATTTCCTCGCCACCTGTGGCCCCACCTAACCCCGTTTGGAAGGGGTTAACAGCATTGTCTTCGTCCCCACCACCGCGAGGGTTTACTGGAGTCCTATCATTCGTCGTGTCGACTGGATCCACGTTGACGTCCATATTTAATGCGTACTCTACCAGCACATACGACTTCAACATGACATGATGAACTTCATGAGCATCTGAATCCGTGGCACCCTGCCGATGAACTACGATTCATTCGTAGTTCATCAGCAGGGGAGCTGAGGTAGCTCCAACAGTTTAATTTTGTCGGGCGTCAATTCTAAAGCTTTAAATTATCACCTTGTGGTTTGTTTATGCGTTAGAGTTGACAAGCCCTTAACGAATCTGTCAAAGAGAAACTGAGAAAAGAAGCAGGAATCAATCAAAAGTGCAATTCCAGACTGAACCGGTTGAAGGACCTTCGTCTGTAATTAAAACTTACACTTCTGTACATTCTCTTTTGTTCGAAAATAAATCGCGATGTAACCTTCAGCGTGCGGGTAAGAAAAACTAATGTGCGTGATCTTCATTCAGTGCAATCATAGAATAAACTAATAAAGCAACGCTTGCTAATAAAAGTTATTTCAATAATTCAAAGCATTAATCTGATAACGTTTGTGATCGATGAAAATGTGAAAAAGTAACTACATTTATTGAATACTAATTATTTGTTCCTTGAAGAATTGAATGAACTGAAAATGCCGACGAGTAAACAGAATATCTAACAACTGCAAACACGCCTGTGACCGATAAGCATTGCTCATTGAACTTGACTGACGATAATTAAATAATAAAATTAATAATATAATGAACTCTGGGAATAAGCACGAGTGTAGTTCATCAATAAAACGGGAACAGTTCTCTACACGACTCTTCAAAACGCCTATACATTGAAATGATTAACACTGAACTCTACCGGAATAAGCCGATTGAGCAGTGAATCTGAGAATACTCAATTAATCTGAAGCAAATGGACAACTGACTGATATTCATGTCAATGCCGAAATGTTTTTTTTACAATTAATCACAGGAAAATGGTACTTTTCGCACCTTTTGCATCAAATAAAGAGCGCAAGGTTTAATTCTGTCACAGTTGTAAGACATCTGAAGGTCTCCGTCTGGAAGGAAAAGGTATTGAAAGTGTCTTTCAAGACACAGTCACAGATAGATGTTGCGAGGGCTTTGGAAGAGTAGATTTTTGTACCACTCTACCTGCGGAAGTCTTTCTCTGGTTCGCAGGAAATTCGCGATGTGTGGAATCTACGTCGGGTAGGGAAGCCATCGAGGCAGCCAAAAGTAAAGCCGGAAAAGGAAGGGCAACAATGAGCTCGGAAGTAAATTTGGAGCTGTGGAAGGCAGGGCAACAAGGAAATGCAAACTAATTTGGTGGCCACTGTACAACAGCTCCTCAAATGACATTTTAACTTTCCGGATTTATGTCGGAAAAGTTTCATTTTAAGAAACTGGCTTCTGAATCTTCAGAATCTTTGTTACAAACTAGACAGATTGATGTACAATTCATCGATTAAAAGCTGTATATTATGTTATCTATTTACAGTTATCTCGACTATACCTAAGTCTTTCTCGTATGTAGCTTTTCTTTGCCATTTAATGTTACATGATTAAACTGTCTAATAAACATTATGATAGCCCTCGTAGATAAAGTCTTATACATTCCTAAGCCGGCACCTGATTTAAGTTTTATCAGGGTCCGGTTGTACAAAATCCCGATTAAAGTGAACTTATAAATAAGGCGGCTAATGCGTTAACACTGGTATATAATTACCTAAAAGTCGATTAAGGTCGATTTTAGTTCCAGTAATTGTATGTGGGATCCAGAGCCCCATTTAAACCAGCTTGCCGAACCTGGGCTTCGTAAAATACCACATGTAGAAGTGTCACAGCTTTTCAGCCTGGTCAGTTCTCTACTGTCTCCAGGTTTCCAGTGAACTTGAATTTAATATTTACAACAAAAACCTGATTAGAAAAAGAATAATAAAAAGCGTAATTGTGAAAAAAAGTTACTGGATTCCTGAGGAAACATCAAGTAAAATACAACTGCATGTAGAAGTACCTTACACAGAGTCACAGCCTTTCAGCCAAGTTTCTCTGCCGTCTCCAGGTTTCCAGTGAACTTGAATTTAATATTTACAACAAAAACCTGATTAGAAAAAGAATAATAAAAAGTGTAATTGTGAAAAAAAGTTACTGAATTCCTGAGAAAACATCAAGTAAAATACTGCAGGTAGAAGTATTTTACACAGAGTCACAGCCTTTCAGCCAAGTTTCTCTGCCGTCTCCAGGTTTCCAGTGAACTTGAATTTAATATTTACAACAAAAACCTGATTAGAAAAAGAATAATAAAAAGTGTAATTGTGAAAAAAAAGTTACTGAATTCCTGAGGAAACATCAAGTAAAATACTGCAGGTAAAAGTATTTTACACAGAGTCACAGCCTTTCAGCCAAGTTTCTCTGCTGTCTCCAGGTTTCCAGTGAACTTGAATTTAATATTTACAACAAAAACCTGATTAGAAAAAGAATAATAAAAAGTGTAATTGTGAAAAAATGTTACTGAATTCCTGAGGAAACATCAAGTAAAATACTGCAGGTAGAAGTATTTTACACAGAGTCACAGCCTTTCAGCCAAGTTTGTCTGCTGTCTCCAGGTTTCCAGTGAACTTGAATTTAATATTTACAACAAAAACCTGATTAGAAAAAGAATAATAAAAGTGCAATTGTGAAAAAAAAGTTACTGAATTCCTGAGGAAACATCAAGTAAAATGCTGCAGGTTTCTCTGCTGTTTCCAGGTTTCCAGTGAACTTGAAAACTTTTATGAGAAATCCTAACATGGGAAAAGAAAACAGTTGTAAAACATACGCGAGAGGAAAATCGCTGAAACATCTATCAATACACTAGCCCTAGTCCATAACATAATATAGTTTAGCTTTCCCTGAACGTTTAAGTGGTATTTATAACATTGTGGCTGTGTTATATCGAAAGGCAAGAAACTAAAATGGAGCTCGGAAATATTCCTTGATCTTTATTTTATTTTTACTTTGTCCCCCCAAAAATGGGTCGGTTGGGCAATGATAAACGAAACATTTTATTGGGATGGCCTAGCTTATCTATATTAAACAAATATTTAATATAAACATAACTGGCATACTTTAATTTTAAGATTAATTAGCCTGTACCTATACTACGTTTTTTCTTTTCTTATAATAAAATATATTATTGTAATTCATCCAATTAAGTAAACGAAAATTCGATTAAGAAATCTATTTTATGGTTAGCTTACCCCAGTTCGGACAATGTAAAAAAAGTTCAGGACCGTTTGCCATGACCTAAACTGAGCGTGACTAAAAGCTGGACCCAGTCTCAGGCACTCTCATCGAGTTAACATACGAAGCCAGCAGCGTAATCGAATTCTTTATACCGCTGTGACACACGACAATTCCTCGAAGCTGATGAAATCGTCTCTCTTACGAACGCATCGTCCATTTCCCCCGATTTCCCCAGCATGGAGGAAACTACAAGAAACATGATTCGGCCTAATTCCTGTCCATTTGAAGCGACCCGAGTCCTTAGTTATTCCATCAAACTTCTTTACACAATGCCGGCACGTTTAGCCTTTATGCGTGGCCCTATAAATCCCTTGCTTAATTCTTCTAGTATACGTACCTTGAATTTACATGAAAGATTCTTCGTACTCTTAGCCGGCGTATCAACGTGAGAGACGGGAGTCGACGGAGGCGTTTCAAAAATGGCGGGAACTTCGCGTTGGTTCTGCCCGTGATCTTGATTTCGGAAGCCGTAATAATTTTCCGGAGCGCTTCAAACTCGCTAGAACATAAAAACTTTTCCTTCTCAAGGTTCTTGCGGCGTAATGCTCGGCAAAGAATGCTGAACAAAGTCGATACAACAACGTCTTTCCTCCTCCCTGTACAGAACCGTTCAGCGGCAGCTTTGCCGCCATGTTGGCCTTCTACACTGTCGAGTGGAAACTCGAAAACTTCCCCTTGAAATAGTTTAAACGCATCGCTAGCGATATACTTCAGACTTCCCTCTGCCATCTCGCTCGAAAAAGCGTACAACTTTTTTGAAGGATCAAGGCCATATACGAAAACGCGAAAGAGGCAAATAGTCGCGGCACCGATGTGAACTCGCCTTCCGCCTTGATTTCATAGCTGAAAATGTCGGAACGAAATGTAATCTTATGTACCGTTGTCTCATATTAACTATTAAGACTGTGCCTTAAAGCATCTCTGCTTTATAAAACAAACTTTGTACGTGATGACAAGCTTGAAAGTAGACAACACTGCGTGTTGATGGAAACTTACATTGGATTATTAAGTTACCATAACAACTAATCATTTGGCCCCAGTCGCCTGCTGTGAGATTCAGATGCTCATGAAGTTCGTCATGTCGTCGAAGCTCGATCCAACCCGCGCCCCTAGAGAGGGTAGAGCCCTCAAAGCCACGCGCGTGCTCTATCGCACGACTTTCAACGTACCCCTCGAGCGCCAATCCAGGTGAAACCCTGTATGTTAAGGTTCCCACGCTTGGCGAAAACAAGCTCCTGGTCCCCGGTAGTCTGAGGCTCAGGACCAACCTCGCCCTATCTGGTGGCCATGCCAACAACCGCATGGTGGCCAACGTCGGTCGCTGCCTGGTCTCGTGGCGGGTCACAAAAATGGGCACAGACCTTAGAAGACAGGTATATGGAGACCTCTATCTACCTGCCACGGAACGAGAGGCCCGCATAGAGCAGGACATCCAATCCGCCAACCAAAACAAACTCCGCTCGGGTGCGGGCGATAAAGACACCTCGAATGCGGCTGACAATGCGATACTGGCCGCATACGGTGGTAAGTACACGATCCCCCTTGACCACGACATTGTCCCAACCTACGGTGTCCTGTACCCGCACGCACTACACGACATCTTGTCCTTCGAATTGACCCTGGCGCCAGCCACAGACGTCATAGTGGGATCCGACAACACAAAAGTAGGCACTTATAAGCTCACAAACATAGAGCTAGAATACCAAGTCATCGAGGATCCCGATCTTGCGGCGCAGGCCGAGGGGGACTACGACACTGGCACGGCTTTTCTGTACAACCACGCCGCGCACTTCAAGACTGTTCCGGTCAACCGAGAGAGCGACACGCTGGTGTCTGAGAATGTGAACGTCCCCCGCCGCTCCTTCACTGGGCTCCTGCTGCTGTTCGTCACTTGCCACGATGCGGGCGCTCGGGATAGCGAGCAGTTCGTAAATCCAGGCATCTCCAAGGTGGAAGTTGACGTCAACGGCATCCCCAACACCCTCTTCCCCTCTGGGATGTTGCCGCCCGATTTCTGGGAGTCCGCAAAGGGGTGGTTCTGCGGGGGGGGGGGAGGGTAGGTGGTGGAACCACTACCTACATGACACCCCAGAAGTTCTACGAGAGCAAGTTCGCTGTACTGATCGACTGTCGCACTGCGAAAGACAGCACCGTTCACGGAGATGGCCTGGCCCGAATAGGTAGCGGAAAAGACCTCCAGCTGCGTATTCATCGCTCGGGGGGCTCAGGGATTGTCAACATGCAACATGCACATCTACGTGCTTGCCGATGCTCAGATCACCATAAAAAATAGAGCACTTGATAATGTCACATATTAACTGGGGCGACAGCGGAACAAGTCCCCCAGCCAACAGAGGAACCACCGAACAGTGAGAAGCCCCCTTCGCTCATATTCGAATTCGCCGGAGTGGCTTTGGCGCTGGCCCACCTTTACTTGCAGTACCGTAAATACCACGGCTAATTAGGGTAAACCATAGGGTAATTAGGGTAAGCATTGGGGTAATATGGACTCACTCACAGAACACGTGCCCTTCAACGCATTGATAGTGGGCCCCACGAACTGCGGGAAGACCCAGTTTCTCGTTGACACCCTCCGGGGAGCGTTTCGCGGAAAGTTTGATTATATCGTTTTGATCTGTCCCACCTACGTCCACAACAAGTCCTACCGGGGTTTTGCCCGTCGAGACCCACATTTCTTCGTTATCTCACCCCCGCAGGATGCTATCGATGCCGCGCTGCGCGTGTGCGCTTGTGTCTTTGAAGGTACAAACACGCTGGTGATTCTGGACGACTGTGCCGCGAGCAAGGACGTCAAACGGCGCACGGACAAGTTGACCGACTTGGCCTTCTCCGCGCGCCACATCGGGCTCAGTGTTTGGGTGTTGACGCAACAACACAAGCATCTGCAAGCCCTATCGGGAGAATGTGGCCTGTGTCGTTGCCTTTCACACCGCGTCCGTAGCAGACACCAAGAATCTGTTCGAGGACTTTGGTTCTGGCCTGTCGCTGGACGAAAGGCAGCTGCTGGTGTCGGAGCTCCGAGCCCACAGGTTTGCTCACGTATGCTTGGGCCTGCAACATCCCTTCGTTGTTGTATTGGAGATACCTGCACCCGTTGCATATATGCGCCAATGATGACCGACAAGGAGCTCGATGCTCTCATAGGGGGTCCCCCTAACGAATTCGCTAAAAGCCCCGAGGTCTCGGAGGTGGACCAGCTAGAAGAGCAACGGGAGGCCCTAAAAATACTGGCTGTGATGGGGACTTCCGATCAATACCTCGGAAAGTGCCTCACCCTAGGGGACGTAGCCCGGCTGACGAATAAGGACGTCAAGCAACTCTATGGGCGGTACCAGACCATAGTGACGCAACAAGTTGCCGGCGGCTTGGTTAACGGGATGCTCCGTTTCGCCACGCGTGTCGTCGCGGCCATACTCCCCATCGACAATCAGCAGGCGCTGGCAGAGGACTTGCGGAATGACCATATCATCCGTAGGGAGATCGGCAGTGCGGCAGGGCTAATCCTACTACATACAGGCCGCCTCGCTGCCTTAGTGTCCGCTGGGATGCACGTGGCTAACCATACCGATTTCGAGTTAAAGTTACCTTCCATAAGCGATATACAACTTGGTGCTGATACCCAAGATGCCGGAGCCGACAGCGGAACAAGTCCCCCAGCCGACAGAGGAACCACCGAACAATGAGAAGCCCCCTTCGCTCATATTCGAATTCGCCGGAGTGGCTTTGGCGCTGGCCCACCTTTACTTGCAGTACCGTAAATACCACGGCTAATTAGGGCAATTAGTAGGGTAAACCTTAGAGTGACTAGGGTAAACTTAGGGTAAGCATTGGGGTAATTAAGTTAATTTAGAAGGAGGTCGGGTTTCGGACCAGGAGCGCCTGCAGCGCCACGCCGAAGACGACCTATCCGACACGGACCGATCTCTCGAGTTATACAACACGGTCCACGTGGGGTTGCACCGTATTTCTTCGAAGAAGGAGCCCGATTTCAGCACCTACTACCGGCCCTCAGGCGCCCAAAAAAACAGGCGAGCTGGTCTATGTCGGCGGCGGCATGCTTGCCCTTGGCTACGCCGCCAGCCGGTGGTTGTAGTAAAAAAAATCTGCGCCTGGTATACCATGAGTTTGGCGGAAGAGCTATGGTGCGCAATACATGGCGTGGCTTCTGCTGCTAAACACGATGCCATTGCCGGCGGTCTTTCTGATTTCGGCGACATAGCAAACCGGAACTTAGAGCTAAAGAAAACATTTTTTTGAGATTGTTATACTGATTATGTATTTAGATGTAGTTATCAGTTGAATTGCTAAAAAGATCATATATTATACCCAGCAAATGGCGGAACGCAGACCACATGCCTGTAAAGTCGTGCGCGCGCATCATATATTTACCAGTTCCCCGGCCGATATAATTTATTCCAAAAAGTACAAACATACACATGAGGACACGATCGCTTGGGAAAGCACAGGTAGCCCACACATGACCACAGGGAGTCCACTGCAAGATTAGTATGCGTTCTCCTCAACCTCGTTCCCAGGGTCTTCTCGGTCAGATCCAAGATATGGATCTGACCGAGAAGACCCTGGGGACGAGGTTGCGTTCTCCTTTGTAGCGTACACTCCCACTGGTCGAACGCAATAAATTATCTCGGCCGGGGAACTGGTAAATACATGTTCGCGCGCACGACATGTGCTCTGCGTATTGTGTTTGGTTTTGGCTCGCTGGTGGTTTTCTTTTGCTGGGTAAGTTGTCTTGTTGTTTCCTATAAATCAAATGCGATGATGTTTAGAAAGTTTGCAAGTACGATTATTAGTCAAAGCCTGAGGAAAGTGTATACGATTACTGGAACACTGAAGAAGTTTGATGTCCGAACTACGAGTGAAACAGGGCCTGTTTTGTCGGCCTGCACCTCGAAGGCGACCCCGAAGAAGGCGAAGGAATAATCTGAATGGTTTACGTTCTACACTGGAGTGCAATCATCAGCATTAAAGACAAATGACCTCCCATGACCCATGTAGCAGTGGACACAATTTATTATTGTGTATCATGAAGCCAGCCTTGGTTTCACTTGAACAGGCTTGAAACGTAATCAATATATTCTGCAGCCAACCTTCCCATCATCTCACTTGAGGAATAATCCGAATGGTTTACAGCAACTGGAGTGCAGTTTATACACATTATATATGGTTTATGCAGTTCTACACTGGAGTGCAATCATCAGCATAAACAACAAATTATGAAATGACCTCCCAGCAGTGGACACATAATTTATTGTGTATCATTGGAGCCAGCCTTGGTTTCACTTGAACACGCTTGAAGAATAACCTCAATCCTAGGAACTGACAGGCACATTTGTATTGGGTTGATTGTGTTCTACAATAATTCTAATCACAGTATTTTACACTGTACTCCAGACAGCAAAATCATTGTTCAAGAACATTATACTCTGGTGGCAGCCAGGAACTGGAGTGCAATTTATGTCTATTATATAGCTACATGTATATGTATGTTCTAAGCTGGAGAACAATTACCCTATATCATTATGACGTCACGGCTTGTTTATGAGGGGGACAGAATCGACTTGAACAATAGAATTTTGAACTAAATCTACTCTGCTGAGGAAAATTTAACTTCGAATTGTCTGGTTTCCAGATATCAGTTGTATCAATGTTTATCCCACAATATTTACCGTATTTGGTGGCTGTTACCGCTATTCTACGTTCTTCAAAATGCATTTGATAGAGATTTCCTTTGTGTTGTTGCTGTTTTGTCTCTGTTTTGTCCCCCTCCCACGACCGTGATCCTTAGCGTTTAAACAATAGATTGTTTTGATATGACGTCATAGTGATATAGGTCAATTGATGACATTGATTAGAAATCATTAAATTACTACCTCCTGAGGACAGTCAGCATTGTGGAGCCAGCCTAATGGTCTTCAAAATCTGGAATGCAGTTTATACACATCCATATTGGGTTGATTTTCTTCTACACTAACTCCAATCACAATTTATTGTTTTACGCTGTTAACACCACACAGCAAAATCATTGTTCAAGAATACTCCATGAATGAACAAGCATAAACATTTTATAGCCACATAAGCATTAAATTATTTAATATTACATGTATCTACAGTTTTATTATATTACATGTACTCTGATATGGACTACATGTACATGGTTCATTTTCCCCTTAAGCATTATATAGCGATACTTACTGTGACGTCACACAGGCCAGTCACGCCACATTTGTTGCTTTCTGTGGTTGGCAGAAACGAAGTGTGAACCCAGTCAGATGCTTATAAAATATCACAGGTCGGTGCTTATTTATTGCCAAATTACTTTCTTGTTCTTCCAAAATGCAAGCAAGCCCTTTCATTGAAGCTTATATGCTCTTAACTTGTAAGTCTTATAAAGGAATTATAAAAGACTTCAGATGTATTTTGTGAGGCCTAAATCGCTAGTTCCCATACAAGTCGTACAAACAGTTTTTTTTTTTGCCAACCACATTATATATGCAAATATATAAATGACACGAACAGTAAGTATCGCTATTTTATTAACAAAATACGAATTGCATGGCTTCCTCGCATGTATTCCCTTTTTTAGCAATTTAACTGATAACTACATCTAAATACATAATCAGTATAACGATCTCAAAAAAGCGTTTTCTTTATCTCTGTCAATTATTTTATGACCTACATGTATTTAATTTAACCAAACTGATGCATTCTCTTGTATATCTTTTAGTCAAATCATTCAAAACTATTCACATTATTTAAAGACAAACATTTTTGCTAAGGATATTTTATACCCACAGTAGGCTGAGTCACTGTTAATATTGACAATGAAGTCCACATTACTGCAGCTAGGGTGTAGATTTCCGTTACCACAGGAAGCCCAATCCTTATACAAAAATATTTACACTGCTGTCCACATCATTGCAGCAATCTTTCAGCGTTTCATGTTTAATACCACAGTCCTTTCTCTTACAAAAAATAAGTCGAATGCACTTTGATAATCTATGATTATAGTAAAGAACTGAATAAATGGGAGCAAGAGCCCATCTGGGCTTCCACTCGGGCCACATGAGATTGAAGATGAAATACACTTTCATTTGAAATCCTCTTAGCAATAACCAAAGGGAAGAATTATTAGCTGAATTTAGCAGTCCTCCCAGTTAGCTCAGTGGTTAAGCTCTGGTCTGTTGAGCGGGAGGTCGCGGGTTCAAACCCGGGCCGGACCAACACTCGGGGGTCTTAAAATAACTGAGGAGAAGGTGCTGCCTTTGTGAAACAACTGCAAATGGTTAGACCTTCACGTCTTCTCGGATAAGGACGTAAAATCGTAGGTCTCCCGTCGGCCTTAAGTTTATCAGACTGTCACGAGTTACCGACGTAAAATAAAGTTGCTTTACTTTACTTTACAGTCTTTAGGAGTGGCCGGTAGCGCGGTGACTTTCATTCTCTGCTCCCCTAGTATATGTGTAATTAAATATTTTCGTTTTTCTCGTATGTAAATTAAAGAAGTTGACCTTTTAATTTAAACACTACTTATTCATGTAACACACCTTTTCAATTTAGTCTGCTGTTCTGTTATACCGCAGGTTCCGAGTACTAATAGATGATTGTCTCAAATGTATGTTTATATTTGTACCATATTATAAGTTGTATCCTTTCCATCCTGTGATAGAGCTAGCTATATCAATTTGTGTGCCTCTATGTATGTGGAATAAACTAAACTTTATTGTACTTGAACGAAATCCAACGCTTAGCAAGATAGCTACTCTTCAACAACTCACTCTAAAGTACTGGGGCCGAGTAGTTTTACTCGGTACTCGACAAGGTCCCGATACTGTTCCGAACGTGAACGAATCTACGAATATCTAAATTTGTCTCGAACGACAAACGATAACATGTTCGAGTATATAATTCGATATAGTGTCAATGAACTGTCTCTAAATCTATTCGACACCCTCCGTGGGGCCGCGAAGCACATCGGGCCACTCGGAGATTCGTCCTGTTGCCCTTGCAGCAGCTGCTCGACGACTTCTCCGTGGCGCGGGTTGATGTACGTCCATAGCGTCTGACATTCCTTCGTTCCATTTTCCTTCGTCTTCTGCCATTACTTCGAGTGGGTACAGCTTTGTTATCGGCCGGTTGGTCCTTCCTTGTGAAGTACGAATTTCTGCCGCGTGTTGACCAGTGTTTCTACTACTGCTAGCTTCCAGTTCAGTCGTTTGTTATCGTTATAAACCAAGACGACGTCACCAGTCTTGATCTTCGTGGCGTTACTTCCCGTAGTGCGATGGAACTCTCGAAGAGATGTGAGGTATTCTTGTCTCCAGCGACAACAGAAGTGTTGCAATAACAGAGCGAGACGTTTGGCGTTCTTCTGTAATTCCGTACTATCCATATAGTTTGGATCACTAATCTCGTCCGCTTCAACTGTTATGTGGGGACGACTTGTGATTCTTCTCCCATGCAGAAGATGTGCTGGTGTAAGCGGTTCTTCGTCGTTGATGTCAGATGAGACGTACGTCAGAGGCCTGTCATTGAGCACAGCCTCGATTTCGACACAGATCGATCGTTTGCAGCGTGACTAGGTTGATCGACGCTCGGCCTAGGGCCTTCTTCAGGGTCGTCTTGCTAAGTCCAACTAGTCTCTCCCAAAAACCGCCGTACCAAGGCGCTCTCTTCGGGATAAACTTCCATTCTACTCCTTGTACACTTAATGCCTCCTTGAGGGTGGGAGATTCGAATAGCTCCTTGAGTTCTCGGGCAGCGGAGAGGTAGGTCGTGGCATTGTCTGAAATCATCACTTCTGGGAGAGATCGTCTGCTGGCAAATCTACGAAAGGCTAAGAGAAACGTCTGTACTGATAAGTCGGAAACTACTTCCAAGTGTACCGCTCTTGTGGATGCGCAAGTGAAAAGACAGATGTATGCTTTGCGTTCCATGCTTGCGTCACGTACGTATAATGCTCCTGTGAAGTCTACACCTGTGACTGAGAAGGGTCGACTCTGTTGTAGTCTAGTTCTAGGGAGTGGTGGTGGATCGGGGGCGCGATACGGAGTTCCCGTTACTCTCTTACATGTTACGCATTGATCTATAGCTCTCTCCACGCGATGTCTTCCCGCTGGCCATGGGATCCAGTACCTTTGCCGTAATGCGGTAAGTGTAGCGTTTACGCCAGCATGTAACTGATATATATGTGTGTCGCGGATGATGAGCAGAGTTAAATGATCCTTGGGTGGAAGAAGTAGAGGGAACTTTGCAGTGTCCTTAACTGGTGCGTTGTGAATCCTCCCGCCACAGCGAAGAGATCCAGTGTCATCTAGAAAGAGGCGTAGTTGTCTGACAAGTGGGCGTCGGGACGAGCTGTTTGAAGTGCTCTTTGAAGACGACTCCTTGACGACCTTGGATTAGCTTTCCTTCGGCCAGCTTGAGCTCCTTGACGGTCAGTGGTCTCAACTGTCGATCTTCTGGGTTTCTTAAATTCCTTACATATCTGAGGACATAGGCTGTCACGCGCAGAAGCTTGCCATACGTGCTATATCTACTGATATATATAATGTTGTCGATGCTTGCGTTGTCGTCAGACTCTGTGGGTGGACTTGGGTGCTTGTCCTTGGTTTCTGGGGTCTCATCTGTTGTAGGAGTTTCAAGTAGGAGGACCGTGGTGTGGTCCCATTGCGGCCATTCCTGGTCTGACATTAACCAGGTGGATCCGTGCAACCACGTGGATGAGGTCTGTAGCTGAGTTGCAGTGATGCCACGAGTAAGCAAGTCAGCCGGATTGTTAGCTGTGGGACAATACCGCCAAACTGTAACAGGGAACAGCTTCTTGATATCTCTGACACGGTTTGAGACGAACTGCTTCAATTGTTTGTCGCTATGCAGCCAGTGTTCAAGTGTGATCTGACTGTCGGACCACAAGGTGATGTTCAGATTAGGAAATGTCCCTTAGACTGCAGCCTGGATGAAACTTGCGAGGTTCGCTCCTGTCAGTGCCCCCATTAGTTCGAGTTGTGGAAGTGTCAAGTTATTCAGTGGGGCTACTCGAGCCTTTGCCATCATCACGAAGGAAGATTGGTCACCCTGTCTGAGGTACGCTGTCGCTCCATAGGTTTTGGGACTAGCGTCTACGAACACGTGTAGTTGTACGGCTTCAGTAGTCAGCGGATTGGCGAAGTAGGTTCTGGGAATGGATGCTGTTAAAGATTCTCGGATGTCTTGTGTTATCTGAGACCATCGCGCTGTGAAACTTTCATCTAAAGGTTGATCCCAGTCTACTTGCTCTTGCCAAATCTCTTGCAGGAGTAGCCTTGCCTTGATGGTGACTTGTTCCATCAGGCCAAGTGGGTCAAATATCTTGGATGACTCTCGAAGAATTTGTCGTTTGGCGACAAGCAAGGTGGGTGTGTATTTGTTGCCACTAAAGGTAGGGAGGCTTAGCTTGGTAGGGAGGCTTAGCCGACTGTGATGCCCGGCCGATGTGTTTTGCGAGAGTTTTCTTACCTACTAGCGTTCTAAGCGAATGGACGAGACTTGAGTTGGACTTCGCTTACTTTATTCACTTGTCCTGTGCGGACCTCCCGCACCAACCAACTCCGTGCGAATCCCCCGCACCAACCAACTAGTGCGGATCCCCCGCACCAACCAACTAACTAAATTTTACAATGCTACTGCTTAAGTAGTAAAGGGTCTGCACGTGTGTGAAGGCTTGCAAGTTATGCTGGGAAAACAAGTTATAAACCTGTTTTACCAGATGTACAGCTTAATGACGTAACGTAAAAATCGTACGCCCAAACGAACTTAAAACGAATTTTAAAGTATTTTAGAATTATGAAACTATCCAAATTTGACGATGTTCGTTTTAAGACAGTAAAACCTAGCTGTCCAAGAAGAAATATCTAGGTTAAAATCGAAAAGAAGTGAATTCTAGGAGATAAAAGTTATCTCTAGTCAATGACTAAATAAACAAAATGACATACGCTCAAGGAGGTGCTTATCCACTGTATCGCGTGAACTTGCATAACTTATACACGCAGAAGTTCTACTAAATCTCTACGGGTTACGGGACGATAACTACAGGTGCAAAACTACACCAAGGTTAAGATTGATTGACAACCAATAATTACTAAGCTAGTATTACCTTGGACTAGAGACTGACTTCAGCAAGGTAAAATATCGTCAAAGACACATTTAGAATAAAACGAACTCAGTTGAAATGCACAAGATAAAAAGGCATTGATTTAAAGAGGGATTATCCTCGATAATAGTAGTAAAAACTAACTTTAACTTAGGTTAAAGACTAAGTATATGTTTTTGTGGGAACGCCTTATACAAACAACGTATGCTGAAACTTAAGAAGAACATTCGTAGGAATTAATATCCTAACTACAATTTAATTACCTATATCACTATTTCATCCCTTAGTTCCATTAATGCTACTTTCTAAAAAGGCCATCAGGACACTGGCGCCATAATGACAGCTTTCTTTGCAAGGAGACCTGCGTTGTCACTTAATTTCGCTAATCTCGAGCGCCGTTAATTACGTATCCAATTATGAAACATATCCTTTTAATTTTCCTTTTATCCATAGTTTTGTTTTACCATTAATATTTAATTTGAGGAACTGATATATTCTCGGAACATTACTAGCGAATCCTCAGGATTGGATTCAAATTCCAACCGAGGAAATTAACTTTTAACTCTACCTCTCCTATTAATTATATTTTGATCATATATAATCTAGCTGTGAGCTGCTAGCTTGCTACGTTTGGCCGAACGATAAATGACTGGCCGTAGTCGCTGTATAGTATCCCCAAACCAACCTCAAATGTCAATAGTGACATTTGTGTCAGAAGAGGAAACTCCACAGTAATTACCCTAGGGGCCAAGATATTGATTACATGTATACATTAAGAAAACCACTATTCCTTGGCTTTAATAACGCCAATTTTACACTAAAAGAGAAACGACAAAAAGTGTTTTTATTTCCTTTTTTATCGTGTAACAGATGCATAGTGTGTATGGTTTGGTGGACCGGGGTTACCATTGGTGTTTATTGGGTTAGCTTCATCAGCTGGGGCCGAAATAGGCGAGGTAGTACCTTGTGTGCTACTACTAGGTAAATGAGGGTTAGTAGCCACAGCTGGGGATGAATGTGTACCTTGACTTTGGGTTTCATTGACATTCACTACTGGGGAATTACTAGTATTTATGATACTTAGCTGTTCTAGTTTCTCTGCGATGGTCTCTTTAATTACTTCCTGTTCGAAGATTTCTGTTTCCAAAGTTTCCGGTTCGGTTATGTTTCGGTTTATCTTCTCGTCAAGTTCCAAGAGAATGTCCTTTTTCTTCTTGAGCTGTTGAATTGTCGATCTGGCGGCATGCTGGATTCGCCGAGTGTGCCTTCGTCTAGTTACACGGGCTGCCTGTGGCAGCACCGAGTCTAAATCTGCAGGCTGTTGTTCTGTGCAGCAAATTTTTTGCCCATGTATTAAATTTCAAGTTCACCACCAATCAGATTGCACTGTGCTGGTCACGTAACACACTCCAGGTTAATTTATTTACATAATTTAATACAGTAAATGAAGATGGTGGACCCGCGAGGAAATTTCTCTTTAATTTGGAGTTCCATCTCTCAAATGTAAGCAGTTTAATGTTTTATTTAACTTCACTCGTGCGAAAGCCTTCCAACAGGCTCAGGATATTTCAACTGGCGCTCTTGTCGGAGCCGAACGATCGCGTTTTTTACCCAGATGGCCAGTGAATTTATATACGAGACGACGACCTGAAAGGGCTGCATGATGAAAGCTAATATTTCTCGTTTAAGCTTCTCTTCCGCCACGGCTTTGTTATTTGAATCTCTGTGGATTGGTACACTCAAATATACTGCACAATACCATACAACTGAATAAGAAGTCTTTAACAAAGCCAAACTCAACTTCAACTCAAGAGCAAAGCTGAGAGGGAAAGTGTCTTGCTAGGTCATGAAGGTACGGTGAGGTTGAAATCATTGCGTGTTTATATCTGCATTTCTTTGTCGATTTTTTGTGATAGTTAGTGTACTTTTTTACCAAGTCTATTTACGAAGCAATATTCGGTAAACAAGAATCCTCTCACGGCCGAGGGTTTGATTCGAGAAATTCGAGAAAGGCTTCCAACAGTTCCCTTTATAGTTCTGTAATATAATGAGCAGACTGCAGTTTTGGGAAGGAGGGTAAAAGCTTTTAAATAGAGATAACCAACAGGCATTTCAGTTAATAATATTTAATCCAACAATACCAACATGGACGCGATCAGCGAGCTGCGATAAAGAGCCACAGGGTAGAAAGAACAGTAGAGATATATAGTGATAGCTCCATCATAGGTGGACAGAATACAACTTATAATATGGGACAAATATAAACATACATTTGAGACACTCATCTATTAGTACTCTGAACCTGCAGAACAGCAGACTAAATTGTATGCGTGCGTTACATGAATAAGTAGAGGTCAACTTCTTTAATTTACATACACGAGAAAAACAAAAATATTAAATTACATATATATACTAGGGGAGCAGAGAATGAATGTCACCGCGCTACCGGCCACTCCTAAAGACTGCTAAATTCAGCTAATAATTCTTCCCTTCGGTTATTACTAAGAGGATTTCAAATGAAAGTGTATTTCATCTTCAATCTCATGTGGCCCGAGTGAAAGCCCACCGACAATGTAACTTTATCTGCTGTTCTTGCTATACATGATGAGCCATTACGAGTCCATCTTGGTATTTGTTGGATTAAAGATTATTAACTGAAATGCCTGTTGGTTAATCTCTAATTAAAAGCTTTACCCTCATTCCCAAAACTTCAGTCTGCTCATTATATTACAGAACTATAAAGGGAATTGTTGGAAGCCTTTAATTTCTCGAACCAAAACCTCGGCCGTGAGAGGATTCTTGTTTAAGTTTACCTTGAGAGTTGAATATTGCTTGGTCATCATAGTGTATAATTTCTGGCTGTTGGCGTGTGACAGTGTTGCTCTCACAGTTCATGAGTTCAGATGTCTTCAGCTGGCCATCGCTGATCTCTCGGACAAGATACTGAGCAATATAGATAACAAACTCCTAAATGGACTTCTCCTCATTGATCTGAAAAAGGCATTTGACCTAGTCGATCACAATACACTACTCTACAATCTCCGTGTCTATGGCTGTTCCCCTTCGACTATCGTGTGGTTCTGTTCCTATCTGTCAGGGCGTACCCTATGAGCTTAAGCAAACAACAAACCCGAAACAATTCAAGAAACTATATAAATCCTACCTTCTCAAACTCCAGAGTCCCTCCTAATCCTAATCTTTAAAAACAATGACACATCATATAAGCTATTGCCATATAAATTTCTCCTTTATCGTATTTCCTTTCTTTCTCTCTTTTTTGTCTTTCTTGTTTTTTCTTTACTTGTGTGTGATTTTTTTTCTTTTTTAACCAAACTTAAGTTCAACTCGCCATTGTACAACATTATCTCTACTCACTAATATCAGCTATCCACCATACTATAACATATAAGCCTAAATTTAATTAAAACAGTGAATAACTCGAAAGCCTCCAGGCTACTTTGTCCACTGTGCACTGTCACTCCCATTTCATACTCTAATTTACCTTATCTATTAGATATACGTTTAGTTAATCATATTTCCCTTATTGTAATTCAAAAAGAAAAATAGTGTGAAATAAACTTGAACTTGTACCCAGAGAGAACCCTTGTCCGGGGCACTCTGTCGGACGCACTTCCAGTGTCTGTAGGTGTACCACAGGCAGCATCCTCGGGCCGCTTTTCTTTCTTATATTTATTAATGACCTACCTTTACAGCTATCCTCTAACACCTATCAGACAATGTTTGCCGACGACACTACTATTCTCACTTCTGGCCACTCTATCTCCACTGTCAGTTCTCAATTGAATGAAGTCGCCTTAGCTGTATCTTCATGGACAGGGCAAAACAAAATGGCACTCAACATATCTAAGACCAAGACTCTACTTGTAACTTCCTCTCAGAAATTCCGTACGCTACCTTGCTCTACATTAAATGTGGTAGTCGACGGTAACAATATCGAGCAGGTCGACCACGACAAAATACTAGGCGTCACTTTAGACAGTTTCATGTTATGGGAACACCACGTCGACAACATCTGCGCCATCATCAGCAGTAGACTGTCTCTTCTCCGTCGCATTAAGCCTTTCCTCACCTATGAATGTGCATTGCGCTTCTATAATTCATGCATCCATAACCATTTCATCTATTGTTCTGCTGCTTGGGGCAACTGCTCCTACCTCCACATGCTGCGGCTTCTTCGCCTTCAAAAACGCGCTACCCGCATACTCTTGGATGCCGACTTCCGTCAACCCTCTGTTCATCTGTTCTCTCAGCTAAAGTGGATTCCGATCACCGACCTAATTAAATGTAGGAAACTTCTACTTCTCTTCAGCACATTTCTTAATCCTGATGCACCTACATGTTTTAAGAACATGTTCCATTTCCTCTCTACTACTCGTAGAGCTTCTGGCCGCTGCACCAGAGCCAGCATGCATAACCTCGCCGTACCTTACCCTCGCAGTAATTCTGGCAAGCGCACTCTGGCTTATAGCGCTGCTATTCTTTTCAATTCCTTAGATCCTGACTTCAAGCAGCTTGCAACATCTACTACTACTACGCTATCTTCTAATACTTTGACTACCAGGCTGGCTTCGTAACGTTTTTTTTTCCGCACATCTCCTCTGTTAACCATCTAGAGGAGCTCCTCTGCTATAACTGTCGCTCCTTGCTTCACTGCTGCTGCATTTCTGGCGCCGCGTCCAGGGCATAGCCCCTTCCATTGCGCATAGTGTTGTTGTAAGTATATTTGTTTTTGATTTTATTTCATATTAATTCCCTTTACATTGATTCCAATTACTCATTATATCTTGTAATGTTGTAGCTCGTGCGTTAATTTTTTCCCATACTTCCTTTCCTTTCCATTACGTTTTATTTGTAACATAGAGGGCCGCATGTTAGATAACTATGTAAGGTTAATGTGTCTTCCCTCTGTAAATAAAGAATATTGTATTGTATTGATAGAGGAGAATAACCCATAACTGCTCAACCACAGTATAGATATTTGCTAGTAAATCGCTATTTTTCGCTATAAATCAGCTATTCAGTATACCTGTATAGATAACGTACACATCCACAGGTCTCGATACGAGATCGGTAAACCAGCCCAAAACACGGTCGAAAATATTTTAGTGTTGGCCTACCGATCACGGTGTTTGCGTTGGTATGTATTAGAGCGGATTTCAATAGAGGTTTTGCACCACCACGTGATGGCAGCCATGTTGGTGGCCAGAACAATGAGATTTGTTCAATCATGTGAAAAATTAAATCTCAAAGGAATAACATTCTATTGTTCTGGCCACCGACATGGCTGCCATCACGTGGTGGTGCAAAACCTCTATTGAGTGTCGGAAGTGTTTTGGTTTTGCGTTTACTAAGCTCTCCTATTGGCTGAGAAAGTAAACCCACTAATCAGAATCCGAAGTAAAACCAAACGCAAATTGGTTTTGGTTTTGCGTTGTTTTGTCATTGGCTCACAGGGAAGCCATTTATGAGTTACTTGTGATTACTCGCTCCTATGATTGGCTGGCTGTGTGTAATTTGCGTTTGGTTTTACTACACTAGACTGAAAACCGCTCTATGACCGAGAGTAAAATGAAATGTGGCATAAAACCTAGGAAACGTATCTCAAAGTTCAGGAGTTCAGAATAGCTTCCGCAGAATCTGGCGACTGGACTGGAGAGAAATCTATTAGCGCCAACAATTAATGCATAGGCAGGCACGAGTAAAAAACTGAAAAAAAGTTGAGGAGGCACTGGGAACGAGAATGTTTTTTTGGTAGAATGGACACGTCACGTAATTTATGTAAAAAGTCAGTTCTCGGAAAAAGTGTGTTCATCGAATTCCATGAACTTGCGTATTCACTTCCCGCCGTTAACGTTTCTGGCTTCATCACCGAGGTGTTTCTATTCTATTTTCTTGTTACAAAATAAAATGGCACAAGGTTCAAGTCTAGCCCAGGAAGACCCCAAGGTGAAAAAGGCTTTAAAAGTCTTCAACTTCATCTGTGGCAAGGGCGGTGAAATTGAACTGTCAGACCTTGTGAAGCATCCATCTCCTCTAAAGGGTTTTACGTTTGAAAAGGCGGCCGAATGGGTTAGAGAACAAGCAAGGGATGCAGAGAAAGATCAACCACATTATGAGCTGCGAGTCAATTCAAAAGGAGCACTAACAGTAGCAATAGTTGTTCCCGTTCGCCTCTGTTCGTTCTACGAGAAATCTGGGTTTTGTAAAAACAAGAATTGTCGAAGATGGCATATTTGCAGAGGGTACTTGGAGGGGAACTGCAGTGACGCGACGAAATGTTCAAGGTCCCATGATTTTCATGATGCCGCGAATTACGGTAAAACGCAGAGCCTGAGATTGGAGAAACAACCTAGTGGAACTATGAGAAAGTTGATTTCCCTAAATTTACCATATGTCTGTGAGAAATTTTTGGAAGGGCATTGTCGGGACAGGAAGTGCAACTCGTTGCATCTTTGTTCGCGATTCGTAAGAGACAACTGTGAACAATGTTCGTTTCCTCCACACGTACATGCACACGATTTGAGTTCTCAACATAACCAAACTGTGCTTATAAATTTTGGTTTGCCTATAAAATTGGATGAGAAGTACCAAAAATGTAATATCCTTCTTCCAAAAGGATTTGATTCGGCGAAAATGGGTCCAAAGGCTGACAAGATGGAGGGCATGAATAATTTAGATGGGCCAGATAATTATTCGCAGGAGAAACATTCTGGTGAAACTGAAAGGCAAATACCGAAAGCAGGAAATAAACCAGGTAGGAAGCAACGTGGTAAGAAACGCCAACAAATACCTGGATCACAAACTGGTTCAACAGGAAAGCTGGAAGGAGTAACAGGAAGATTGGATCATATAAATATACTGGCATCAGACTCGTCCAATGATGACAATGAAGACTTTGATGAACAAAATGAGTTTGAATCCCAGAGTAAGGCGAAGAGTTTTAATCAGCATAAACCTGAACAAATGCTTTTCCGGCCGACTCTGCCAGATTCAAAGAATAATTATGGCTGCCAGAAGGTAAAATATATGGACCTAAATCAACCAAATGACTGTACAAAGATGTTTTCAAAATATTAATAAGTTCTGCTAGTTGCATGTCAAAGAAAAGAAAATCTGAAAATCTTCCTTACAACCTCCATACTAGCCTGCTTTGCAGACATATTTTTTCACTCATAAATTCGAAGAAAAAAGTAACGTCTGCTTACCCGAGCGCTTAATTAGTTTCCAATATGCAAGCATGACGTCAGCACGTTTCTGCCCAATCAAAGCCATTGTTAGAATTTTAGTGAATTGGTGCGCCAGTGAACACTCTCCTACGATTGGTCAATGACAACTGTATTGTCTGAATTCCTTTTAAATGTAACATTACGTCACTTTCCAGGTTATGGAAGGTAAAATCTGATTGGTCCATAACACAATGAGGTGTGCATTTTGGAAACTAATTAAGTTCTCGGGTAAGCAGACGTTACTTTTTTCTTCGAATTTATGAGAGTGAAAAAATCCGTCTGCATAGCAGGCTACCTCTGTACAGACGGCTATTGAAAGTCTTGTCTTTTGTTACATCTGAGGTACAGAGAATAATTAATTTTGTTATGGTGATCCCGGCATCGAAAAGCTGAACTAATGGCTCCTAATTACAAAATAAGGCCAATTAAAAAAAAACATGTTTATCGTCCCCATGTGCTTCCTCCAGCTGAATAAATAAACGTTGAGGATTGCTCGGGATTACTGAGAAAATCTTAAGTGAAAACATGGTTTTTGTCTACATTTTTATATGCAGTGTGCAGAAAATTATACAATCATGTTTTGCTGTGTAATTAGAAATTGCCTTTTGTATTATGAATGTAACATGACCTATTTAGCACCTTTGCCTGTGGAGGATTCGATGGTGGGAAAATAACAAATAAAAAGTGCTGCACACTCGTTTTTGGGGGAAATCTGGACGATAAACATTTTGTTTCCCTTGGTATATGTGATGTATGATGTGGGAAATTTCCACTGAATTGAACCGCCACACAACTTGTAAAGCTAGATTTATCAGCAGAGAATCGGTTATTTTTCAAACTTGAAAACTAATTTTCTCTTCATAGATGTGCAACATGAAGAAATAAAATAGAAGTACTTATTTATTTCAAATACATCTTTGTTGTTGGGTTGATTTTGGCGTTCAGTTCCCCTTTAAAATAATCAGTAGAAATAAATGTAACAGTTCTTACATCAATCCTGCA
This sequence comes from Actinernus sp. WN-2022, assembly GCA_030867875.1. NCBI lineage: Eukaryota > Metazoa > Cnidaria > Anthozoa > Actiniaria > Actinernidae > Actinernus > Actinernus sp. WN-2022. The sequence continues at coordinate 45,439 of JAOWCC010000195.1, read as the reverse complement.
ATCTGATTGGCTTAAAAGCTACTCACTATTGACAAACTCACCATCTGATTGGCTGTATCCAGCCACTGTGTCAATCAATAGTTTACTGTGCAATTGTGGTGCAGACAAAAATCACTTAGCAAAATGCTTTCTTGAGATTTTTTTCCATAGTTTTCTCAATCACTAAGTTGAGAGAATGGTGGCTTAGTTATGCTAAAACAATTAGACTTCTTGCTTTCGGTTTCTATTGACTTTGATATATAGTTGAATCAGGGCTGCATCCCTCACCTATTGCCCAGCCATCATCTATTGGGAAACTCACTATCTGGTTGGCTAGTCAGACACCATTAAAAATTCTATTTTTTAGCACTGTTTCAGTCTCAACTGCTAAGTTGGTAGAACAGTGGCTTGGTTATACTAACACAATTAGACTTACTATTGACATTAATTTCAATCAATTGATAGTTGACTTCAGGCTGCATCCCTCACCAAATGTCTGCTGATAGAAACATTGAACTTGCAGTCTGTGATTGACTGATTTAGCTTGTACATTAATTTTTTTTGTTGTCCAACTTTTCCCTTGGGTAATGTTTCTTGTTTTTCTGTATTGCAAGAGGCAATGCATAAATTTGTAGAACTCAAAAACATTATTTTAACACTGAATTCTCTGGGAGAGCTGTCACATGAGCTGAATTGGGACAATTAATATAAATGTACAAGCTAAATAGGTCTATTGTTAAATAGATGTGTGCATGAAAAAGCTGGGGCTATATAATTCAATAAAACGTTTACACATGTATTTTACTGGTCTAGTCATTGTTTTCCGGCAAAGAAACAATGGTCAAACTTGTAAAGTACACATGTAAAAGTTTTATTGAATTGGCCCCAGGTTTCTATACTTGGTGAAGCCCCAAGTCAATACATGCAGAAAACAAGAACAAGAAGTCTAATCATGATGGGTACAAATGACCCTCAAACCACTCGCGACTTGCTATATTTTCAAAGGTTTCTATAATGCAGGAGATTGAATTTTTGTGGGAGGAATAAGATGGATGAACAAACAAAATCCAATGATTTGCATTACTGTGGACATCTTGATGACATACATGTAGCAATTACATAGTGTATCCATTTATAATAAGTTTCTCAATGTTTTCAATTACCTTTAATGTCAGTATTTATTTTATTTTCTAAATTCCCATCATGTTGACAACAAAGTAACCAAAAACCCGAGTTTGATTGGTTGAGAATGCCATGAGGTTTAAAAATCATGTGACTGGGAATGGGATCTTACCATTTACATTGCATAAAGACATGCTATTTTGGGAGCAACTTGTTGCATTAAACCCTAATTTCCATTCATTCATTACTTTTCTTTTCACTTAACTGTACAGCTTTTGTTTGTGGCTGAATATATGACTATTAAAGAAATTAATAAAAAAGTTTTTCCTTACAGGATTTTAATGCCCCAGTTATGGAAACAAGGGGACCAAATCAAGGTGGCAGCTTCCTGAGGCATGACTTAAGAGGCCATCCACCAGGGAGGGGTGCACGTGGTGCCTTTGGTGCACCGCAGAGGGACTTAAACTTGTCTTTTGGTGTGAGTAGTGCTGGATATGGCAGTAATCCAAGGGGTAGCTATGTACATGGGCTGCAAAGGCTCCCTCGAAATATGCCACAGAAATGGCATAGCTCAGAGAGTCTTCAGCCACTCATGGATGTTTCTCCCAACCTCTATGATGATCATGGTCATCATCGACCAGTGACCCAAAGGCAAGGTAACCGTGGTGGAGTCTAACAAATCCCACGTGCACGTGACAACAACCAACCAATCAGATCGCATTTGCCATCCGCGGGACATCCCGCTGTCTCGGGACTAAGTTACCAGCATCCAAGGGTTTTGAAATAGCGGTTTTTGATACCACAAATATGTCGTTTATGAGGGCTAAAATGTACATTTTTGCAATTCCACCCCGAAATGAACGTAGACAGACATTCGGTACGTCCTTTTGTGGAGTCTGGCGAGGATTGAAGTGATTTTAGAGTGCTTTATTGCCCTTCGAGTGATTTGATGAGCTCAACAGACTGTGCAGCCTTGTCATTTCATTATAGAGAGAGATCTCAAAAATCAAAAGCTCTCTAAAACCGATCCAAACTAGCCCAAAATAGCAGAGAATACCCAAGGACATAAGAAAAGGACACTCGAGGTACATTTATTGCAAAATGTTATTTCATTACCTTTATTTTACCACAATAAAAATCAATGCAAACTCTATTAGTGAGATGACAAGGAAAATTTCTGGAGAAAACGGTGACTCTAGCGCGTGCTAGATCATGCAATCGATCTTACGCGAGCAATCACGTAATCTACGTAGGATTTGTAAGAGCCACAAATCGTGAGCTTGGGCTGCCTGTGGTCAAAGAAAAGAAAATCTGAAAATTCCGTACAGACGGCTATTGAAAGTCTTGTCTTTTGTTCATCTGAGGTACAGAGAATAATTAATTTTGTCATGGTGATCCCAGCATCGAAAAGCTGAACTAATGGCTCCTAATTGCGAAATAAGGCCAATTTTTAAAAAACATGTTTATCGTCCCCATGTGCTTCCTCCAGCTGAATAAATAAACATTGAGGATTGCTCTGGATTACTGGGAAAATCTTAAGTGAAAACATGGTTTTTGTCTACATTTTTATATGCAGTGTGCAGAAAATTATACAATCATGTTTTGCTGTGTAATTAGAAATTGCCTTTTGTATTATGAATGTAACATGACCTATTTAGCACCTTTGCCTGTGGAGGATTCGATGGTGGGAAAATAACAAATAAAAAGTGCTGCACACTCGTTTTTGGGGGAAATCTGGACGATAAACATTTTGTTTCCCTTGGTATATGTGATGTATGATGTGGGAAATTTCCACTGAATTGAACCGCCACACAACTTGTAAAGCTAGATTTATCAGCAGAGAATCGGTTATTTTTCGAACTTGAAAACTAATTTTCTCTTCATAGATGTGCAACATGAAGAAATAAAATAGAAGTACTTATTTATTTCAAATACATCTTTGTTGTTGGGTTCATTTTGGCGTTCAGTTCCCCTTTAAAATAATCAGTAGAAATAAATGTAACAGTTCTTACATCAATCCTGCAATCTGATTGGCTTAAAAGCTACTCACTATTGACAAACTCACCATCTGATTGGCTGTATCCAGCCACTGTGTCAATAGTTTACTGTGCAATTGTGGTGCAGACAAAAATCACTTAGCAAAATGCTTTCTTGAGATTTTTTTCCATAGTTTTCTCAATCACTAAGTTGAGAGAATGGTGGCTTAGTTATGCTAAAACAATTAGACTTCTTGCTTTCGGTTTCTATTGACTTTGATATATAGTTGAATCAGGGCTGCATCCCTCACCTATTGCCCAGCCATCATCTATTGGGAAACTCACTATCTGGTTGGCTAGTCAGACTCCATTAAAAATTCTATTTTTTAGCACTGTTTCAGTCTCAACTGCTAAGTTGGTAGAACAGTGGCTTGGTTATACTAACACAATTAGACTTACTATTGACATTAATTTCAATCAATTGATAGTTGACTTCGGGCTGCATCCCTCACCAAATGTCTGCTGATAGAAACATTGAACTTGCAGTCTGTGATTGACTGATTTAGCTTGTACATTAATTTTTTTGTTCTCCAACTTTTCCCTTGGGTAATGTTTCTTGTTTTTCTGTATTGCAAGAGGCAATGCATAAATTTGTTGAACTCAAAAACATTTAACACTGAATTCTCTGGGAGAGCTGTCACATGAGCTGAATTGGGACAATTAATATAAATGTACAAGCTAAATAGGTCTATTGTTAAATAGATAGTGTGCATGAAAAAGCTGGGGCTATATAATTCAATAAAACGTTTACACATGTATTTTACTGGTCTAGTCATTGTTTTCCGGCAAAGAAACAATGGTCAAACTTGTAAAGTACACATGTAAAAGTTTTATTGAATTGGCCCCAGGTTTCTATATGATGGGTACAAATGACCCTCAAACCACTCGCGACTTGCTATATTTTCAAAGGTTTCTAATGCAGGAGATTGAATTTTTGTGGGAGGTCAATAAGATGGATGAACAAACAAAATCCAATGATTTCCATTACTGTGGACATCTTGATGACATACATGTAACAATTACATAGTGTATCCATTTATAATAGGTTTCTCAATGTTTTCAATTACCTTTAATGTCAGTATTTTTTTCTTTCTAAATTCCCATCATGTTCACAACAAAGTAACCAAAAACCAGAGTTTGATTGGTTGAGAATGCCATGAGGTTTAAAAATCATGTGACTAAGAATGGGATCTTACCATTTACATTGCATAAAGACATGCTATTTTGGGGGCAACTTGTTGCATTAAACCCCAATTTCCATTCATTCATTACTTTTCTTTTCACTTAACTGTACAGCTTTTGTTTGTGGCTGAATCTACAACTATTAAAGAAATTAATAAAAAGTTTTTCCTTACAGGATTTTAATGCCCCAGTTATGGAAACAAGGGGACCAAATCAAGGTGGCAGCTTCCTGAGGCATGACTTAAGAGGCCATCCACCAGGGAGGGGTGCACGTGGTGCCTTTGGTGCACCACAGAGGGACTTAAACTTTTCTTGTGGTGTGAGTAGTGCTGGATATGGCAGTAATCCAAGGGGTAGTGTACATGGGCTGCAAAGACAACCTCGAAATATGCCACAGAAATGGCATAGCTCAGAGAGTCTTCGGCCACTCATGGATGTTTCTCGCAACGTTTATGATGATCAAGGTCATCATCGACCAGTGACCCAAAGGCAAGGTAACCGTGGAATGAAAGTGGCAGCTAGCATGCCTTATGGTGTTGATGATAGTAATGCAGGGGGTGGACAAGGGCGTGGTAGGGGTGCTGAATACAGAATGGCAAGAGGTAATCGGGGTCGTGGTAGAGGCAGTTGGAGGGGCAGAGGAAGAGGTACTTGTGGGAGCAGTATTGAAGAAGATGCAGAAAAGCCCTTAAATTCTGAAGAAAGAAAATCTGGGAATGATATAGAAGCAGTAAAGGAGAAAAGGCAAAGAAAACCAAGAAGGCAGAAAAGGTCAAAGACAGGAACTGCTGAGTCTGAAGGAGTAGAAACTGACGATAAAGAAGTAGAAGATTTGATAGATTTCTCTGTCGAAGAGGAAGAGAAGTTGATTGACTTGGATTTTGACCCTTTTGGTTCCATAGAGGATGAAATTAAGTTGATTGACCTGCATTTGGATCCTATAAACACCATAGAGGATAACCTAATGCTGAGTCAATCCTCTGATATTACCATTCCTGATGATACCTTCTACTCTTTTTATAGCCTTTCCCAAGATTCACAACCATTGACAGAATTCAATAGTCAATCTCCCGACACTGCTGGTTCCCAGCCATCGGAAAAGCAAGTATTTGACTGTCTTATCAAAGATTTCAATGGCACTGCTAAGTTTTCAGAGCTTGCTAAACACCCCAGAATCTTTCCTAAATCCTATCATGATATTGAGAGCTGGCTAAGGAAGCACAAGTCCAGCTTCTTAATTACTGAAAATGAAAAAGGAGAGATTGAGGAAGTAACTGCAATTTCTCCAAAGGCAAAGATGTGCTTTAGTCACCTTAGTAAGTCAAGTGAATGCAAGAATGAGAACTGCTTATTTTTTCATCTTTGCAAGGAGTATGTGGCATCTGGAGTCTGTAGCTATGGAGCTACATGTAAAAGGAATCATGACTTCCAGGATGAGCACAACCAGAAAGTTGCTTCAAACATGAAGCTCCAGGGATTCTCAGATGAGCAGCTCCGTATCCTTGTGAGTATCTTCTTTTGTCTGGGGGGTTAAAGTGCCTATAACTCTTTTGCAATTTTTATTGCTTACGAACCTCCGAAGAGTTTTGAGTACTTCTGTGAAGAAAGTTTTGGTTTTGAGTGAATAGTCTATGTTCTACGCTTGTTTGAAATCGTGTAAATGTGACCTTTCCTGATCCATGACCGCATAAGCAAAAGCCTAGGTTGATACCTGTATTTACGTCATCTTGACGTCATATAATTAATTCGGTTTTGCAATCATTTCAAGAAATACTTAACATGATTGTTGACAAAAATGACTTTTTTCTTTACTGTCTAACAACTCACAAACTGTGTATATTTTCTATGCATCAATGTTGTTGTGATAGAAAGATGCCATGGAGAATAATGCATTAATGAGGTGACGTACATACATGTACAGGTTTCGACCCAGGCTTATGCGGTCATGGGTCAGGAAAGGTCACATTTACACAATTTCAAACAAGCGTTGAACATAAAGTATTCACTGTAAACCAAAACTTTCTTCACAGAAGTACTCGAAACTTTTTGGAGGTTCATAAGCTATCAAAATTGAAAAAGGGTTATAGGCACTTTAGGGGGGGGGGGGGGGCACTCTTGTTTATGATGACATAATTATATGTGCAGTGGTACTGGGTCTGGTTTTGAATACAATTATGATTTCCAACTCCAGTTTTTTCGTAAATAATAATTATGTTGAATTCTGGTTTTAGCCAATCAGATTGTTGAATTTGCTAGGGTATAGGCGATTTAGAATAGCCAGACAGAGAAAATCCGGGTTTTGGAGTAATCGTTTTTCTAAAAACCAGGTCTGCTTCAGACCTACACCCTCAGTATTGCTTCTGTTTACTCATCACCTTAGTGCAAAATACATTTTTCCATTTCACTCAAATTTTGGTTGTCCGAATGTGAAATTAATCTGTTCAAAAAATACAACTACACTGTAACAGTGTACCATTTCTGAAGCAGGGTCAGTTAGCCCCACCTCTTTATTCCATTACTATAGTCATGATTGGATACAATGTCTGCCGAAAGAAATAACACAACCATCATCTACATGTATATGGCACCTGAGCTCTTGTTGTGCCTCACAAGGGTTTGATATACATGCCACCAAGAAACAGCCTGCTTGCTTTATCAGCCACCATCAGGTACTTCCCACAAACAATGACAGTTCTCTTCCATTCACTAAATCTACCCATGGAAATTAATTATTTCATGGCAGCTGGAATCAACATACTCGGGTGTTCCTATTAACCTCTTTAGATGAAGATTTTCTTTTGTTTATTTTCATGGGGTTCAATTTTCCACAGAGGTCAAGAAAACTTATTGTTCAGTTACAATTATCTGTGGCCCATTAATTATTTTGGTATGCATGGTTTTAAAGCAGCTGAAAGTCACCTGTATGTGTCTCCCCCAGTGCCGTCAGTGTATTCAGCAAAAGCGCCTGCATGCTACATGTAATAAGCACCTAGTAGAAACAAGTTGAAATTGCTTGGCTATTTCTTGACATTGATCAAGAGAGCCTTGCAAAGCTCAAAGATAATACAGACTTGTATATGGTAAATTTTACTTGTCTGGTCAGACGTCGTCCGAGGTAAGAACTACTCATTTCAGATGACAGGGTTCGAAATTCGCACAAGCAAACTGGGAAAATGCGAGTCTATTTACCGATTTGCTGGTAGAAAATAAATGAACTGGCATTTTTATGCTTGTATTAGGCAGAGGTTTCAGTTTTTAGCTTGTTGCTGAGTGGTTTTGCTTGTAGGTTTCAAACCCACAAGCAACTTTTTGCTTGTTCCTTTGAAAATGAATTTTGAACCCTGGATGAGTGGATTTTATTTGCCCTGCCCTTTCAAATGTCAGGCAGGGCTACACAGGATTAAGGACAAACTGACCAATCATAGCCCACCAAGTGATACAAACATTTATTAAACAGTTTCAACTCATATTTAAATATGTCGGCTAAAGTGAACAAGTTGCACCATAAATACGTTGTTGGTAAGTGGTTGGTAAGTGGTTGGTAAGTGGTTGGTAAGTGGTTGGTAAGTGGTTGGTAAGTGGTTGGTAAGTGGTTGGTAAGTGGTTGGTAAGTGGTTGGTAAGTGGTCGGTAAGCTGTCGGTAAGCTGTCGGTAAGTGGTTGGTAAGTGGTTGGTAAGCTGTCGGTAAGTGGTTGGTAAGTGGTTGGTAAAATTGTGTCGGTAAGTGGTTGGTAAAATTGTGTCGGTAAGTGGTTGGTAAGCTGTCGGTAAGCTGTCGGTAAGTGGCTGGTAAGTGGTCGGTAAGCTGTCGGTAAGTGGTTGGTAAGTGGTCGGTAAAATTGTGTCGGTAAGTGGTTGGTAACCTGTCGGTAAGCTGTTGGTAAGCTGTCGGTAAGCTGTTGGTAAGCTGTCGGCCGACCACTTACCGACAACAAATTTACGGTGCAAGTTGTTCACTTTAGCCAAATATGTCTTTACCTCCCTTTTTTCAGGTACAAGCCTCTTCTCCTCATGTTTGTTTAGCCTACAACAGTAACAAGTGTAAGAAAGGTGACAAGTGCAATCAGATCCATGTCTGCAAGAAATTCATTTGCAGAAAGTGCAACAAGACAGATGATAATTGTAATCTGGGGCATGAGTCAAGCCTGAAGTCTAAACACACAAAAGAAGTTTATAAGCAGTTCAGAATGAAATACCCACCGGATGTGCGAACGGTAACAAGACAGATAATGATATGCAATGACTTGGAAATAGAGACACCTCAAGATGATATTGGTAAAAGTACATGTAAGTACATGTATATACGTTAGTAGATTAGGACATTTGCTACAACACTTACTTACATGTACTATACTGTCCATTGCTGAGATTTACCTGTATATGTGGTCTCTGAAGTCCAAATTTATTATTATCATAAATTGTTATTTTGCATCAAATTTATGCAATTAATTTGTGATGTCAGGTATGGGAAGTAAGTTAGTTTTGCCATGTTCCCAGCATTGAATGGCTCCAGAATTACATCCCATTAGAGACCATTAAAAGGGAATGGTGCAGTTTCCTTTTACCACAAGCCTGCTTACTCCTTACAGGTATTCTTTCACATTGACACATGCCCTTTTATAATTTTGTCTCAACAAAGAAGTTGTATTTAGGTGGAATATGTCAATCATTTGTTTGAATACTAATTAGTGTGGGATCACTTTCTTCTGCATGATTTCTTTGAATATATTTTTTTGTCCCAGTCCTTCTACGGTAAAGGTATGTTTTGATTAAATACGAAATATATCTGAAACGAAAATGGTAACCCCCTTTTCTCTTCCATATATTTAAACACTGAAGTTGGCCAACAGATACCAAAGTATAAAGATTTTTTAATTTCTGGATGAATGCTTACAAAATTATTTAGATATCTATTCTTATGCAAAGACTGTAAGTAGCTATTTTTACGCTCGTTTTGGGATACTAACAAAACATATTTTGTTGTATTCTACTTAAGAAATAGAAAACATTTCCCGTGTTTCTATAGAGTTATAGAAACAAGAGTGGGAGTTTGGGAGAACGAGAAATGGCAGTGGGAACACGAGCCCGAAGGGAGAGTGTTTCCACAGCTATTTCGAGTTCTTCCAAACTTCCACAAGTGTTTCTATAACTCTATAGAAACAAGGGGAAAATGTTTTCTATTTCCTTTATAAAATAAACGAATAAAAGCACGGAAACGCTCGCTTAATTTGATAACCAAAACGTAAATTCTCACAACTAGCTCAAGCGCGCGCTCAACTGTCTATATTTCTATAGAGTTATAGAAACACGGCTTACAGCCAATCAGAGCGCACGTACTATCGAAACTATTTTATAATATACAATGTAGTACTGTCCACTTGCAGTATTTTAAAGGTTTTACATTTAGTTTGGTATACATACTGCATGATAAATTTGTTTGTTTGTTATTAACAGTTAGACCTAGCAGTTAATGGCACTGTTTACTCATGCTGCCATTTTGCATATTTCTGCTGTATAATGACCTCTAATTTAAATTACTATAAATTGCAGCTACTTCATGCGAAAACGAGAATGGTGACCCCTTAGAGAGAGACCTTGTTTGGGGTAACAACTGGACAAAGTTGGAAAAAAAGTTATAATTTCAGCTTTTTTTATGGGATCACCTTAAGCTTAATTGCTGATTACCTCTTCAATTTACAACAACAACAACTTTATTTTGTACCTAATAATTATTACATGATTAAAAACAAATATGTAATCATTTAAAACTAAACCTAGAGTACTGGCTATTTAGAAATAGCTAAAGCTAAACAACAGTAACAAAAGTATTAAAAATAGCTGAAGGGCATGTTAAAATACAGTCATTTATAAAATAGTTTCGATAGTACGCGCGCTCTGATTGGCTGTAAGCCGTGTTTCTATAACTCTATAGAAACATAGACAGTTGAGCGCGCGCTTGAGCTAGTTGTGAGAATTTACGTTTTGGTTATCAAATTAAGCGAGCGTTTCCGTGTTTATATTCGTTTATTTTATAAAGGAAATAGAAAACATTTTCCCATTGTTTCTATAGAGTTATAGAAACACTTGTGGAAATTTGGAAGAACTCGAAATAGCTGTGGAAATACTCGCCCTTCGGGCTCGTGTTCCCACTACAATTTCTCGTTCTCCCAAACTCCCACTCGTGTTTCTATAACTCTATAGAAACACGGGAAATGTTTTCTATTTCTTAAATATTAATATTAATAATGTGGGATAAACAAAAAAAGATGATATTATATAATTATTACTAATTATGTAAGGATTAAATAAGGATAAATAACTTAACTAAAATGAACTAAATAAACAAAATAAATATAGATAAATATACTAGTAGTAATATTAAGTCATTAGAAAAAGAAAGTCAATAGTTGAAAGTCAATCATGTCAATATATTCTTAAGAAAGAAGATATAAGCCTGTTTTTTTTCATCTATGGTATTCCAGCTTTTAGGCAAATGGACATTTTATCCTGGAATTTTATAGACATACATTGTATTAGGTTAATGTAACGGACAGGTCACTTACTCTAAAAGCAATTTTTTTACCATTTAAGCTGTGAAATTTTTGAGTTCTGGATCCTGGAATTTTTCATTTTGTACCCTATAAAACTGTGGTGCACAAAGTTAGAATATTGATACTTTATAACCCATCATATTTTCTTGTGCATTATTGGTTGAATGCATCACATGACCCACTATTTTCTCTCCACAAGCAGGAAATATCAGCAAATACACCCTCTGTGCTGAGCATACATGTACAAGCATGTGTGAAAGGAAATATTTGAAGGATAATAACAACAATAACCTACATTGTGACATTGAAATATTATGCCCTGATATTTGTCCTTGTACATTATCTGATCCTCGAAGCTCAGTTTCTCTTGAGCTTCACTCTTGGGAACTGTTCTCTTCTCAGATCAGATAATGTCCACAGATGAAATATCAGGGCATGTTTCGATGCCACAAATAGGTTATTGTATTTTCATACATCTCTTTAAAATAATGTACCCAGGGCTGAATGCTTTCAACCCATGTGGAAGATGTTTGTGTTTAGAAACCATAATTCTTTGAAGTTTTTCTGGAAAAAGATATATTTGCATACAGTAACTAAAACAATTACAATCTTTTATTAGTCAATATCCACACTGAGAACCTCAAAGCCGACATTTGTCCAGAATTCTTACTGGGTCGTTGTAAGGATGGGCTACAATGTGACAGTCATCACTGTTCCATGTCATACCAGTGGATTTACATGGTTGACAACGAGTGGAGGATGCTGAATGAGACAGACAACCTAACACTTGAGAAGTACTTCTGCAATGCAAACAACAAAGATTTTGTGTCCATACTTGTCACATTAGACCTGTCTAGCAGTACACCTTATTCAGCCAGGTAATTAAGTAGGTTTTTTGACAAAGTTTGTATGATCTAAATACGGTTGAACCTCTCTGAGGAACCATCTCTCAATGATACACTGTACATGTACATACACTGTAACATGCTTGGCTCAAGTGAACAAGTTGCACCGTAAATACGTTGTCGGTAAGTGCATGGTTGGCCAACCACTTACCAACAAAATATTTACAGTGCAACTTGTTTATTTTAGCCAACATGCTTACCATTTACATTGAAAATCAATTGCTACAATTGTACATGTATGTGTCATTTCTTGGGAAAAGTTTGGAAAATATGGGTTACCATGCAGTCACTGCCTTTCAATTTACAAATAATAAATTGAACCTCCCTTTCATATATTAATTATTTTTGTTCACATAATTTTAATACTTTTCGATTGGTCACTGTTAAATTGTTGGGTCTTTTAAGGAAGAAAATACAACCAGTAGGCCATTTCCCAGGTTGTTTTCAGCTTTGCACTGGGCTGGCTCAATAATGGACAAGCAGTAAATAGATTATTGAAGATAAATGTTGCAAAACTGTGATTGCATGGCCCCCTTTATAATTGTAGCTGACCGTGCTACCTAAAAACGTACATGTAGCTACATGTACGTCTGCACTTCTCAGGTAAATAAATCCCGGTTTTCATTAACAGCAGAAGCATGGAAGTACATAAATTAGGAGCATTACATTCTTGTGAAAACCAAGAAACAGATGCAAGAAGAAGTGTAAGCTTGATGGAAGTAGAATGAATGGAAGGTTTCCTTCTTGCATTTCTGCTTCTACTTCCATCACACTTCCATTGCATGGGCTAAAGTGAACAAGTTGCACCGTAAATATGTTGTCGGTAAGTGGTTGGTAAAATTGTGTAGGTAAGTGGTTGGTAAAATTGTGTTGGTAAGTGGTTGGTAAAATTGTGTTGGTAAGTGGTTGGTAAGCTGTCGGTAAGTGGTTGGTAAGACGGTCGGCCTACCGACAACATAATTATTTGTGGTGCAACTTGTTCAAATTAGCTGTTCTAGTGAAAACTTAAGTTACACACAAGCAGAAGCAGAAGAACTTAGCCAATCAGAATGCTCATTCTCAGTCCCTTAATTAGCAATGTAAATATAGCATGCAAGTGAGGTTTCCGCTTCTGAAATAGGTGTGCATTTGCTTCCCTGGTATTCTTCTTTTCACTAGAATGTAACTTTCTTCCACTTCTGCATCTGCTTCCGTTGATCATTATTGAAAACTAGGCTTAAAGTGCAGGACAAATTAATACTATCAAATAACTGTAATAGACTTAGTTATTGTTAGCATAATACTGTACTTTCTTTCATTCTTAGTAATGTCAGTGAAGTTTCCAGCCACTTTGTAAACTTTGAAGAGATGATACTAACAGTTGCCGATAGAGATGTTACTATCTTAAGGCTCTCTACTGCCTCTAAAGTCTACATTCCACACATTTCCCTGGCAACAGAATGGTTGTGGTATTGGGAGGAGCAAAATTGTGTCTTCAAAGAATATGAATGTGGAATGGTAAGCTATCGTTTCTACTGCAGAATATATTGTTGGGGTTTAGCTGTCATAAAAGTCAAGGGTACTTTTCTGGGGATTGAAAAGCACTATTAAAAATACCAAAAATGTTGAGAAATTTATCAAGAAAATACAAATGTTTTTCTTCTCTACTCAGTAATTTGTACATCTCTAGAACACGTCATTCATTCATGAATCATCACTTCACTCATCTCATTCACTCTTTCCCTCCCTCCTTTCCTCACTCCCCCACTCCCTCTCCTCATTCACTCCCTCCCTTCCTCACTCCCCTACTCCTCATTCACTCATTCCCTCCCTCCCTTCCTCACTCCCCCCCTTCCTCACTCCCTCTCCTCATTCACTCCCTCCCATCCTCACTCCCTCTCCTCATTCACTCCCACCCTTCCTCACTCCCTCTCCTCATTCACTCCCTCCCTTCCTCACTCCCCCACTCTCTCTCCTCATTCACTCCCTCCCTTCCTCCCTTCCTCACTCCCCCACCGCTCTCATTCACTCCCCCACTCCCTCTCCTCATTCACTCCCTCCCTTCCTCACTCCCCCAGTCCCTCTCCTCATTCACTCCCTTCCTCACTCCTCCGCTCCCTCTCCTCATTCACTCTCACCCTTCCTCACTCCTTCACTCCCTCCCTCCCTCACTCACTGACACTCACTCACTCACTCACCCATTCAAATGGTTCTTTGAAGCATGTATGGTACTATTATATTCCTGTATATTAGAAGCTGGTTTCACATTTGCATAAATTACACGTGATTGAAAGAGCTGGTATTTCTAATATAGAAAGGAGCAATTGAACCCCATATCGGTGTGATCAATAATTTAAACATTCAGCATCAAATATCTGCTGTAATGTACCAGACACGCCTTATATATGATATTTTTGATCTTGTGTAAAATATTTGAGATTCACCCAAAAAGTAACAGTCTGTTCCAGTGTTCGAATTGCAGCCTATGATGCACGTTGTAATGTTATTGTGGATTGTGCAATATAGAACGCTGTTCTTTGGAGAAGGAGATAGAGATTGGATCTTATTTTAAACTGTTGTTTTGTACATGGATTTGTACACCAGTTCATTGCATCAAGTCTATAATGTTATAAGCAAAACCTGTTTGTAAATGCTACTTTCCACCTCCTATCGATTGTGGATCTTTCTAAAACTGCATTTCTGAAGATTGTTTCCAAAAGCCTTTCCCTTGACATCACGAGTTCAATTCATTCGTTATTGAAGTGATGTTTCCTGCGAAAGGCGTATTGCAGCCTGTATTGTGTGTAATGTTACAGCGTGTGTAAGCTACCTTTAGTTGATAAAAGCTGTGTTTAAACTTGAAATACCAAAGACAAAAACTGACTCTGAATGAATTTTTAATGGGAACTAAGGGCTGATCAAAGTCAGGACCTGGCTAAACTACAGATCGAATTTAGTGTGTTGACAGAAACTACAGTATATAGGCATCCATTTGGAGGGAGGGGGTGGGGGGCTAGCCAAACATTCCTAAAACTTCATCATCTTGCAGGATGGAAAGGGAACAACATCAGAGCGCCTAGAGAGGTACTTGCTTGAAGGAGACAGTCGGTTTGATTTCGAGGTTGGGTCACACCCCTACAGATTGTACATGAAGGAGGATCCCATGCACCAGAAAAACAGGAATCCCCAATTCAGCACCAAGCGTGAAGTGAGAAGAAGACCAAAGCTTGTCACTGTGGAAGATTTCAAGAAGCTTAAGAGGTAACATAATATCCAAGTTAAAGTACATTACACTTGTTCTCAATAACACGTGCAGGTTCGAAACGAAACTCCTGACTTCGAAGTCGTTTCTGGTGGATGTCAATCAAACGGTTTCCATGGAGTTTGAAGTGAACCGTTGTGTGAGTAAATTCGGAAAACTAGCATTTTATAAACATGGCGAAGTCTTTCCCAAAGTCGCTTAGATGGAGAGTAATCATGCTTAGAGCCAAGGGTTTGCAAAATAGGGAAATCACATAAACTTTATGTGTGAGCGAGCGGTTTGTGTATAAGATCAAAATAGGGAAATCGCATAAACTTTATGTGTGAGCGAGCGGTTTGTGTATAAGATCAAAATAGGGAAATCACATAAACGTTATGTGTGAGCGAGCGGTTTGTGCCGTATAAGATCAAAATAGGGAAATCGCATAAACTTTATGTGTGAGCGAGCGGTTTGTGTATAAGATCACTTTCCCGAATTCTTACTACATGTATGCCATGAAGTGACGTGAGTGAAAATACCGACGCTGGCCATGGCCTACAACAGGAATTGGGCTATTTACTGCTGTATTTGATGCCATTACTTTTAACAGAAACGAATATTAAACAAGAAGATACTCATATCAACATTTAAAAGTACTCTTGGCGCTTGCCAGGAGGTACTAATTAAGCTGGCTTCATATGTCAAGTTTACAACACCATCTGACAATGGAGTCGTAACTACCTACATAAGCTAAGATTGTAAACATGATCCGAACTGAAAAATTAGGCCATTTACTATATATTTTAAGCCATTATTTTTAAAAGGCACAAATAAACACGACACTACTACAAGCTGGTAAAGTTTATATCATTTGTTTACTTACATATGTCGATTATTACTGGTCCATGTGCGTTCAGGAGCGCTAGTTATCTTGTCATAAAATGTGCGAAATGTCCCTCGAAAGTCCGTAATTTTTTTTGTCAGCCCTAGAAAAACTCAACATCTTAGCATTTCAGTCGAAGAAACTTTTGGTTTTAGCCAAATAACAGCTACAAATGGCACAAAACACTTTCATCTTTGCTCGCATTCAAACTGGCTTCGTATTGCCGAAGTCTATCAGTGTCCACGTGCACAGTGCTTTCTGATTGGTTGACGGCGAAATACCTCGACACAAAAAATAAAATAAAAAGACTTGCGATTTCTGACTCGAGCCGGCCAAAGGCCTGGCCCGAGTAATAAATAATAAT
The DNA here is from genome assembly GCA_030867875.1 of Actinernus sp. WN-2022. Taxonomy (NCBI): domain Eukaryota; kingdom Metazoa; phylum Cnidaria; class Anthozoa; order Actiniaria; family Actinernidae; genus Actinernus; species Actinernus sp. WN-2022. The sequence goes on along the minus strand of JAOWCC010000195.1, from coordinate 29,197 downwards.
TGAGAGCGTTGGTATCTAATCTTAAACGAGTGTGAAGTATTGATGCATATCGTGAAAATGTGACATCGAATAATTTATTATATTTTTGAGGAATAATAAGAAGCTGAACTTTATGTTTAAATTTAGGAAGACTTTGGATAGATAGATCCAAAGAATTACATAGTTTAATAGATGAAGGAAGAAAAGATTTTTGAAACCTGTTAGTCCTTAAGTAGGAATTAGACTAATATTGTGGCCTGATCTTAAGGAAAAATTAGTGCGTTCTCTGATTAAAGGGGGAAATTACAAACATAACGGCTGCTAAAGGACTAGGAGGCTACTGTATAAATCTGTATTGCCATGCAAACTAAATACAAAAGCACTTACCAAAATCGGAGAATGGCTTATCGGTTTCGATGGCATGGACTGATGGAATAGGAACAACTCCATATTCAACCGACTTCAGTCTTGGCGTAGAGTCAAGGACTAAAGAAAATGTTATAAAGTCTTCCGGCTTGGAGTGAACCAAATGTCAAACGCTGGAATTCTTCGTCGGTTTCCACTTCGCTCGCTTTGTTCGCACGAACCTCAACCACTGGCGTCTTCTGTTCTTTGCTTCTGGCCGATCATCGCTTAAAAACGGGACCTTGTGTTAGAGCTATCCATTTTTGAGTCTGGCTCATTCCTACAGCCCCCAAATACACATCTGTTTGGCATTTCAAATCGAGTTATTCGCTCGATTCGCTCTGTTTTTATCTGTCTTTGTTGGGCTTTGTTGTTGGTTGTTCGCTTTCTCTCACTACTATGACGTTGTTTTCCGGTTTCGTTCCCAGGCTACTTCCAGACTCCAGCTGACGGCCATTTGTGATAATTTATAAGAGGGATGTAAAGAATTTATTAAAAATACTTCAAATTTGGGGTTATAGGCACTTTAACGGTAGCTTGCAAATGGTAGTAATTTATGATATGATTTTCGAGAGTGGAGGCTTTCCCAACCAGGTTCCGTTAACAGTTTTGCGTAACTATAGAGCCCTTCATTGCACCAGTAACTACTCTTGCTGCTTGATACTGAATATTTTCAAGGATCTTACACTTAAGATCAGTACTGTTATCCCAAATAACATCTGCGTTTTACATTTTTGATCTCACTAAGGATTTATAAAGAATATTTATATAGTAGTATTCCTGTTTAACATATAGTATTCCTGTTTAACTTGAATTTAATTTTATTTCATAGGCACTTCAAAATCTCATGGTTATCCCCTTCAAAATAATCATTCTGTTTTCCATTCTAATTTATAGCAAGCCGTGGAAAGCTAAAAAGAGTGAAGATACACGTACATGCCCTTTAGAGTGGAAGAAGATGGCAGAAACCCAGGAATTTTGTCGAGTTCAGTTGGCACAGAATTTCAAGAAATATAAAGATGCCAAGCGTCGTTTTCTGAGCTCCATGTCAGGGAATTCTGTGGATATCATCAGGATTGACCGAGTGCAGAATCCTGTCCTGTGGGAAAACTATCAAAGGTACAGATTGACACCAAGGGTGCGTTCGTTTGTAACTATTATGGAATAAGAATACTCAGAATAATATGTGTAAGCGTTCGTTTGTGACTATTGTGGAATAAGAATCATTTTAAGTCAGAATAATACGTGTAAGCGTTCATTTGTGACTATTGTGGAATAAGAATAGTCAGAATAATATGTGTAAGCGTTCGTTTGTAATTATTGTGGAATAAGAATAGTCAGAATAATATGTGTAAGCGTTCGTTTGTGACTATTGTGGAATAAGAATAGTCAGAATAATACGTGTAAGCGTTCATTTGTGACTATTGTGGAATAAGAATAGTCAGAATAATATGTGTAAGCGTTCGTTTGTGATTATTGTGGAATAAGAATAGTCAGAATAATATGTGTAAGCGTTCGTTTGTGACTATTGTGGAATAAGATTAGTCAGAATAATACGTGTAAGCGTTCGTTTGGGACTATTGTGGAATAAGAATAGTCAGAATAATACGTGTAAGCGTTCGTTTGTGACTATTGTGGAATAAGAATAGTCAGAATAATACGTGTAAGCGTTCGTTTGTGACTATTGTGGAATAAGAATAGCCAGAATACTACATGTACGTGTGAGCGTTCGTTTGGGATGCATTCTGTATATTCTGCATTGCCCCCTGCTCCCCCCTTCGTTGAAAGTACTTCTGAAACAGCTCAGTGCGAGACTGTACGTGTGAAGTATATTGTTTGTAGCCAAATTTCAGGTCGATAGCGGAGCTCCAACTTGATAGCCTGCAATAAATGTGTTTATTGTTGTTTTTGGTGAAGAGGGACATTTCTACCTGGCACGCACCAGGGCGAGGGCAGGAAAGGAACCAATTCTCCTTCCCTCTCTCTTCCTTAGAAAATCCCACAGAAACGCATGTTATTTACTTAACAGCGTCTTTATATTCATTGTGAATGATGACCCAATGGTATCTTTTCTTTCTTTCTGTCAGGAAAAAAGGACAGATGGACAAGAAAGCGCACAGTACTGGTACCAGTAAAGTAGATGAGCGCCTCCTGTGTCATGGCACGCCAGCACGCAACATCCGCTCCATCTGCAAAGAGAACTTCGACTGGCGTCTCTATGGCAAGGAAACGGGCAACATTTACGGAGAGGGCGCTTACTTTGCAAGAGATTCCTCCACGAGTAATTGTTACTGCTCAGATGACGAGGATGGCGTGCGGTACATGTTCTTGGTAAGTGTCTTGGTGGGCTCCTATACCCAAGGGCAGAAATCATATCGTCGACCGCCGCAGAAAGATGAGTCAGACCCGAACAGTGATTTTTATGATTCTTGTGTCGATAACGAATCAGATCCAGAGGTGTTTGTGGCATTTGATTTCGCCCAGTATTATCCTAGCTTCTTAATAGAGTACAAGTTCAGTGAAGAGCTGGAATCCCAGAACCCTTGGAGTGCACCGTCTTCGCCAGTTAGTTCACCTGGATTGTCAAGTCAGTATGGTGGCGGATCAAGTTTTGGAGCTGTTAGTGCCTATGCTTCTAGTCCACAAGGATCATCCTATGGACAGGCTAGCGGAGTAGCCTTGGGACCATCTAGTAGCCCTACTGGTCCAGTTATGATGGCGCAGGCTCCCCACGCGTATTCACAGCCATTCCACGGAGGAACACCTCAAGTTCCACTCTCTCAACCTCAGATTTCATCATACACCACACCGTACGCAGGTGGAAAAGGGCATCAGAAGCCTCCAAAACCTAACAAGGACTCAAATTGTTGTGTAATGTGAGTGGGTCGAATTTTGATGAGTGTCCATTAGAACTTAGGGAAGGGATGGATGACATTTTTTTTGTGCACGATTGTTGTTTGTCCTTTTAGTTCTACACAATATTTTCTTGCTGCTGCTCTAAAAAGCATTTTACACAGTAAAAATCTCATTCATGTCTCACTTCCCTTGCACGATTTGTTTTTATGAACAGGGGCTTACAGGATTTTTTTTTCGGGGGGGGGACCATATTTCCTTGCACAATGTTTTTTGGGGGAATTGCCACCCCCGTCCCCCTCTCCCCTGAGTTCTAATGCTCCATTCCTAATTAAAGTTGTGCTTTCACTCTCCGGATGACAATAGCAATAAGCTGTTTTCAGTTTTGGTTTGTTAATATTAATACCATATCACAATCTGAGTTGATAAATCTGATCAGTGCATGAGTTTGAAGTCAATAGGCTTTTGCATAAAACAGTCACGTGCTGATATATCACTTCAATAACCAATGAATTAGCTCGTGATCCCATGGGAAAGGCTTTACTGGAAACAGTCAGGTTCTGATATATCACTTCAATAACAAATGAATTAGCTCGTGATCCCATGGGAAAGGCTTTACTGGAAACAGTCACGTGCTGATATATCACTTCAATAACCAATGAATTAACTCGTGATCCCATGGGAAGGGCTTTACTGGAAACAGTCAGGTTCTGATATATCACTTCAATAACGAATGAATTAGCTCGTGATCCCATGGGAAAGGCTTTACTGGAAACAGTCGCGTGCTGATATATCACTTCGATAAACAATGAAGGAAATGCTTTACTGGATGGCAAACAATCTACAAAAATGCCGTTTTAGAAAGATCCACAATCGATCGGAGGTGAAAAATAGCATTTACAAACAGGTTTTGCTAATAACACGACCGATCTCGTACAAGTGCTTCTAAATAAACGAATTACATATTTTTACCTTCCAGTATACAGCCACGTAATTATATCATGCAAAAGGCATTGAAAAGGTATCGTACGTTTGTAGGTACTTTGTTGAAAAACGCATGTTTTCCTTTATTCCATTCATTTGGTGATTAAGACGAAGGAATTTTCTTTGTTGATTTTTCATCCCAATATGCAAGGTAAATGAAATTTTGATTTCCTTGCCGGAGAAATTAAATTTTCAGAAAATACTTCGGCACGTAACAGTTTTTTTAAGATTGAACAAGCTTGGAATCTCAGACTGATACAAGCTGTGCGTTACGTGTAAACGTTTTCATACTCGTACAAAACCTTCTATTACATGGTTATGGCGTAGCTCTATATGATAGACTAATTTCAACAAAACTGCGCACAAGAGAAGCGCGCAGGATAGCTTTACCATTTGCTGCCCTATCTGTGTACTGAAAGGGTGCGAGAATTTGAACGTAATAAACATAAAAAATAACGGTTGTGGTTTCATAAAAGGAAAACGATTGCTAGGATGAGTGCAAAAAGCAGTGTTTTGCTACAGCCAGTCCCGCCGTTAGTTTTTTGTGTGCCGTAACTCTAAAGCCAAACGAACTAGCAAGTCGACGCAAGTCAAATAAATGCAAGTTTGCAACTTGCGTCTCCTTTGGCCACCCACTTTCACGGACTTACGATGACTTCAACGACTTGCTATGACTTTGATCGAGTTCAACATTAGCAGGCAAGTCGTCGCAAGTTTTTCACAGTTTGGCCACCTAACGCCAGTTGACTGCAAGTCGAACGTGATAAAGAAACATTTATCAATGAAATTTGTGAAATTTATGGGGGATTGTAACGGAACAGTATGGAAATGGCTTTGTGCAATGTAACTTGCGTGTCGGTTTAAATCACAGCCTCCAGAAAAGATTGACTTAACACAAACTCAAATCGCTATTAATATAGCTGATCTGTGTCTGTGAACACAGTACGTATCCCGCACGCATCTGTGCGCTATCAAGATAGACGGATGCGGTAAGGTAGCTGTACTTTGAGTGAATAGCGAATTTAAGATACTACTACTCCGGACTACGACTACGGTTGGACGTGCCTAGCGATCGGCTAGAGTACTGGGCCGAGTACGCAACGAATGGCGTGAAAATTTCAACATTTTGGCGAGACTGAGCTGAAGCCATCGCGTTGCTGATTTGAATTGACTAAAAATTCCCACATAAGCTATGCCAGGAATTCGAAAGCAGTCGAACTGCTGTTTATTGTGTATTTTAAAGCTATTGAAATAGCTATTGAAATACCCAAGAGTGGTGAATTTCTTACACGTACTCTGTTGTGGTGACTTTGAAAAACACGCTGACTTCTAAACCGTCGTGGACTCGCTCGGACTCGCTACGTGTGTCTCGTTCCAGTCCTTTATTGGTGCGCGTCCGTAGTCGTAGACCGTAGTTTAAATTCCCTAATGGTATCACGACGTGTAACGCGAGACCTTACTAGAATATTCGGTTAAGCGTCGCTTGCACGAGTGATACACTTCTGCAATGTTTTTAATTTTTGAAAATTGTTAAGCTTAAAAGCTAGTTCAAAAATGGAAACAAATAATAATTTCAAAAGAAAGGTCAGACCTTGTTAGAAATAATTGGTCACTACCAAATTTAAAAAAGGACTGGGCCGAGGTTTTAAAGTTGATCTAATTATAAACCTAATTCATCTGCTGCACCATGGAGAGTAAGCCTTGGCCAAGTCGCAAGTAAACGTAACTTTTGAACTTGCGTTCCGTTTCGACACCCACTTGCTTTTACTTGTACTGACTTGCGTTCACTTTATCGAGCAAGTCTGCTTTTGTCATAAAAGTTTAAGACTTTTAGAACAATCATACAAAAGTAATTCCCACGGCCGGTCGGAAACTGAAAGCAAAAGAAGTTATAAGAACAAGAAAAACATCTACATCAAACTGAAGATTTTGTTTACAAATTTGCGTCAACTTGCTGCGGTGGTTTGGACCCTTCGAAAGTTGAACACGTCCGCTTGTGGACAGGTCTGTAAAACGCGTGCGCATGCGTGAATTTCATCCGGGAAAATGACGCTCGCGCGCATCATTTTGGTTGAAATTTTATTCGAAATTTGAACTTCAAAGCATTTACCAAAAAGGCGTCATCTTTGAATATGAACTAAATTTAATTGGCTTGATGTCTAAACTAATAAAATTCCTAACTCTTGCGATTGCTCCTTAACCCATGGTCTTTTCTGCGGTGTGTAGAGTTTATGAAGATTTTCTGAACAGAAACCATTTAGGACTGCTCCCGCGATTTCTACCGCTGACTGGACATGCGCACATTTTGCAGACCTATCCAGCGTGTGCTGACAAGCGACTACGTTCGGCCAGAGCTTTCTCTTTACTATATTCAAACAAGTCGTTGGAGCGGCGCCTGAAATGGGTCGAAGCTTAAGTTAGTTACGCGCTCACCGCATGAGCGAATGAAAGCTGTAGCTGAAGTTTGTGATATATACTCTTTCTCTATCTTGTTGTGCTGCTAGACACATTACTAATGTGCATAAAGCGGTTTTCGATTGAGTTTTTAAAAGTAATTTGGTGATTGCTTCCGAGATTGATTGGTTAGCTATCCACGATTGCGTTTACTTTTCGTCGTGATTGGTTCAAGTTAAACCAATCACGAATTATACTTCAGCTCGTGATTGGTTCATCGGTGTTTTTACTTGCTCCTGTGATTGGTTTTGGTTTTACGACACTCGATCGAAAACCGCTCTAAAACGAAAAAAAATAATCATGTGCACGTAGTTACTTTAAGAAGAGAAATAACCATGACAAAAACATAGATTACGAAATGCGTTAGGGTTAAATACATATCCGACATTTAACCGTTAGCTCAGTGGTGAAGCGCCGGTCTGTTGTGCGGGAGGTCGAGGGTTCAAACCCCGGCCGGACCAATACTCGGGGTCTTAACATAACTGAGTAGAAGGTGCTGCCTTTGTGAAACAATCTCGTTCTCAAACTGCAAATGTTAGACCTTCACATCTCGGATGAGGACGTAAAATCGTACGTCTCCCGTCGGCCTCGAGTTTTTTATCTACGGTAAGGTCGCTTTACCAGTTACATCAGGAGATAAATTTGATATTTTGCTTGCGCATGAGTGAATAAATTAGTGAGCGATTGGCTCGCAGGAGCAGATATAGTCACGGTAAAAATGACAACCGGCCGAGGTTAAAAAAAAACCCAGCAGAAAGTAAATGGCGGTAAACAAAGTAAACAATTCCTTGCATGCGAGCTAACACAGTCCACATAATACGTCAAAATACCCCAGGTCTAGGATAGCACTGAATCTGTACAGTTTAACCTTGGGTTAGCGATTTCAGTAACCCTGGGGTAGTAGGTTGTTGGAAGCAAGAGTAAGCACTTAGGACATAGAGGTTATTAATCTGCTAACCAGGCACTACTATACGGCTGTGCATTTTTACCTGACATATTTTTGCGAACAAAAATGCGAATGACGACTTTTAAGTTGTTTATTATATAAATCTGCAAAAGACTGCAATATGCGGGCAACAGGGAAGCTATTTTATCTTTACTACCTTAATGAGATCTCATATTTCTTGTGCGCATGCGTGTGTTTTCAGAGTTATGTAAAAACTTAAGTGACTGCCTTAGCAATAGCTCATTTTACTTGAAATCTATCTACTGCGATTTTAAAACGGTTTAATTTTCGCGTGCAAAGGATTGCGGGTAAAAGCACAAAGTGCTATATTTTCCCTGTCCGGTGGTTTGCCTTATCACTCGCGGTATCTTGGTTGTGTACACCATGGTTGATTATTGGTGGCCAGCTTCAAGCCAAATGGTAGGAGTTTGAACTGATTTTCCAAGCGTCCCCATAGAGTTCTCATACCCGGGGGGAGGGGTGATGGAGGGGACACTTGTTTATAACGTAATATATATGTCCGAGGGTACCGGGTCTGGGTTTTTCGTAAACATATGTCGATGCCGCGTTATGGATGATTCAGAAAATCCGGGTTCATTTTAACAAAAAATTGAATTGAGTTTTTGGAGCAATGGTTTCTTGTAAAACTGTGTCCGGTTCTAGACCCCATGGCTGCTCGCCCATTTATCATACAAGTGTTCTCCCTCGTGAAAATATCATTCATCTTGTGCCCTTGAAGAAGATTTATGTGGCCGGGCCAGACGGTTCTTTTGCGAACATTTCAATTCGAATGGAAGTCAAAGACAAGGCCAACGACATATGTCAGCTGGGTTTCAAACCCGCCAAGACTGGGTTCTTTAGCCAAGGTAACTGGTTACTTAAAGTAATTTAGATTTTTTAGAGTTCAGATCATGGTATGTTTTATGAATTATTTCGGTGTTTTAATCCTAGTTTCAGTGTGTCAAATAAACTGCTAGCCGGGTTCCTTGTATTTCCTGACTGCCTGAAACTGAGCGGTCTGAGCCAGAAGGCTAATGGTCCGTCTCATAGTTTAGAAACAGGTTATGCGCAATTTAATATCCTAATGCTCTGGCGATCTAAAACAGAATCATTATGCTCCTCCAGGTTATACGCTTTGAATAAACAGACAACAGGAATTCTATAACCTGGGAAAAGTCAATGACTGCATACTATATTGCAAGGAGGTTTACTAAGAAACCTTTTTTTTTTCTTGTTTAATCACAGCTTCAGGCGGGTCGGGTTATAGAGCAGGTTTCAATTGAGTGTTGAAAGTTTTCGCTGATTGCTTTGGTTTTGCGTTTACTTAGCTTTTTTATTGGCTGTGAAAATGTTTTGTGATCAGTCAGCAAATCAAATTCCAGAATAAAGCAACCGTGGTTTTGGTCCGCACGCAATCAATCCGGCCACGAGTGCGTTTACTTTTCCGCTACATTGAATTGGTGGCTGTCAGTAAAACCAATCGGTATTCACTTTAGTTCGTGATTGGTTCGTTGTAATTGCTTTGGATTTGGTTTTGCTACAGACAATTTCAACCTGCTCTATGCGGTATTAGTTAAGTAGAAACCAACTAGTGTTCTATCACCAATCCTGCAATCTGATTGGCTATGCTACTCACTAACTATTCTGTGATAGAGTAGCAAAAAAGCCAGTTTTCGAAAGTGAAACAATGTCCATCGAGTAGCCAACAGTTTAAGATTGACCAACTAGTTGGTTTCTACTAAAACAATTAGCCTACTCGCTCTCAGTTTCTATCAGCCATTGTAGTTCACCACAATTTTTTCGCGCGCGCTCATTGGCCAAAAGTGATCACGTGACGTGATAGTTGTTGTCTTCAGGCGATAGTGCCCGCTGAGAGAGGAAGACAATTTTGTGATGGACAATAACGACAAATAGAGTGTGTTTGTCTCGGAACTATCGGCTGATGATAGTTTCATTTGGAAATTTGATGTTCTTAAATGGCTAGCATATAAGCCCTTGAACTGCGTTCTCGGGCTAAAATTTGTTTTAAGAACATCAAATTTCCTCGGGCAACTATCAGCCGATAGTTCCTCAACGGACACACTATTTGTATAATAGAGCTTCGAGCTCATAGTCCAATTATTAAATAAATGTAGCAGCTCTATTAAGGAATCAAGACTTCATTTGTTTAGATGAGTAGGACAATCGTAATAAAGTTACCCTGCCAAAACAAATGTCGGTGGAAATATTGTGAACCGGTGGCAAATAAATCTAGAATACATGAAAATGTGTGTTGTGCTTCATTTATCAATAGACTATTTTCTCAAGTATGCGCACGCAACAGGCTTGACGGGCCGGTAAATACTTCACGTGGGCAATCACGTAGTGGTTTCCTATAACCCTCATTATTTCAACCAATACTAAATCCAAGCTGCCTATATGAAGTATTTCTTGGCGGGCCGTGAGTTTTGTTAGCTTTTGTTAGACTCGTTCTGATGCGTCAGCCTTTGTTATTCAAATTATCGGCTATTGTTAAAAAAATGGCGCCTATTCAAAAAGCGATTTGGCGGGCCAATATTGCGTGCGCATACCTGAGAAAATGGTCTTAGTTTAGTAATTGTCCAGTTTCGTATTCGAAAATTACCGCTGAATGCAATGAGTCTGTGTACAGACGCATGTACGCAGGGATAGGCTCATTCTGAAGTTAAACATTCATAAATACCAGCGAGGGCTTTTATCGCACGGCGGCCATGTTGAGTCCCAGGAGAATAAAAACCTTTGTTTTCGTCCGGTAAACTCGTTCTGAAACCAACCAGTGCGAGGCTACCGCGGCCAAAACTATTGTTTTATCCAAGATGGCCGAACTGCGATAACAGCCCATTCACAACTGTATTGTTGTACGCTTTGCACCTCGCCGTGATAGCCCCCCTCCAAAAACAATTTGTAACTTGTACGAACTTAATCTGTCCTGTTATTTATATAGTACGGTAGTTTGTTTTATCGTTTGTTTGTATGTTAACTGACGATAAAAGAATTGCAAAAATAATGCAAGTATAACACCCTGTGCGTAATACCCCCTCCCCACCCCCTGTTAGGGACATTAAGCACCACGTTTTACGGGAAACGTGAGTGTTTATAATGCCCACCTTACAACAGCTCACCTTCACGTAAAAAACGAGCAAATCGTGGTCCAGCCAGTGGTCATTTCTGCCGTTCGAGGGAAGAGAAAACGCAACGCTTGTTAACTCGTGGATGTGCGCAAGCGCAGGAACGAGTTATCGGGATGGTTGGGGAAATCATGCATTCTTTGTCGCTCACTCACTATGATGTTAGTATCCTATTCGCATCATTCCCTTTCAGCTCGTGCAATAAGAATGGGCATTGATCGCGAGATCAGGGAACTCCATGACTCATACCCCGGCCATGCAGCTAGGGAGAACACCCATACTCAAAACACCCAGACTCAAAACACCCAGACTTATACGGGATAAGCGGTTTATGCGAGTATCAAACGAATTTAAACTGAATTCGAGGCCGGGGAAGGAAAGGCATTGACGTAGTCCTTCAAGGTGTTATGTCGGAGTAGATAGAAGAGGAGCCAGCGGTAAGGGTACCCCAGCGGAAAGCAACTCAGTCGTACCTCCAGGGCGTAGGAATTGGGCCAGCATCAAGTAATAGGATGTGGTATGGGTATTGTGCCAGCCCACATGACTCATGTCCGCCCAACAAACTAATAACTAGCAGGTCTATTCTGTAGGTCAATACAGTGGGCCAACACAAGCCGTGCCAACGGCAAAACATGCCAAACGTGCAAAATAAAGAACTAAAAACGAAGAATAGAAAATTAACTAGAACATTTATACCGCACTGCACAAATCCGTATTTGTGAGGCCAGCACGTAAACTTATGCCAACACAAGTGCCAACGGCAAAACATGCCAAACGTGCAAAATAAAGAACTAAAAACGAAGAATAGAAAATTAACTAGAACATTTATACCGCACTGCACAAATCCGTATTTGTGAGGCCAGCACGTAAACTAATGCCAACACAAGTGCCAACGGCAAAACATGCCAAACGTGCAAAATAAAGAACTAAAAACGAAGAATAGAAAATTAACTAGAACATTTATACCGCACTGCACAAATCCGTATTTGTGAGGCCAGCACGTAAACTTATGCCAACACAAGTGCCAACGGCAAAACATGCCAAACGTGCAAAATAAAGAACTAAAAACGAAGAATAGAAAATTAACTAGAACATTTGTACCGCACTGCACAAATCCGTGTTTGTGAGGCCAACACGTAAACTTATGCCAACACAAGTGCCAACGGCAAAACATGTCAAACGTGCAAAAACGAAGAATAGAAAATTAACAAGAACTTTTATACCGCACTACACAATTCCGCGTCCAGATACATATAGTGGTATAAACGAAGGAATAAAGCAATATAGGCCAAAGTTGAATTACAACGAAGGCCGCAAATACACGGTGAAACTATCAAAGGAAACTAAAACGGTGATGCAACGCAAACCATGATAGACCAAAACAAAATACATACACAAGCGTAAGTGACCACGAGGACAAAAAGGCAAACACCAACCTGAACCACATAGTGAGAAAAAGGATGAAATTGTCTCTAGTTCTGGCGGCTGAGCGACGGCTTCATGTCGGAGGAGCAGCTGGTGGAAGATTTTAAAGGGGAACTCAACCCTAAAATCAACCCAATGTCTATACAAACATGTATTCGAAATAAATAGGTTCTGCTATTTAATTTTTCTGTGTTGCGTGTCTAGCAAGAGAAAATCCGAAAACCTTCCTCACAACTTCCGCTATGTACAGACGGCTCAAGTCTTGTAATTTGTGACGTCAGATACGGGGAATAAATTAGTTTTGCCATGCTGTCCCCGACAATGAATAGCGGGACTAACGGCTTCTAATTGCAGACCATTGTGTTTTCTTTGTGCTAGAGGTGTGATCGTTTTTCCTTGGTATGTGTGACGTAAATTATGGGGGAATTTGCACTGAATTGAGCCGCCACGCAATATAGATTTTTCAGCGGAAAATCGATTTGCGCAACACAGAAACATAAAATAGCAGAACTTATTTCTTTCGAATACATCTTTGTAAAGACGTTGGGTTGATTTTAGGGTTGAGTTCCCCTTTAACCACCTGGGACATTCTGTTGAGCTGCCGGGACTCTCGCGGTTTGGGGTGCTTGTCCTTCCATTTTCTTAGTACGATACTGAAGCAGCGAGGAACGAGGTGTAGGTGTTCTGACGCGAACTGTGCGACGAACCTTGGTGGAGTTATTATTTATACTCGCTTTGTACCAGGGACTCCAGGGACTGGTGCGAATAGTAGAATGGAATGTGAATTGATAAGATAATAGTAATCGATATTTCATTTAATTAATAATTGAAGATTGATGTCGAACATTAATTGCTGTTGAAATTGCCGTCAGCAATGCCTCATCGTCGGGTCCCCTGGCTTCTTCCTACTAACTATAAAGTGACCGTTAGGCTACTTATATATTTGTCGGACCAAATATTGTACCATGTGGGAGATTTGTGTGCTCGAGCGATAAACTCAGTAGAATGGGTCCCGCCGATAGTGACGTAAACCCTTGTACGTTTTAACACCCCCTTTGACAAACATGGTATTGGGTCTGTGGTAATGTCGTAACGATGACATCTTCGGTCACGTGATTTTACAGGCTACAACAGCAATAATAGCTTTCACCAGGAGCCAATTACCAGGAGCGTACCTATGTGATGGGTATAGCGCCCACAGCACAGTAGACGATGTGGCTATTTATAGTCGCGAAGTTCTGGTTTGCGATTACGGTGTCTTTTGTTTTCTTGCGCTCTATTTTTTTTAGCAGTTTGAACCGTGTTAATTACAATTTTTCAGTGCATCGTGATTGGTTAAAAGTGACGGCCTTTGTTTCTTCTCGCGGGAAACACAAAGTTAAAAATAGCTGCATCATCTGTTCTGTTGTTGGACAGACCTAATCTGGGAGATGCACGCTCCTGGTAATGGGCTCCTGCTTTCACATGTTTACCCTTGAGAACACACTAAAATACACTTGACACCCACGAGTTCGCTATTGCGGCAATATGTTTTCTCCGGGGATTTGGTCCGCGCCCAATCCGCGCTCGGCCAATACATCGTTTTTCGAGTCTTTCGTGACCAGAGACCAAGAAAAATAAAGGGACTGTTCGCAGTCTACTCCGTGAGCGGGCAAGATTACTCTGAATGCTGCAATCTGATTGGTTGCTCAACGGGCAAGATTTCTTCATCTTTCCCGCTCAGGATTTTCCAACTTCGCTCACAATTTTTCGTAAACAAATAGCGATAGAACTCATACATTTTGAAAGAAACTAAACAATTTGTGACATGAAGGCAAATACTAATTTAAAAATCGTTCTGCTTTTTTGTTTACAGCTAAAATTCAACTTTTTAGAGGGTTGAATGCAGTTTTTCTGGCTCTCGCAAGTTCGAGGAAAGCAACTGCAGCAAAAACTATAGCGAAGCTGAAATGGCCGGCTACCTCACAACCGCTACTACAATTCATTGTGGTACAAAGAAATACAATTATTACGGAAACGAGTAAGCTTAGCACACAGTTTCATCAAAGAAAGCAGGTTTTATATTGTATGAGCTCAGAAATTCAGCATTCACAATTGGTAATTGGCTTACAAATTAAGAGTATTTACTAATTAATACTTACAAGTTTGTTTGTATTCTTCTATAGCTCTATTTGTCAAGTTTTGCAGTGTGCTTATCTGAGTTATCGCCACTCGAGTGAATTCAACGCCGGTTTTCAACTTTCAAATATTCCACAAATATGCACATTTTTGTCTCATAGCTCTATTTGTCAAGTTTTGCAGTGTGCTTATCTGAGTTATCGCCACTCGAGTGAATTCAACGCCGGTTTTCAACTTTCAAATATTCCACAAATATGCACATTTTTGTCTCTAGCTAGCCAGTAATGCATTCGGCCTTCCTGATGAAGTTGTCATTGAAACTCAGTACATCTGAAGTAAAGTACAGGTCAGTTTTCATCCATAAAAACGCATTTTTTTACGTCGGAAAACAAACTGTTTTGAACGCCACAAGGTTGAATCGAACTTCAAGTAAAAGTCGTCGCGCGAGCAGCAACCTACATGTATTTCGAACGTCTTTGATGTGCCGATACCGAAGTTCATATGAATTCTTTTGGGTTCCTCGACCTACATTGTTCCTCGACCTACATTGTTCCTCGTTATCATTTCATCGGAGCAGAGAACTGGTAACTACAATCCGTGCTTTCATGTGTTTGGCCTTTCGCCATTTTGGATAGCGAATCAGACCTCAACTATACCCGCAATAATCCCCGCTTCTATCGCTTTAGGTAAGTAGGATATTGCACATTCTATCAAAACATTAGGATGCTGTTTACTGCTTTGGGTTGTGAAAGAAAACCCTGTTTCCTCGGTGAATGTGGGGTTTCTGTGTTTGATTCTTTTCTCACCAGAGTAACAGACGATACGATCAGATGTTTTCCCCGGTGCTGTGGGAAGGCTAGAAGGATTAAAGCATTGTCTGACGGATGTTCCTTGCTTTAACGAACTGAATAACAGCTGCTTGACCCATTGTGTTTACGCATTTAATGCAAATGATCAACTGAAACATACACAAATGAACTGGGCCGTCGCACAGTCGTGACTGTCGATCTTCACACGTTGTGACGTCCTCTGTACATATATGACAACAAACAAACGGGAAAATATAATATAATATAAAATATAGTCTATTTGTTTTATATAACAATTGCCAAGCTTTTTTAATGAGAGAAACACTGAAAAAAAAACTGAATGCGCGCTGTCGACGATAGCGATCCATTTTAATGTACTGCTGCGATCTCGTATAAACTATTCAATGCACCACGGACGGTCAGCGCATTATAACTTAAGGTTTTGAGATAACCTCGGAAATGGTTGTCTCCTCTGCATGAAGTGTCGATGGCAGATTATTCAGGCAATTTATTTACTTGTGCACTAATATCACATGGCTCTAGCTAGGAATCAGATTATTAAACTACAATTTCATATACTCTACTGCTTGCAGCACTTCACTTTTGTTAGAAACCTCTAGTTTTAGATTTATTTCTATTCGCTCTTCAGTTTACCACGCAATGGGTTCCTGGCACGTGCGTCAAAGTGGGATTTTTTCATTTTTGCCATATAATAAAAACCTTATTGACCAAGCTTGTTCGGTCAAGATGGGGGAATATTGGCCTCGTTCATTTTTTGCGTTTTTATGGACCTCGACTTCGTCTCGGTCCATAAACACGCAAAAAATGAACTTGGCCAATATCCTCCCATCTTGACCTCATCACGCTTGGTCAATAACCTCTATATCTACTGTTGGGCGGAGACTGTTGTCTTGGTGATGAATCGAGTTTGAGACTCGCGGGAATTTTGGCTGTGTTGATACTCCGTTGGAGATTGACGGACCGCAAGAGCTTGTTTTAGATTTGCAGCAAGTATTCTGGTACCAGAACTGTTATGTAGTATACGTAGGTCGTTATAAAATGCTTCGACGTTACTAAGTCCACTACGTAATGTGGCCACATTGTACTTGTTCATATACGTGACAAATCTTAACAAATAACTCGTAGTTGTGCGTTAATAGTTTTGTATTCGAAAATTACCGCTGAATGCAATGACTACCGACGCATGTACGCAGGGTTAGCCTCATTCTGAAGTTAAACATTCTTAAATACCAGCGAGAAGCGAGAAGGTGCAAAGCGTGAAATTACAACAATATACAGTGTTGTGAAATGTGAATAGCCCAACTTCTCGCTGGTATTTACAGAATTATTTCATTAAAACGGTTGGAGTCCCGGTCTCTCAGCTATACTCATTAGTATGCATAAACAATTGTTGTCCCGCCGGGCCCCGGGATGTGAGACAACGACTAGAGACTTAGAATTATTGAGAAACCTGATACTCAGGTTAGTCTTCCTCTTGTGCTGGTGTATGTACTATACTCAACACGGGTGATGTTAGCCTCCTCCGCAGGCATCTCTAATTTTCGAAGAAATCAGATTTACAAAATCGTGAATTGGGTTACCTGTGACTCCGGGAGAGAAGAGGAGGACTGGAGGAGCCCATAATCTGATTTCTTCAAAAAATAGAGATGCCTGCGGAGGAAGGAGGAGGCTAGGGTGATGTAATTTGGTGGCTTTCCAAGGAATATGGGAAGGCATGACGTCATGTGGTGCCTTGGCCACACCGGCCAAGAAAAGAAATCGGCGCAGTAAGAAACAAATGGGGTCTGGGTACGAGATTGGTCTCAGTCTTCCGCGCATCGAGCCGCCATCTTGGATCTGACCTGAAATTCGCTGAATGAACTGAATAATTTAGCTAGCATGGTAGGAGGAGCTCTTGGAGCAATACGGTCTCAGGCCTTTCGACTTTCATTTTCAGCTGCAAATTTCTCCAAGAGTTTTCAAAAGACTTGCATTGGCAATATGTCGATGAAGGCTGTAGTGATACACGAGTACGGGGATTCTACCAAACTGAGCTACGAAAATGTGCCAAAACCAGAACCAGGCGAGGGAGAGGTAGGTTAAATTTATGGCTTATGTCTTTATGACTTATGTTATTAAAGCTCGATTGACCGTATTCCGGAATAAGAATACACTGACTGATCACTATAGATCGCTTGTATGCACTTTTTAGCCATTGGAATACTCACTGACGACGGGACACAGAAAAGTGTTTTCTCTCGAAATTTGTTTTTTCCTTTATTCGCCTTTAAACACGAAGTTCCGGTATAAAAAGGCGAGCCCAGGGGTTTGTCACCCTTCAGTCGTCAATCAGCCTTTGTTGAGTGAATATCTGCGTGATGCTCCGCTTGAGTGCTCCCTACTGATTGCTTATCGCGCGAAATTCAAATGAAACAAAAATGTTTAACTTTAACTTCAGAGTAAGGGCTACAAAGTTCGCAAACAGTCATAAAATACCATTGGCAGTCATAAATGGACAACTATCTTCCCTCTGGTCACTTTATTTTATGACTTGTTTAATTTTAAACCTTAAAACTCTAGCATTTCAAAGGAGAGGCTGATATCCTCGCTTGCTTTCTTCACTGCTCAGCGATTTGAATTTTAAATTTCGAGCTCACGATGCGTGAAAAGAGGAGGAGCTAACCTATTTATACCGGAACTTCGTGTTTAATTATTTTTCACATCCAAATTTTCTAAAAATATGATAAGCATAACGTTCCCTTCACGCCGAACGAAAGACGGAGTGATTTACTTTTTGACGTTCGTGTTCTCTATGGAACGGCTTGTCTTTCGTGTACCGGGGACCGAATTTGTTCTATATTAACTATGCCAATGAACAGTTAGTGAGCAGTGGAGCAGGGTAACAGTGGTACAGAGTAACAGTGGTACAGAGGAACAGTGGTACAGAGGAACAGAGGTACAGAGGAACTCTGTTCCACTGTTCCTCTGTACCACTGTACCACTGTACCACTGTTCCACTGTTCCTCTTATACCACTGTTCCTCTGTTCTACTGTACCACTGTACCACTGTTCTACTGTACCTCTGTTCCTCTGTACCTCTGTACCTCTGTACCTCTGTTCCTCTGTACCACTGTACCACTGTACCACTGTTCCACTGTTCCTCTTATACCACTGTTCCTCTGTTCTACTGTACCACTGTACCACTGTTCTACTGTACCTCTGTTCCTCTGTACCTCTGTACCTCTGTTCCTCTGTACCACTGTTCCTCTGTTCCACTGTTACCCAAGGAGGATTGAAAGGGCTTCCCGTGGTACTTTGAGCGCTCACATGGTATTTTTCCAAGTTACAGAGATTGAAAGGAGAGGTTCGCACAAAAATTCCCTTCTATTACAAGCGATTTTTCTTCTCTTTTAGGAATTGAAGGAGAATCTTTTATATACCAATCGTCTCTTTATTATTCATATTACGTGGTACAATGTTTCTTTCCAGACAACTGTCGTTGCATTAATTCATGCGAAGTCGTTTTGTTATGCTTGAATTCATAATAGCGTCCACTGTTCAAAGTTCAAGGTGACTGACCTTCTCATGAATTGAAGTTTCTTCCTAAATCACTGAATACCTTAGAGATTTTATGTATCAGATATCTTATTCAAGTGTTCAACAATACTCAGTATTCAAATGTATTCTAATGTTAGCCTGCTTACAGGCTCTCAGGTTTTTTCGGAAATATTAATTTTCGGGTTGGGTGGAAATGTTGGGTTACCTGTGGGCCGAGCGAGGCCCGGACCCGAGCGAGGCGGAGGCGAGTGCTTTCAGAATGAGAGCCTGCCCGGAAGGTCTGTGTTTCAGAGTAGCCCGCGTTCGTCCACGAACGCAGCACTGTGATTGGCTAATCGTTGACAGATAGGTTTTTGCACGAGCCGCTTCATTATGATTGATTGTCAGATTGACAGATTGTTTCCTGAATTAAACCAAGACGAAGGCAGGATATGGAGTGCAAAGACTGTACGAAAAGTTAGATGAAACCTTTCTTTGCTGGCATAACAATCTCATAAACTCAAACACGATAGGCTTGTGAGAAATCGACATACATATGACGCTATATAAGTTATTATCGACTACATACGAGTAGAAACATCGAAGTGCTATGAAACAGCTGGTCAGTTTACTCACTTTCGTGACAATTTCGACACACGGTAGCTAAACTGTACGAAATCTCCAAGAATAAATCTCTAAATGTCGAAAATATCCCGGGGATCCGAAAGAGGATAGTATTGTGACCAATAGACATTCATATGAAGCTCTAAAAGTTATTATCCTTAGCATGAAAATTCCGAGAACAAACATTACGAAACCGCAAGTTTACGTACTTCTCTGACAAGCGAACTTTATCTAGTTTCAACATATGCTCGCTAAGTGTACGAAATCTTCGTGAATAAATCCCTAATGTCCAAACTAACCAGGAAAACTGAAAGGAGGAGATCCTTGTGACCAATCGACATACATATGAAGCTCCAGAAGTAATTATTGAATACATGAGAACCCATAGAGCAAACTGATAACAACGGAACGACTCAACAACAACGGCGAATTCACAAGTTGCACGCGCGCCAACATCTTGACACTGCCGCGACTGCCATCCCGATCAGAGACTTCGTACAGATTTTCCGTAGAAATGCGGTTCTTATTAGAAAAACGGCAGAAATTGTGCATTGTTAAATTCACTGAAACTCTACG
Organism: Actinernus sp. WN-2022; assembly: GCA_030867875.1. Classification (NCBI taxonomy): domain Eukaryota; kingdom Metazoa; phylum Cnidaria; class Anthozoa; order Actiniaria; family Actinernidae; genus Actinernus; species Actinernus sp. WN-2022. The sequence goes on along the minus strand of JAOWCC010000195.1, from coordinate 9,341 downwards.
CACTTTTTGCGGTACTTTCTGCCGATCCATGGCCATACATTCAGGCGACCAAGACAATCTCACGTGGAAAGTCAAATATTTACATTGTACTTCGCTCTGATTGGTTGCTTTTTGACAGCTGTTAAATCACTGATGCGTGAAGACGTCATGCAGCATCAGGGGGCGGCTACTCTGAAACACCGGCCTTCCGGGCAGGCTCTCGTGCTGACGCACTCGCCTCCGCCTCGCTCGGCTCCGGACCTCGCTCGGCCCACAGGTGACCCAAGCCCGACCCGAAAACTAAGCTCCGGACCTCGCTCGGCCCACAGGTGACCCAAGCCCGACCCGAAAACTAACATTTCCGCAAAAAACCGAGAGCCTGTAAGCAGGCTATTCTAATGTACTCACGTTCTGCTGGAGTAATCACGTCTGCATTAACCGTTGAAAATTTGGCGCGAAACGGATATTCTCAAACCACCGCTGCGAATTCACGGTCGAATTCACTCACAATGATTTTGCAAATCTTTGCTACTTGTGAAGGGGAATCTGTTTGATTTATCCTTAGGTGTTAATATTCAAATATAATGCATGAAGATAATATTGGTAAAAGACCACATATTGAAAGTGGAAAATCAGTGGCTTCTCTCTCGGCACAAAACTCGGTAGCAAACTCGGTAGAACCGTCTACGGCCGGCAGCAAACTCGGTAGTCAACTCGTTTGGAAAACTGAAAATTAACCTCCAGACATGGAAAACTTCGTACTGGGGTGAACTTCTTTGTACTTTGATCCATATAATAGATAAAAGAGCCTTTAATAAGTTCGCGAGTGTCAAATGGACTAACAGAGAACGGTCTTATCCGAACGCCAGCCATCTCAAATGAGCAAGTCACGTGATTTTTGTCGTTGATAATATATTTGGTTGCAAAGGATCATGGGAAGCCCTTTCAATCCTCCTTGACTGTTACCCTGCTCCACTGCTCACTAACTGTTCATTGGCATAGTTAATATAGAACAAATTCGGTCCGCCCTAACTTCAAAATGGCGGCTCTGATACAATTTAACGAAGCAGCCTATTGTTATACAGACTTTGTTTTCATTCTCTAACATGATTTATCGGTAGCAACTAAAATGTGGTACGTTGAAATATTACAATTATTAACACCAATCAATAGCAATCAATGAACATTTGTTTTGTGACTATTGATTAATCATCAGTTGACCGATACCAAATATCAAATAATATCAATCAGCTAATTTGATCAATTGATATCAATAATTATTTTTGATTGGATTTCCGCTCATTGACTTTATTGATTGGCTACTATGGGCAGTGAATTTTCATGTACATGTATATATATTCAATATTGTAAAGGAGTATCCGTGTTGAAATACGTATTAAAATAAATGTAACTTATATTTACATGTACATGTATGCTGCCCCAGTCTGCCTTTAAAGCCTCGGGCTAGCTCAGTTTGCTGGGACAATAATTATAGACTTTGCCATTTCCATGTGGACAAAAGCCAATAACTAGCAGATTAAGTTAGTATGTAATCGCATGGGGCCTAGAAAATTAAGGATTAATCACACAAGTGAATAGACATGAGTAGACAAAATACAACAATGCATTTTCGATCTGTCTTTAATAGTTTATTTGCAAATGTTGTAGTTTTTACAAACCAGCAAGGATTCTCTGAGTGCATTGAACGCATGAAAAGCTTAAGACTCAAACTTGACAGAAAAATGCAGTGTTTTGAATGAAGTTCTTTGAAACTTCTGATTTTTTTTACTTGATAACTATAATTTGCAATTATAGAGAGGTTTAAAGTGGGAATGAGAAGCTTTTGGATTTATTTTGTCAAACAAACAAATGTCAAAATCAAGGATAAACTGAGTCAACTTTGCAGTGACAACATACACGACAAATACCACAGTATTTGCTCAAAATATCCTTTAGAAATTTGTAAAATAACACTTGCATTGTAGCAGATTACATGTACATGTACATGTAATTGATCTACATTGTACAGGTATAAGGGCTATAAACTTTCTGACCTGTCATGAAATTGTTGTAAGCCCGCTGGCTCGCAGTACAAGTAGTAAGAGGGTACCGAAGATCACAGCGGTAGACACCCTGGTGAAAAACCTTGCAGGATCCTGTACAAGATCCTTAAGGATCCTAGCCAGGATCCTCCAAGGATCTTTGAGGATTCCTTACAGGATCCTAGCATTTCCTTGCAAGGATTTTCCAGGATCCTTAAGGAACGTGAAAGGATCCTTAAGGATCCTGAAGGATCCTTAAGGATCCTGGCAAGGATCCTGGGAAAGATCAGGATCCTTGAGGATTGTTCCAGGATCTTCGAGGATTGTTCCAGGTTCCTTAAGGATTGTTCCAGGATCCTTGGGGATTGTTCCAGGATCCTTGAGGATTGTTCCAGGATCCTTGAGGATTGTTCCAGGATCCTTGAGGATTGTTCCAGGTTCCTTGAGGATTGTTCCAGGATCCTTGAGGATTGTTCCAGGTTCCTTGAGGATTGTTCCAGGTTCCTTAAGGATTGTTGCAGGATCTTTGAGGATTGTTGCAGGATCCTTGAGGATTGTTCCAGGATCATTGAGGATTGTTGCAGGATCCTTGAGGATTGTTGCAGGTTCCTTGAGGATTGTTCCAGGATCCTTGGGGATTGCAGGATCCTTGAGGATTGTTCCAGGATCCTTAAGGATTGTTCCAGGATCCTTGAGGATTGCAGGATCCTTGAGGATTGTTCCAGGATCCTTGAGGATTGTTGCAGGATCCTTGAGGATTGTTCCAGGATCCTTGAGGATTGTTCCAGGATCCTTGAGGATTGTTCCAGGATCCTTGAGGATTGTTCCAGGATCATTGAGGATTGTTCCAGGATCCTTGAGGATTGTTCCAGGATCCTTGGGGATTGCAGGATCCTTGAGGATTGTTCCAGGATCCTTGAGAATTGTCCCAGGATCCTTGAGGATTGTTCCAGGATCATTGAGGATTGTCCCAGGATCCTTGAGGATTGTTCCAGGATCCTTGAGGATTGTTCCAGGATCCTTGAGGATTGTTCCAGGATCCTTGAGGATTGTTCCAGGATCCTTGGGGATTGCAGGATCCTTGAGGATTGTTCCAGGATCCTTGAGAATTGTTCCAGGATCCTTGAGGATTGTTCCAGGATCATTGAGGATTGTCCCAGGATCCTTGACAATTATTGTTTTTACAGGATCCTTGGGGATTATTTCAGGATCCTCAAAGAATCTGGAACAACTCTCAAATATTTTACAATGTAGTTATCTACTTCGAGGATTGCTTCATTGCTAGGGTGACAATTCACAATAAGGAGTATTTGTTTCATTGATAACACATACATGTACATGTACTATACACATAAACATGCCGGGCTGTCATTAGAAGCCAGCTACTGGGGATCATTGCCAGCAATGTATGATGATGATGATGATTGCCAGCTACCAAGTTGTAGCTTTAATTGCACAAAAAGACCAGCTACATGTATCTCAGTTGTCCATGCAGCAACTTAAAAACGTAATAGCAGCCATGCATAAAGGAAACCAGATAGTGAAAAACTCAATGAAACAGAAATGAATGTTTAGTAACAGTCAGAGCCTTTACTGTAACTATATAATATGAAATTGAATGTATTCTCAGCACTGAGATCATAAATGATCTTTCAATAAATAAATGCAAATGCACTTTTGATGACATCAGAAGGTACATGTAGTATTAGAGTTGTGTTTACATCTCATGCAGTCTAATAAACTTTAAAACAATTACCAATCAAAAAGGAAATAAAAGGTATGCAGTTATTTATTTTAATTTATATGAAGGTAGGTACATGACTGTAATTTACAATATACTGCTTTCATATTTGATTATTGCATGCAGACAAAAATCTACATTGTAACTGTCAGCAGCTAAACATAACTAATAATAATTAATTTATAGGTGCCAGGTAATAAACTGCCCTACAAAACTAAACTCTACACCACAACAACCCAAGTACATATTAATAATCTACAGGCATGTATGCTGACTGTACTACCGGTATATATTGCATTTAATATGCTGTTACAGGTACATGTACAGCTACATGTACATGTATTTAAAAAATGTTGTCTCCCAATGACTAAAGCTTACAATGTACCTGACCAGACTGAAACGAAATTGGATAGTAGATTTACATTCTAAAATCATGTCATCTGTTCTTGCTTGCTCGATTTAAAATGTACATTTTTCACTTGTCATTATATATGTACATGATTACATATTAGACAGCAATGTTGGCCTTCTACCAATTTTCTCACTTTTGGTCTGGTTGCGACAGGCTTAGTCACATTCAACTACAACCTTTTTTTGAAATAGTTCTATATAAATAAGCATTTGTACACTTTGAATTTGGGGTTCCTAAAAATAAGGACAGGAATTGCTCAACAGATACCAAAATTGCCCTTTGTCACACCCTGAGGGAGGATGGGAACTTGTTGTTTACCTGGGAACTTGTTTTTGAAATGGTTAGGGTGAGTTTTATGGTTTGGTTTTGGGCTTGAAGCCTATAGTGAGTGATTCCTGTCTAAATTTAGTCAAATTTATGGCCTCGTGCAACATAATCTTTCCAGCTATAAGATTAGCTAAAGAAGCATTTAAAATTCATTCATAATTGCCAGTGGCTCGATTCAAAGGAAGCTATCATGCATGATGAGCTTCATACATGTACAGTGGCGTCTATGAATAGCAGTTTCAGCGGTATTGACCTGAATGCCTCACTTCGATGTAATGAAGTTCTATTCAAACTGTATCTAAATTAGTTGTGCTTGTTTAAGAGGGTGGTGTCAGCAAGATTGATGGTTTCAATGTTGCTTCATTATATCGAAGTGAGGCATTCGGGTTAAATATGGCTGAAACTGCTATTCGTAGATGCCACCATAATAACTGTTGTAAACACAGGTTGTACTCCATTTTATTTTCAGTGGTTGTGGACATACATGTAAATGTAAATGTTCAACCCTTTTGTTTGGTTCTTGATGACAGATGAGCATTACATGTACTAGGAGAAAAAAGTTCTTTGATATGCCATATAACTTTATCAAAAATAAGATAATTTCTACCCAGCTGAAAGCTAATTGCCTGAAATAAGAGTATTAGATAGACCTCCTGCATGCAGATGTTAGCCTACCCTGTGAGCAGAGGCAGGGGGTCATCTTTTCAAAATGTGAATTTATACGTAGACAAGGTTTATATATAGGGTATTATAAATAATAATATAGATACAATAGTATGTGCGCTCTGATTGGCTGTTTAGGCATGTTTATCAGAGTATACAACATGGTTTGCCATGTTTTATTGTTTTCAACTGGTGCAGGTTTCCTTTCATCGTGCACGTAAATCTATATTATAAAACAGATAAAGAAGCCTTAAATTCATGTTTTATTTAAGAAATAGAAAACATTTCTATAGAATTATAGAAACACGAGTGGGAGTTTGGGAGAACGAGAAATGGCAGTGGGAACACGAGCTCGAAGGGCGTGTCGGAGTGTTTCCACAGCTATTAAATGTTGAAAGCACGTGCCTTCGGCTTGTGCTTTAACATTTCTCTCATGTTCTTAAATGCCCAGTCGTGTTTTACGATAGTATAAAACATGGCTAAGGCTTCTTTATTTGTCAAACAATCTAGCTTACCGGTAGTCTTAGAGACAGGCAAAACCCAACAGACATCAATAGGATGATTTTACTTAACCCATGAAATAGAATATTACTGACTAATAGGCACAATTAGACCCTAATTCCATTGCAAGTAAAACCACTCTAACAATCCTTACTAATCTAAGTTTAGTTTATTAGCTATGAACAGGCCGGTTTTCTATTTAAAGAATAAAAGCACAGTGTTCAAGTGATTCTAATTTTCACTCACTACTTGGCAGCTACATGTACAGATTGTAGTTTACTTTTCCCTGTTTTGCTTTCTTTGATGGTTTAATAGCTTCTCACCTACAAGGTCATGTCCTGCAAAAAATAATAACCAATAAATAAAACCTAGAATAACGACTAGTTGTGTATGATCTTCGGAGCCTGATCTTCTACACTGCGAACGAAATATTCAAATACGTGCCCAACGCATTTACGACACAAGCAATGATCGGCCGAGACTGTGATTAAAACTTAACATAACCCTTCAATTCATACACACAATTTCCAATCTATCTACAGTCTACGCAAGTCATTACTGCATTTTAAACTTAATTCAAATGTATGTGACGGTTAGGAGTAATTAAGTGAAACATGTCTGCTCACCTTCTACTCAGATAAATTTCTTCAGGAATTCATCTCATCCAGGACTGATAATGTCTCTCAATTGAAGCCGTTATTATTATCTTTCCATCTAACAAATCTTCTTCTTGAAATACTGTTGAATTGACCCTTTAAGAGAGCTTCTAAAACCTCCAGAGGCCTGGTTACCAAATATGGATAAACTCGGTCCCAGTCTTACTCTAATGTGGACAATCAATAAACAGGACAATGGCGGATATAGCTTTCGGTTCTGTTCGAATTTCTTAACAAAAACACACATTTTGAATGGGTGAACAGAAATACTTCACTAATTAAACAATGGCATTTCTTTTTCAAACAATTGCCAGTCAAATCGGTGAGTAATATTCTAGTCATTAGTCGAAAATAACCTGATTTTTTTTTTAAATGAAGGTATCTTTATTGTAATGTTTCATCAGCTTTTAGTAAAATATATATGTTATTTATATATGTGTGTCTTTATTTATACAATGGAAACAAAAGTACAATCACAATCCATCTGCATCAGGACTATTAATGCCTATCAATTCCAAACCTGACCCCCCCCCCCCCCCCCCCCCCAGATGTTTCTAAGGTCTTGTAAGATGATTTTGTTAAAATCCTGGAAAGGTTTATTGATTTAGGAAAGATATTCCCTGCAATCTTTGTAAGATCCCACACTTTATTATTATTCCTGTAAGGTCCTGCTTGGACCTTGATGAAATCCTCAAGGATCTTACAATATTCCTGCCTTCAGATAAGTATCCTTGCAAGGATCCTTCCAGTGAATCCTGACAGGATCCTGGTTATAAATCCTCAAGGATCTTGCAAGGATCCTGTCTTTAGAATATAATTATTCCTGCAAGGATCTTGACAGGATCCTGGACAAATCCTCAAGGATCTTACAAGGATCCTGTCCTTACAAGAAGTTATTTCCTGCAAGGATCATGCCTGAATCCTGACAGGATCCTGAATAAATCCTCAAGGATCTTACAAGGATCCTGTCCTTACAATAAATTATTTCCAGCAAGGATCTTGCCTGAATCCTGACAGGATCCTGGATAAATCCTCAAGGATCTTACAAGGATCCTGTCCTTACAATAAATTATTTCCTGCAAGGATCTTGCCTGAATCCTGACAGGATCCTGGATAAATCCTCAAGGATCTTACAAGGATCCTGTCCTTACAATAAATTATTTCCTGCAAGGATCTTGCCTGAATCCTGACAGGATCCTGGATAAATCCTCAAGGATCTTACAAGGATCCTGCCCTTACTAGATTCATTTGAATGTTACAGGATCCTGAAAGGATCTTAGCAGGATCCTGGCAGGATCCTGGCAAGGATCTTTAGAATTCCTGGGTCCACAGGATCCTTGACAAATCCTTCAAGGATCCTGCCCTTACAAGGATCCTACTCTGATCCTTAAGGATCCTCAAAGATCCTCAAGGATCCTGCAAGGAGTTTCACCAGGGCTGAGTTTAGTTGAAGATGAATATTATTTGTTATAATCATATTGAATGGCTTAGATATCCTATCGGACTTTGATTGCGACGAAAATTATGTTGTATATGAACCGGGATATGGCTCTTCCCATTTGTTAAAGATAGTCTAAGGTCTCGTATAGGTTTTTGGGAATCCATCAGTTCTAATTCATTTGTTCTAGACATTACCACAGGTTATCATCACATAGATATTTCTCCTTTACATCAAAGGTAGAGCTTGCATTACGCATTATTTCTGTTTTTCAGTTTTGCCATTTGGGCTTTCCACCGCTCCTTATGTAATTTACTAAATGTGTTAGACCTTTAGTGAAATATTGGCGCTATAATGGTATGAAAATTGTTGTTTATCTCGAAGACTGGTGTGGTTTTGCTGCTAGTCACAGTTCAGCTCAAGCTCACTCCGAAACAGTTAAAACAACTTAACCCATGCGGGGTTTATACCTAGTTTTGATAAGTGCACTTGGGATCCTTGCCAGGAACTCGAATGGTTTGGTCTTGTATGGAACCTTGAACTAGGAGTTATTTGTTTGCTGGACAGGAGAATTTTTAATAAATTATGTCAAGTGTTATTGAGGCCTTTATTAACGTGTTGCCTTTTATACTACAGTGAGGAAGTTAGCGGGCATTTCTGGCAGAATCACTCATTTCTATGTCTCTTAATCGTTCTAGGTCCTCTCGCTCAGGTTAAAAACCAGAGCTATATACCAGGTTATAGAGAGCTGGTTGGGATTATAAAATGAATCTAAGCAAGAGCAGTGAATGCTTGGAAGATATTTTCTTTTGGAAAGGCAATCTTTATCGAGTGGTCAGTTAAGCATAAACCTCGTTTGTACTTAGCTTTTTTGATGACATTTTTTGCTCTTTTGCTCAAGACTGCTGGCCTTCCCGTTCTTGCTTTGTCTTCGAATTCTTCTCGACCTGACCACTTTTTCGCCGGCCAGCGCTCACTTTTGTTCAATAATTTCAAAGTTTCTTTTACAGATAGCCGTGAGGATCTTAGTATAGAAGCTTGTGCTCTAAAATATGAGATTTTTGCGGTATTTAGAGCTGGATGGATATCTGAAAAAGTTCAAACTAAGGAAAACATTAGAAAACTGAAAGACAACAAAAAAGGCGGGAAAGGGAATTGCACGCGCGCCACACGTTTAGGCGGGAAAATAAAACAAATATCCTAAAATTTATATTATTTTGAACTTTGATATACATTTGTAATTAGTATTAAATCTCTTCTCTAATATAATTTGGAGGCTTCTTTGGAAGATATAATTATTCCTTTGACGTGAAAATTGAATAAGATGTACGGTTATAAAGTAGGGGCACAAACTTATGAAACACCCTGTATACAATATTATTTTACATTATTGTGTACTTGTATTCTCATGAAGTTCAAAACAATAAAGTAAAGCATTTTACAGAACCTTTCTAGCATTTGTTATACATGTATTTAGAGTTTTTAGGGCTAATTCACTTCTTTTTTTTTATAAACAACAGTTCTTTATTTTACACTATTCAGTTAATTATAATACAGTTGGTTCAGGTATAAGAAAATGATG